>JAZGTN010000127.1:0-600000 GCA_037783415.1 Leptasterias polaris
TTGATAAAAAAAAGCATGCATTTTATACAAAACATTATAGTCATTTTAGTTTTAGAAAGACACGAAATGAAACTGATTGCAATACCTAATATTCAAACATTGATTCTTAATATTATGCTAAGCTGAGAAGTTGTAAATTTTTGTTGCACACAATTTGTTTGCTTGTTTACTTAAATCTAAGAGTAAACAAAAGTCAGTAATTGTTTAGTATTATCTGGCACCATGGGATTCAAAACATAAGCAAAATATTCAGCCTACGGGTAGGGGGGGGGGGGGCCTATGGTTACACATTATTGAAAGGAATCAACCATAACGCTCCAAGAGGGCCTAACCGTCTTTTAATTGAGAAATCACATAAGTCTCCTCCATCCCCAGTCGATTTCTAAAAACACCAATATTCATCTTCAGACGAGTTGTCAGTATTACTATAGTGTTTTGGATTGTAACACCACGCTTTGCATGCTTAGCAGTTATATGATTTATTCGCAGTAAGATCAATCTTCCTGATAGTAAAACCACTACCTGAAGCAGCGATCGTATTCGAATTGGCAGCTACGACTACGGCTCAGCTGTTGCTAAGGACGTTCTATACTTCAAACATGACGCGGCAATCCAGCCGTTCGTGTTGCTGTAGCCGCCAATTCTGAGACGGCCTTATCTATTTAGTAATATACCATCTTGGTCATGTTTTCTGCATCCAATAACAGTTATGAACGCTAACATTCATTGTACAAATAAGAACCAGACTGTTTCTCCTTCTAGCCTCGGTTTGGTTACATTGATTTGAATGGGAGAAAATCAAGATGGCTGCACCATGTCAAAGGTCTATAATTATAAAGTAACCATTGGTTCACTGTTAATAACGGGACAGACGTAACATATCCCCAGAGTGGCTTGGGCATTGACCCGGTGATGACCAGTCTTTTTTTCTTTATCTTTTTCTTCCAATCCTATAAATGCATTTTAAATTGTGTTATGCGCTTTTGATAATTTTTATGTAATGCTCACAATTTTATTAAACTTTATATTGTTATTATTAAGAGTAGAAAAACGGTGTGGCTGTATCGTAACTTTACGGAGTTTCAGTGCAGCTTGCCCGGTATCATAATAACTTAACCGTAAATCACTGGATTATCTTCCATTTCTTTCTTCTACACCTCCAGGGACGATCTAGATATTATCGTATTCCTCAGATTTTTTATTATTCTGGCACGTGATCATACCAAATACGAATCCAGCTCCACCCTGTCAGAAAAAACAAAAAGATTCATTCATTCAAAGAGAAGTAGATAAATCGTGATTTTTAAGTTATATACTAGTAGTAGTGACGTCAGTCCATGCATCTGGTACGAATCACCCTGAACCATTCTCCAAACCATTCTACTTACGTCACTTACCCTAAAATTAGTTTGTCAATGTAGAGAAAATAATCAGTTAACATAATTGACGATGTTAGTCAGACCCGTTTCAAAACCACAGTTTTGACTTTAATAGGCTCCGACTTTGGGCTGCGGCTTGGGCTGCGGCTTGACCTCCGTTATGTTTCGTGGTGATTGATTTGTGTTGTTGTATGTTCGTCTATTTTATATGTTTCA
This sequence comes from Leptasterias polaris, assembly GCA_037783415.1. NCBI lineage: Eukaryota > Metazoa > Echinodermata > Asteroidea > Forcipulatida > Asteriidae > Leptasterias > Leptasterias polaris. Next base: position 1,596 of record JAZGTN010000127.1, read on the forward strand.
ATTTGTTTGCCTGGGTTTATGTCTGGCAGAATGCAATACTTACCATGACGTCACTGGGAAATTTTTTCCAAACCTCATAGTTTGGGATCAGCTCCAAGCCTCTTGCTCCAGAAAACATATTGTATGCTATTCCTCCAATAAGATACACGGCGACTGTACAAAAAAATCTGAACAGGAAAATCAAAAGATTCACAGTAGTCTGGATTAAAAAGAGATATCACTTTCGAGATTCCCATCTCGTAAAATGGAGGATTCACAAAATATTCAAAAAGAGTTATGTTCAACATTGACAAGTAATTTGACTTAAAATAATAGATGTTGAATTTTTTAACAGATGTTGAATTTGACGCTCTAAACGTGTCAAATATTGTCCTTAATACTGTAGAGTAACTTTTCACCAATACTTACAAAATGATCAGAATTGTACCTGCGCTCAGACCCGATTGCGTAGAACAAGCTCCACTGTAGTCGGCCTGTATGGTATACTGGGTGATACGAAAATAAAACAAAATTTGAACCATTGTGTTGTGGTGAATTGTGTGAAGCGTTTTAAATTCCTTAAATTCTTTTACTGCGCCTCATCAGGTTTGCTAGTCTGACAATTTGAACTACTCTTACGTAATAAGCAAAGACTGTTCTCAACTTAAGAGATCATTCGGGGCAGTCGGGTCTTGGGCGTGGTGCCGTTAACAACTATCGGCTCTCGCGGTTTAATTTATTTCCGTAGCAATGTAGCTGTGTTATTTTATAATAAAGTATTCTAGACCATATATTTATGGTGTCGCTCTTCAGTTTGTTATGTCTGTTTAACTACTCTAAAAATACAAAACATAATAATTGCACGGGGTAAGACCAATTTCCCTTTCTGGAGGTTGTTACGGTTTGCATGATAATTATGACAGTTTGTCCAGTAATAACAGTTTTATAGTCACGCAGGTAAATCTTTGTTTATACCCTGTAGCCTACGTAGTCAGAGTAAAGGACACCACCAACGTCCAGGATGAGGAGAAGAACAACATCAGGTATTATCCAACACAAACTTCTCGACAATGACTTTTATCTCAAACAAATCGCGATTGTGTAAAAATATGTTAACGAATTGTTGAACTTAGAATTACTTATAGTAAGCCTACCGCTCCTAGCAAGCAAATAAAGAATGGTATGGGCATACTCTCAGAACCTGCAGTCAAACGTGTGCCTTTTGGGGGCCAACATTTTTGGTATGTATGGACAAAAGTTCAATGAGAAAAGTGAAATATAAGAAAAATGCATGTGAGTTTTTACTTTGCAGTTAGTTTGATCCAATGCTACGCTGGTTGCAATGGGTAAAATTCCAGGACTGCCTGATATAGGAATTGCCCATACGGCATCCCGTTTACATTGCAAGTAAAGCTCCACGTGCAGCACTCCACATTTCGTTGTAGTCTCTCCGTTTTCAAAGGAAATAAGAAGCTGCGGTGATTTCCCTGTTGGTTCAAGAAAGTCAATGGTTTTAATTGATTTGGTTCAATACTTTCAACCCAGAATCTGCCGTCCTTGAAAAAGTAATGAATTAATGGATCATAACAATAATTTTTATTGACCATTGAAATAAACCTTTGTGGTTTTGAAATCGATTTAGGAAGCCTGCACTTTACAAAGTGTTCTTGGTTTTGTGTGGGGCCTACTATTTGTAGCCATTCTAAGGCACCTGGGAATCAACGACTTTGTGCCATTTAAATCGTTCATTATTGCGTGGTCTGTGTTTCACTCGAACACATCTAGTCTACTAGCCTATTAACAATATCTCGTATAATTGAGAGCAATTATTGACATATTTTATTGGCAAAAAAACTACCAATAGATATAACAACTATCCTGAGATTTGTTAAAATTGACCAGTGTGTGTGATTGAAAAAATGCTAAACCTTTCCCCGTCACGTCTAAACCGCCATCTTGAAAAAGTGACGCAACTTCTATTTAGAGAAACAGTGCTCCGGGGATAGGTTGATCTAAATTAGTATGAACAACTGAAAATAACATAGCCTCACCACCAATGTTTTGAACAACAGCACTTTTACCGCCCAATAAAAATCGTTGTGATCCAGGTTGTGTAGAAACTTGCGAGGCACCAGCTCCTGGTCTCTGTTCAACATCAAGTGGAAGATCTTTACAAAACGCAAAACTAAATTCACAATCAACGTTTTGCCCATAGGTGTCGAAACATTCTCCCAACTTATTCAGGGTCCAATATGGCGGTCTGCATATAGAGGAAATACAATACATAGGCCTATTGATGCTTTATTGGTACTAGATTAATAATGGGATCCCCCGTTTCTGTCTTGCAAATCTTCCAGGCATTTATTATATACATAAATCTTCCTACAGGCATAAAGATACATTCGGTTTGTTTTGTGGTTTTTATGAATGTTTGTATAAAAAATAAAAACATAATTAAAACGATTTACAAAATAACAAAAACACTAACAATTTTAGGTGTTCATTGGATACTCTTGCTGGACTTGTGAAGTGATATACATGTGTATATTTCCAAACTAAACCACTTCATATAAGTTTGTGTACTAAACATTGTTGACGTACGTTGTGAGTGTGGTCAAGTCGTAGCTGTTACTCTGTTGAGTCCCACACAGATTACCAGCAGGTGGAGCAATGGTGGCTGGCGGATGCGGGCCGATGGTGTTGATGGGGGCGTGGGTTGTCGGTGTAGCAAAGGTGGCACGAGTCACGGTAGCAGGTCCTGTCGCAGTAACTTCATCCCAAACACTAGAACAGTTTCCGATGTTTACCCCAACTATGATGAACAAGTAAAAGCTAAACACCAGAAGTGTCACAGAAGTTGCGTGAGGATAGTTGGGGCCTGAACTCCATAGAACCGCCATGGTTGCTTGCTTTGATCATAGTCATGTGCCGTTTGTCTGTCACTATAAAGTGCAATCATTGTGTATTTTGACCTCTGTACTGTACCTACATAGTATGAGAGCTAGCTTCCGACCAACCGCACCAGTGTTTACATTATAAATTGTCACCGTGTTGTGTAGTATACTCTTTGCATATTGCAAATTATCTGGAGTGCGATGTTTACTATCCGCATGCTAATATTTGTTGTAAATTTGTTTTTTTCTCTTACCTTGAAGCTATACAGCTTCATTCATTCAATTACAGTAACCCCCGACAATTATTAAATCAATTCCACGTTAATGAAAGTCCACAACAACTGTTAGTGATTACAGTAATTTATGAGAAACGGGAAATCAAAAACTAATAATATACTTATTTAATTATTTTCATTTATTTGTTTATCATTAGGCCTAGTATACTTTTTTTTCTTGGGGGGGGGGGGGGGGGGGGTGTCTTTTGATGCAATTTTCTCGATTTTGATATTTCACAAGGTTGTCTTGGAAACTGGTGTGTTGAAAGATGTTTCTCCTCCTGCATGCTCCGCCCTCATTCACTCATTCCACAAGTTATACCTTTGCTTATTGCAAATTATCTGGAGTGCGATGTTTACTAAAAATAAATAAATGACAGTAACAAATATGTTATTGTCATTTATTTATTTTTTCCATTATATTACATTTTTGGATTACTTCTGTCACTGACACCTACTGTACAAAACCGTTTTTTGAAGTTTCCAGTTGTTACAAATTTTAAACAATTTGTCAAGGCCTACAATTTAATGAATTTTTAAAGCTTCATAAGCTTTACTTTAATTATGCTTTGCAACTTTTGCTTGGAAGTAATATTTTTTGTTATTGGTGCCGTTTACCATCGTAAATGAACGGCGCGCACAAGCTCAAAAACGGAAAATGTCTGTTTGCCTTTATTTCAGTTTCACGAACTAACATGAACTTTTCTTCAATATAATATATCTATCAACTTTATAGCATCAAGTGTCTAGGGTGCCTAGTTGAAATCACAACTGAAAAATAGTGGTGTCTTAAAAAGCGTTCAACTTTGGACACCATTTTCTCCATATAGTTTTTACGATTTTATTTACTAGTATGGTAGGTGTGTGTCAGTTCATGGCGTCGGTGACGATTTGTATAATTTGTCTTGGTCAAATAAAAATAAAAATATTAACACTTAAAAATAGCAGAAAGATTTATATATAGTGCACACTCTTTCTACATCAATGCACCTTCGTTTTTATTGAAGTGGGTACCAAAAATAATCAATTAGTGAAAAGTAAAACATTGTGTTTGATCTTTCTTATCTTTCATTTTAGTATTGTTGTTGTTTACTTACGCGATAAACACTGTACATACTTGTGTATTTATTGAAAATATCTGATGGCAAGAATTAAAGAAATAATTACATTTTTAGATAATAACATGATCCATAAAAGGACTCTTTGTAAAATTTACCAAGTTTCAAAGCAAAGTACTGTTTCTTTCAGTGATCTTTATCTGCCAGAGCTAGTAGGTGTACATTATTTTATGTACCACTGTAGACACTGAGCAATCAAACAAAGTATTTATCATTGTAAATCTTTCTTGATTTGACGGTGAACAAAATCATAACAAAAATTGAGAACAAAAAGAGTACCCAGTTCTACTGGTACCGACCATGTGAATAAAATCTCTTCTAGAAACTGAAGACTCTATTGGAAACTCAACCCACATTCTGAGTTCTTCTCAGAACCGACACTTCGAGAACCGACACTTCTCCTAAAAGAGATTTTATTTACATGACTGTTACCCGTAAACCTACTCATTTCGTACTTCCTTCAGCATACTTCCTTCAGCATACAAAGCTTCAAATCTTAATCAAAACTGAAGTGGCTTAGAAATCTATCACCACAGATAGACAAAATTTACAACTGATATACAATATAAATTTGTGATATGCTTTTTAAAGGTTATCTTATATGACTTATAAGTAGCAAAATATAAATGTATTTTTAAAATAAATATAGGTCAATGGAGAATATATCTTGTATCCATCTTTGGAAGTTATTTGATTCTCTACAATTTGATAGTACTATTAGTACCGGTATATGCTTCATTTGTCTAAGAGGCACCACGTTTTACCAAGAGCTAAACAGAAGTCAATTCCATTTCATTGTTAAATCAAATTTTACAAATTGGTAGCATTTTCTGTGTTACTAGGTTTTTTTTGTAGTTTAGGCACTGGTAATAATACTGTTGCTATTGGCACGATTGTCACGATTGTCACTGCAGGTGATGCTGCTACTGCTGCAGCTAGTAGCACTGCTGCAAGTGCCACTGTTATTGTTACAGATCTACTTTAGCTGCTTTAAACCTGCTAACTGCAGCTGTTGGTGGCCCTGTTGCTGTTGTCAGAAATACTTGCTGTAGTCAGTCCTTTACTGGAGGCATGACTTACTGCAGTACTGCTGCTGAACATGCTGTTGCTGCTGCTGGACATACTTGCTCTCTTCATTCATTTTACTGCATGGAGGACTGACTTACTGCAGTTGCTGCAGTACTGCTGCTGACAGCACTGTTGCTGCTGCTGCTACTGCTGCTACTGCTGCTGCTGCTGCTTTTTGCAAGAGATCCATTATTGGTTTTCTCCAGTATTTCATAAATATCAAAAGCCTCTCCTGTGGGTTATAAAATGCACAACATTTTATGCTTAGAACAGTTGAGACAAAGTTACATTATCAAACTTGTACAATAAAGAAAAAAGAGACAAATTACCTCAAACAATCAAACAAAATTGAGAATACTTGGCCTGACAAAGTCAAGGTTCGGTGGAGTAAAAATTGAAATGTTCAGCTTGTAAACCTTAATAAAGTCTGCCTTTACATTTAATCCTCATTCTCAAGTGTCGGGTATCAGTTGAATACCTTGTCCTCAAACCTTTGTTAGAAAATGTCAACTTTACTCTCATTTATTTCAAACAGGACACAAATAACAAGAGACTTTGAGATGCTAAGTGACAGTAGGTAACTCTGTACGTAACTCTGAGCAAGACCACATTTCTGCTGCCAATTAGCATCCCTGAAAGCTCCCTTTACTCTATAGAGTTAGCCTAACCTGGTGGTATTCCATAACCTCTCTGTAGACCATATGGATTTGAAGGAGTTTGACAATCCATCGTTACTTCTTTACGTAGTACAGTGTCTATATCCACAGCACTGAAGAAAGCCACAGACTGTAAAAATGTCAAAGGTCAAATAACTGTCAACAATAAATAATTCTTTATTTTAGCTTTATAAGTTTAGTTTAGCAGTGCACGACATTAGATAATGAGTCAAAGGCGCAGAGTGGTTCATCTTTAAGCAGACAGTATTGATTAAAAATGTCTTGAAGGAAAAGTGGGGAACCAGGCACAAATAGTTCACATGACATGATATTTTGGCTGGTGACCATTTTGTGGTAAGCAAATTTGTTTTGTGCTTATTAAGAGTAGAAGGAGCTCTACTTTGCACTCACCTGAGGAAGATCATTCATTCCAACCTTGTATGCAAACATACTCCTGGTTAAGAGGTTGGTTATCTGCAATGCTAAGGCTGCTCGGTACCTGTCTTCACTGGTAACCAGATAGCGTACTTCATCATGTATACTGATGCAGAATCTACCATCAATGTTAAATTGTTCAAACAGCCAACGCATACTGACCAACATGAGATGAAGGTAATCCACTGCTGAGCTTTGGACTACCCAGTTTATTCGACTTGTTATAAACTGAAATTAAGAGAAAGAATTCTACATCAAAAACTTGATTATCAATGTTGTAAAATTGTGGCATATTGTTCTAAAACTATTTGATTATTTGTAAAGGTGTATAAACATTGCTTGTATTTGTTTCCATGAGTACTACTTATAAAATAAAATAGGGCTCAATAATTTAATAAAAGTTTGTGTTGCTTGTCATTATCATGTTTTCCTGTTGGCAGAAAAATTTCTAGTACAAATGATGGCTCAATGAACAACATTCTGTTGACCTCTATTGGAGACACCCTCGTCCACCGACATTATGAGATATATTAACTGACCTTCTCAAATCCCTCTATATCCTCCTTGTCAAAATCAAGGATTCTGAAGGACTGAGGGCTGAATTGCTTATCACTGGGTCAGGCATTCTAATTTAATCTAAGTCCAAACAATTTGGTGTGGAGCAAAGATTATAGAGCGCTGAAGGTACAAGATTGGGAACTTGGGCTGAAATGTCAAATGTTCACTGGACGCCATTTCAGCAAGCAACTCTTGATGCAACAATAGATCAGTGCAGACAATGACCATTGCTATCAATGATATCACAAAACGTTTGCTTGCTGAAATGGCGCCCATGCGTATTTCATGTTCCAACAATAGATAGAGCTCCAGTTCTTCATCTTGCGTCTTCAGCGCTCAACAAGCATTGGTGTGGAGGGACATAGGAGAGGAGGATAGTGGAGGATTAAAGTCACCTGTAGAGGGAGTAAGGGTTAAGAGTAACAATTGTTTACCTCATTGTTGACTGTCTCAGGCTCCAAGGCTCGACTAATTGATGAGTTAAGGACAGGTGTTTTAGGATGTTTAGCATGAGCGATACTCTCAAGTTGATTAAACATGGCAGACTCACTGAAAAAGGAATTGATCAAATCACTGTATTAAAACAAAATATCCATTGGTCCATGTTGGTAGATACTTGCAAGACTACAAGATTAAAACACAAAGAATTACAAACACTACAATAATAATCATCAAGACAATTCGCACACAAGTGTTTTAAAAAGAGGGAAAATCGAAATGAAAGCAGGACATTTTCAAGACTGATCCTCGATGAAGTATATAACTCAGGATAACATTGTAAAGTGCAGATGTTAAAAGAAAATGAACCGCTTTTGATGTGAGAAAAGTCCCAATCGGTTAAAATAATTTATAATCATGCAGAGAAAAATAAACCATCCAGATGATGAAGGGATTTTGGTCCAATGTGGGAACTGAACATGAATCCACTGAGCAGAAAGGGACTCGAAGTTTGAATTAAAAGTCCCATCCCCTTAAGGTGATCCCTCTACTGGCTACACGGCAGTTACAGGTTGAATGGTTTCTGACTGGCACCCCCAAACAAAGTTATTGACAAAATAGGGAGACTGCCAACAAAGGGCTAGATAGCTCATAGTTGGTAGAGCACTGGCACATTAATCTGGAGGACACAGGTTCTGCTCTAGTCAATTTTTCTTTGTTCAACCCAAAATTATAAAATGCCTAAAGTTACATACCTTCCATCTGCCCACATTTTGGTATCCGACAATAGCCGCCTGTCAATGGGGAAACAAAAAACAACACTTAAGAATCAGACTAAAACATGAGTGCAATTATCAACTTAGGGCTTGCTTTATAATATTCACTGAAGTGTATGTAGTTTGTTTGTAGTTCCTTACTCAATGGAAGGCTTTTTGCCACTAGGTGGCAGCAGACGTTCCAGGTAATTTTCCACCATTACATATAAAAAATGTGCACATTATGAGAACACTGGATTTACTTGGTAAGCCTACTGTCAGTTAGCGAACCAATATTCTCCCAATTTGATTTAAACATAATTTTGAAGCAAATTGAAGCAAAACTATGAAAGTTAGGAAATTGGAAGACTCCTGAGAAAGTAAGAATGTTTCAATTAGCGAGTAGATACCTTTTGCCAGGCTTAAGATGTTTCCCAATTTCTTTGAGTCTACCACTAGAGACATATCTGTCGTCTGACTCCTTCAGGATGTTATGATGGATCAGAAACTGTGCAGCTTTGTCTTCAAGATGAAACCTGGAGGGAGAAAAAAGAGTGTCTTTCAAAGAATAAGTTCTCTCCTAAAGATAGACATAAGAAGTCAATAGCAACAAGGAAACTGTTTGAAAGACAGAGTTAAGAAATTCTAAATACTGCACACAGTTTTTGCCAGCCTCTGTTAGCATCTTATTAGCAATCTTAAGATCTATTTCAAGACATCATCTTTACCTCCTTACACCTTGGTAGCAGCATACATCTTATTAGAAATCTTAAGATCTATTTCAAGACATCATACCTCCTTACACCTTTTGTAGCAGCATACATCTTATTAGCTTTTTCTTGAGCTTCTTCAAGACTCATTCTATGATTAAACTGCATCAGAAGACGGACAGCAAATGGCCTCCCAGCTCCATAGATACGACCATAGTTTATAATCTGTAAAGTGCAAGTAAAACATAATTTCAAGTTTGTATGATTTGCACTCTTTGTTCCATATTTGTAAATTCAAGTCAAGGGAGATATTTACTAAACAAAATCCTAAAGGCTCTGAATAATGCTTAGCAAGTTCTTTCCCTAACCAAAAATAGGCAGGGCACCGGTTGCAATAATGCTAACTTCATGGCATTTGGCTGGTAACTAGTTTCTGCTAAGCAAGTCTCTTCTGTACTTAGCAAGTTCTTGCTCTAACCAGCCTTAAGACATTGGCTTACTGATAATTACCTTGGCATGTTCTCTACTGATACCCACAGTTGCAGCTGTAATACTATGCATATCAGTAGCACTACTCTTCTTGCCTTGTAATGTCATCCAACCAAATGCTGTACAACCTGGAACAAAGGTCAAAAGGTCATGGCAGACTACAATCAGAAATTGAAGCAATGGAAATTTAATACAAACATCTCAACCAAAGGAGGTAAACTGTGTACTGTGTACTGTGTATAGCTTTCAGTTCCTTAATATCAAACATTGGTCTGCATTCGTTGACTAAAATGAAGAAAGAATTATACTGCAGCTCAACAGGGTGAGACCAAAATATAAAACTTTACCTTTTGACAAGAAGTCCGTCTCTAATGAGCAATTCAGTTTTTGTGATCAGTAATTTTTGGCCTGTGTTCTCTGTTGTTGCAATACATTTTCTTTTCTAATTTATACAACTAAACTCACATAAAACTCAACCAAACCATTAAAAGATTTAAATGATTTACCATGGCAACCAGCAAAGTTAGCATCTCCAAGCAGAGCAGCGATCCAGAGTTCTTGTGAATCAACGTCAGCTCCTACAAAGTGATAACCAGGAGGGGTTTGAACCATGGCTTTTAACTCACTGCCAACACGGTCAACCTAGAAATAAACAATCAAACAATACTTATTGATGCTGATTAAAGTATAGACAATTCTATAACTAGCCCCAGGTACTGAACCCAAGCTTCTCAAGAAAATGTGTCCTCAAAACAACTTACAGGAGTGAGATTGTACAAAAATAAAAAATCTTGAAAATTTGAATTGACAGGATGTTATATTTTCATGCATGATATTCAAACCTTGGAAAATAGAAGAATTCTTTATCGAGTACAAGGGCTGACCTACATGTACAAAAAAACCGGCAAAAAGGCAATTCTTTAAAGATGGACTACAACGAAAACTCACTCATTAAATTTAAAACGCATACATAATACACACGGAATAACACGGCGTATTTTGTTTACTCTCGTTTGGTAATGGGTAGTACGTCATCACTTTCGCTGGTTTACACGTCCGCTGGTACTATATCGTGGATTTCATTGTGATTTTCAATGGATCTTTGCCGGGAACCAGTACAGGGCGGGAAATTTCAAAATCAAAGAATCGAGGTCTAATTTTTTCGGTCAAATTGCAACAAAATTATTTAGAGAAAAACATGACCACAAAAATAAATTGTTACCTGATCAACACAACCTAAACAAGGTTCGATAGTAAATTTAATGTGTGAGTTTTCCCTGAATCCATTCCATTTTACTTTCCCACACAATATACATTCAGGCAGGTATCAACAGTTACCATCTTGAGCTAACTTGGCTACTAATGATAGCAAATTTCAAATTTTCTTGCTCTGATCTTGTCACTTGTTCAACAGTCACTCTAATAGGGTGACTGCAATTAAGAAACTTTCTGGGGGTTTTTTTCTCTGAATTTATTTGCATCTTCCATGTTACCATTAAGAAGGGTCAAGACTTACCCTTGCATTTGTAGCAGTCAGCCATGTTGGTTCTACAGCACGTCTGGTAACTGTACCAGCTGTAATGACTCTAGGTATAATAGCACCATAGGTACTATCCTCATCGTAGTCTGGATGACGGGTCACTGAGCGTGGCAAGTGGCTCTTATCAAGGTCAATAACCATCTGTGAACTGTAAGTTCAAGGGTCAAAAGTCAAAGAATTAGTCTTTTCAAATAATTATATAAAATCTTACCTTTATTGACCTCTTGCACGGTGCGGAACACACCTCCGCATAATGCGCGTTGATTCCACCATTGTTGGGTCAATTCCTTTGCGTACATTTTGACAAAAAAATGGCAAACAGGATATATATATGCCCGTGTGAGTGCGCTGTGCATTGTGAAATGGTTCAACAGGGGGAAGTGAAAAATGTAATAATAATGAAGTAAACAATTAACAGATAAGATATATACATCAACAATAAATGTAATGAATAAATAAAAATGATTTATTTTCTCACTTAATTCTTTTGTTGGAGTTCCTCCATGATGAGATGATTTTATTGAGTTCCAGGATACGAGTTGCTTGGGCTCCTCCAGCAGATCTTAACGTCCCATCTTCTAGTTTATTAAAGAAGTCCTTGGCTAAAGGGTTGCCCACTTTATTGGATGCACCATCCTAGAGAATCAAATGTAATAGTTACTTATTGGTACTCGTCCATCTATCCCTAAGGAACCTCAATATCAGTTAAAGAGGGGCTTCAATGTCAAATTCAGTTTTCAATAGATAGAGTCCTCATGAAAGTCTGGAAGTCTCTGAGACTCTTTCATAGCAGAATTTGAATCGTGACTTCATCGAACATCAAAAACAAATGGGTCTGTACAATACAAAGAGATATTTTGTTTGCCAGTTGAAAGGTCAAATCCAACGCTGTTTTGATTGAATGTTATCAAAATTCAGGAATAAACTAAAGATTCTCCAAAGAAAAATGTACAGATCATATATTTGAAATGTGACATTATCGAACATTTTTTGATTTTGACAAAAATTGCTCTTGAAGGGTATAAAACACACTAGCATTACACAGCTTAGGTTCGAGACTTTTAAGTTTTACCCCCATTTTCATAAAAAGACTATCTACTGGAAAATGAGTCAGTATTGTAAATCTCAATAAGAACTGAACTGAACTTGACCTTGGAGCCCCTCTTTAAGATAGATAAGCAAGACCACTTAAAGCCTACCTGCAAAGTCTACTTGTCTTAGAAAGTCTATCTGTATGACAAGATAGAGTAATTATAACAGACCTAATCCTTCATTTCAGTATCGTGTAAGAATGTTTGAAAGTACAATCTTGTCTTTGTAGTGCACTGCACTTTGTGGATGTTGTTGGTAATTGTGTTGTTCCTGTTCTTAATTGATTTGCTGTTTTCAAATCTGGTTTTATTGTAATATATTATCCTATTAATGTGTGATCCTCCGTTTGAAGTATTTCAAGGTTATTATTGAACGAAGCTTTACATATAACTGCAGAACCTTTTTGTAACAAGCAGGGATTTTAATAAACCGTGAATTCATAATTATTCTTATACTAATGAACAAACATACTTTTGTTCATTCCATTCCACTGTTTCACCTCTATGTGTGTAGGAACCTTGCAGCTTGTGTTCATGTATATTGATTTTTTTATTGACACTGATTATCACCACTGCACAGTATGAGGTCATACGTGCTATAAATAGACAGGGGAATTTTTGTTTTTCTTGCTTGAATGAGAAATAGTATAAGCATGGAGGAAGGAAAACAGTTTCTTCCTCCATAGTATAAGATAGTTTGAACCACAGAGCTGCACCCACAATGTAAATAGAGGACTTTGCCGTTCAGAATTGTCTCGTAAATTCAATTATTGAGACTTTTACATCAGGGTACAGGTATGTAATTAAGGAATAACATTTCTGAAGTCTAACTTGTGTGGGTTAAATAAGGGGTGGGAATGTGGGGGACACTGTGGGGAGGGGGTCACTTCGGAAACAACTGGATATGGCAACCTGGATGGCATAAATTAGGTCACTTGTAGGTCTTACATTCCTGCCAGTTTTGATCCCTACTCTTCTTAAGTGAAATACAGTGTCAGTGTGCGTTTCTAATTGTTAACTTTTTAACTATTTGTAAGCATTGGTGCAGCTGGTACACTATACCATTAGTGAGGCCCATTCAATTCTATTCTTTTGTTTCCCTAAATTTTGGATTAATAGTCGCCAGCAACTTATTTGAACATAGACCCAGTAACTGGGGCGCTGTACTGGTTTTTTCAAAATTTCGAAAAAACCAAACAAGTACAGCGCCCCAATTACTGGGTCTAATTCGAACGATGCTTTTTTATGCTATCTAGTTCCACTGTTTTCATTTGCTGGTATCTTGGTAATTATGTACTGTGTTAGTCCATGGTTTATCTATCATTTGAACAATTACACAGTAGGAGGGTTAACCGTATATATCATGTATGCAGGCCTATAATTTAATCTTTGACAGGGCAAGGATAATTTTCATTTTGCAAAGGGCACTTACATTGGAAAATCCTGAAGTCTATGGGAAACTTTCGAAGGGGCACCAAGGCCAAGACCGTGGCAATGGAGGCTGTGGCATCCATTGAACTCCAGGTCCCAATGGTTCATTCACAACATGTTACCACAAACCCAAGCCATTACAAAAATGCCAATAGATGAAGAAACACCAAATTGGTGACCTTTTCATATTAGAAAATAAATATCACACCAATATATTTGTCAGATGGTCAGAAAACAGATCACAGTATTAAAAAAAAAAATTATTTGCACTTTAGTTTTAAAAACGACACAGGCATGAAATGGAACATTGGGATATGCATTAATGTGACTTGGTCTGCAATAGTGAATGGTTCAATTAAGTTATCATTGTAAAGCTTTCGGCATTCCTTTGAAAAAAATATAACATCAGTGCCTAGAAAACTCAAATGCGTTGATGAAGAACAGTGAAATATTGATTGAAACTTGATGACTGTAAGGGGAACATGAGTGTGTTTTTTGTTTATTATTACAGAGGAAGATTCCACGGACTGTTAAGATGGCCTCCAATGTCACAGTCCATTCATTACTTGATAAGATCAGTAAGGATCATCTAGAATGTCCGATATGCACCAATCGCTTCATCGATCCTACAATGCTAGACTGTCTTCACAGCTTCTGCTTCACATGCCTCAAGGAGTTTCATCAACAAGATCCAAACAACTCCATCCTGCTGTGTCCTCTTTGCAGAAAGAAAACAACACTCAAAGGCAACAAGGTTAACCATCTACCTAAAGACTTCAAACTGAATGCCCTGGTGGAAGAAGTTACTGATCACGAGAGACTCATCGAGGGTCATGGGTCAGAGGTCAAATGTCAAGCCTGTGATGAAGGGAACGAAGCAGTTTCAAGATGTATGGACTGTGAGTATTACCTCTGTAGTGAATGCCAACAAGCACATCAGCGATTGGCTTTCATGAAATTACATCAAATCCACAGCCTCGCTGAGTTGCAAGCAAATGGAATTACATACAAGAGTCAAGTTGAAACATACAGCTCCCAGTTAGAGTCCTCTGACAAGTATTGTAAAACATGCTTGAAGTTAGCAGGCACAACTTGCACTAATCCAGATAAAGACAGTCTAAAACATGATGTAATTGGTGTTCCAGAGGTCTTAAGTAACTTGGTTGCCAAAGTGAAGAAGCATCAGAAAGATATTCACACTGTCATGGTAGATGCGAGAGAGGCTCGAAGCAAGCTGGATCATGCATTTATCACAACTGAAAGTAAAATCACCCAGAAAGCTGCTAAGAAATTTGCCGATATCACTGAGGAGGAAAAGAAACTGAAGCAAGAGGTGAAGAGGATTTACCAAGACAGAGTCAAAACATTTGAAACTGCGGAGGAAACCTACGGTAAAGAGAAAGTCCAGGCAGAGCGTAAGCTGAATGAGGTACATCAACTAATGGCTCAAACAAGTCGCAATAAGTTTCTGGATCTTACAGAGGACATTCTTCCTAATCTTGATGAACTGACAACGAGTGAGAAAGCTCCCACAAGTCTCTCATTCTTGGACTTTGAAGAAGATGAAGAGTCATTGGGAAGACTGGTGTTAGAAGATGAGCAAAGCTTTGTAGATTCTATGACTGAGATAACTAAAGATCCCAATAGGCTCTGCATAAAACAAGATTGGGAATTGAAGCAAGAGTCTTGTACATTTGCTCTACGTGATGCTGAGCCTATTTCCATCAATAGTGTCACTGCTTTCTCCAACAATGAAATAATTGTGGCAGATATCAAACAGAATCATTTGATTAGTTTCTTAGTCAAATATGAGGATGGTTGTACTATGTCCCACTCAGTGGCAAATCAAAAAAGACTAAAACTTACAGATCTCAACAATTCATATAGAGCTGTTGTGAACAAACAAGATCAACTTCTTGTTCTTGACCGTCGAGCAGTCAAAGTCTTCAGTAGGGACTATCAACTCCTTCATCAATTCACACCAGGAGCAAGATCAGGACGATGGCCTTCATGCCTGACCGTGTCTCACAATAATCTTATAGCGGTGGGTTACAAGAACAAAGAGGAGATTTCCCTCCACAAACCAAATGGATCTCTTGTACAAACACTGTCAGCTCCTGGTATTGGTTATTATCTGACTACCTATGAGCAACAGTTTATCTACACAAACACTTTCCTTGGAAAACTGACCTCAGTTGACAACAACGGAGAGATAATATTCTCAGTAGATATAAAGAGTGGGCGGCCTTATGGTGTGTGCTGTGATCAAGATGGTAACATCTTTGTTGTTATAGCTAAGACTTCTACATCGGACGAAATTCAGCAATACAGTCATGATGGCAAGTACATTGGAAGAATTATCAAGGATTGTGGACTTCTGTATGACATTACACTCACAGTGAATGGGGAACTTGTGGTAGTCACAAATGGATCTGTAAGAATCTACTGCCATACTCAGAGATAGGTTTGGATCTTGAACAAATACGTATCTTAAGAACTGCACGGAGAACATTATTCTCATGACTATTCATGTATTTAGGATGAAATTTGAGATTTGGGTTTCAACCAAAAATACCTTGCTTATACGATCTATAAGCAGGTGTATAATATAAGTATTGATTATTCATGATCAAATATAACAGAAAGACAATTTACCAGTGGTCATATTCACGTCAGTAACCATTAGGTATAAAGCACGCCTGATACTTCAAGGAAGCTACAAAAGCAATAGGACACTTTGTGACACTAGGTGGCAGCAGACTAACCAGGTAAATCCATTGTTCTCAGTAAAGTGTGCATGCTTAGGAATGCACCCCACTAAATACACTTCCCACAGCATACAGTGTATTATGCTAAATATTCAAAAATACACACGAAGTCTCACAGCTTTTTGCTGTAAAGGAGAAATTATCCATTGACTCTTGAACTTTTATCCTCTGCTCGATTTGATATAGGGAGTCCCCAAGGCCCGTTGAGTTATTCCCCCCTTCAAATAAAAACACCCCTGCACCGGTGTAATTTTCCAAACGTCCGAGCATCAATCTTGAAAAATGTCCCTACACCTCTCGGCAAATAGAACCATTTATTTCAGGGCCAATGTCATCCAAAATACCTCAAGTTGGAAGTCAACAACCCCCAGGTTGCAATTGAGCAAAATGTTTACACTTTATCCCTTTTATTGGGTTCTCAAATCTGTCTAATAGAGAATATTCTGAGGGCCTACAAAATAATAATTAGGACGACGATCGTTTTCTCCCTATTTGGTGGGGTGCACCCTTAGAACTCCATTTACAACCGAGATTTACCTGGTATTTCTGCAGCCATCTAGCACCCCAAAGTCTCCCATTGCTTTGGTGCCCCTAACATTGCCTTGGTGCCCCTTGATACGTTCCAGTAGAAGTTTACTTGTCTCTCATAGAGATACCCTTTATTAGTAGACATTTCCTATGATATGTAAATTGCACATCGTGTGTGTGCACTATCCCTACCTAATGGGGCTGATGGTGGCGTGTGTGTGCACTATCCCTACCTAATGGGGCTGATGGTGTCGTGTGTGTGCACTATCCCTACCTAATGGGGCTGATGGTGTCGTGTATGTGCACTATCCCTACCTAATGAGGCTGATGGTGGCGTGATGCATACGCATTTGTACATCTGCCTAGTGTGCAACTCTATGGAGTTTGCCAACCAATAGTGTCTGTATGCATGCGTTAATGTACTGAGCTTCTTTTATGGAAAGGTTTCTGAAAAACTGCCTTGCCCTTACAAAAAGAAAGTATCTGGCTTGACACTCTGTGCATGCAATCATGAGCAACACAGAATGATCAAAAGAGCTTAACAATACCAGTTTATTGATCAATTAATGAGGTTTAAATAATATGACCAGTAAATAGAAGTAGGCAATATTGTTACTGTTGATCAATGTCACTTTTCCACTGCCATTCCAACAGCTCTGATCCGATGAAATTTCCTTAACATTAAATGTACATAAGCTACTTTGTTTTATTGATACTTGTTGACCTTAACCTTTGACATTTCAACCAAAGACCCCATACATGAACGTTTTACATAAGTGGTGGAACACAAGTGGAAAGTTCGTTTATGAACTGTAAATATCAGTTTTAAAAAGATTGAAAATGAGTCCATTTTGTCTTACGATACCTTATGTGGAAGTCTGTAAAACCAGCAGCCAGGTATTCTGACGTCCCTACGTGGTAGTTGACCTTGATGCATTGGTCCTAAAGAGTTCATCTCTGCTGACTTGATATTGTTATCATCCGACTGTCAAGAAAACAAAATAACCTTCACAAAGTGCTTCCAATGAAAATATTGTAATAACTAAGTTTCCCAGCCGAGCATAAAAGCCGGAGGGCGTTTCATCATGCCTTCTACTTGAAAATTCCTCATAAATTACAAAGTCATCACTGAATCAAGTGATGTAGTTTCAAATGAAAGGATGAACTTAATTGAAAATGCTTTCTGAAGAGGCAGTTCGTTAGTTTTATGACAAATGATGACTGAGTAACAATTCTCACCTTGCTTTCTTCTTCACTGTTATCATGACCATTGCTTTCCATATCAAACTGAACATTACCAGCTGGGGGGTCAACCTCTGTTGATGTTTTCTGACCATCATGGGGAGTCTGCTGTTGCATGAGTTTCTTCAAAGCACTTTAAGAAAATAAACAAAATTTCACAAGTTAAAAGTAGGGCTATACTTTGAATAAATTTTACTCAGCCAAAAATGTTGTTTGACAATTTTCTTTGTAGAGGTATTTCTAAACATCATTAGTAAATCAGAAATAATGAAAGTGCAAGGCCCAAGAACTAAGGACTAAGGCCCGAAGGTCAACAACCATGACCCCATTCGGTAGTGACCTGAGGCCATGATCTGTAACATTTACTTACTTACCCAAGAGGAAACTTTTCTTTTTGTTCCTCCTCAGCACTGTCCTCCTCCTCCTCCTCCTCTCTACCCGGTATCAAGTATCCCCATCCATGCTTTATCTCATAGTGTAATGGATAACCTTCCCATGTTAGACGTAGTAACTTAGGAGCAACTCGTACCTGGGAGCTGATGAGTGATGGCCCAGGTGCCCACTCATCATCAAGTTTCCTTGGGCACAGCTCCCGAAACCACCTGGAAATGAAAGGATGATACCAAATCAATTTAGATAAGTGACAAAAGTAAAAGTAGTGTTTAACCACTTCAAGTCAGCATTCCCCCAAAATTGTGTGCCTGTGTGCAGTATATTTTTTTGCAACATTTTGGAGTTCCAATTGAAAATATCGTTGGCACAATGAAATCCTGACTTGACAAAGGAAAGACAACAAAGGTTCTCATAACAGGCACCGGGAACAACCGATTCTCCCTTCAAAACATTCCCACATGGTTGCCATGCTAAAATTAGTGGGGTGAATATTTCTTAAGAACCCCCTCCCTTCCCCCCCCCCCCCCAGAATGAGGGCATGACTTACATTGGATATCCCACCATGTGTTGTTTGACCTTTGGTATCCTGATTGCCGTCTCCATCACTTCCTTCAATCTAGCATCACGCTCCTCCTTCTCACGTCTCTCCTCTTCTGTTTCCTCATCTTGTTCTACCTCCATCCTGACATCAACCTCCCTTGGAACACCATCTCCTTCAAGTTCAACCTTTGATTTATTTTGAGCTACTTCTCCAAGACCACCACTGTCCTCATTAGATTTGGATATCCTCCTCGTCTTGATACCATCTTCACTTACTTTGCTCAGAGAGTCTTCTTGAACATCTTGGTTGATTGCTTTGCGTCTGGGTTTCTTTCTGATGACTTCCTTTTTGAGTTTATAGTCTTCTGTTGACCAGTCAAGCTCCCACAGCCAGGGATCATCTTTGTAGCTGTAGAAATAAATCAATAAAAATGAAATAAAATCAATAAAATAAACTCAGAATAATAATGGAGGTCCATACCAAATATTCAATTGATTTATTACATTTACTTTACATCAAGAAATAATAAATATGATGGGTAATGATTATGTCAGTATTGATAAACTTATAACGCCAATCCTGTATTTTTATTTCAACAAATCACTGTCAAAATGTGCACTGCAATTGAAGCAAGACCTCTGGTCAAACAGTTCTACTAGATACTAATCTGTTAACTTTAAACAAGTCTCATCAAAATTATGCATAGCTGAGACTAGAACCCCTAACCATACAGTTGACAGTCCACCTATCACATTAGAATCATGAACAAGTTGAGATAAGAACCCCTAACCATACAGTCGACAGTCAGGTGCCAGTCCACCTCTCACACTAAAAAACAAGTATAAGTTGAGAAAACAACCCATACCAATACAGTCAGCAGTCAGTTACCCAGACCATTACCTTTCATCTTCCATGAGCTGACATGCATCATTAGCAAGATGCATCAGAGCTAGTTTCATCTCTTGCTGAAGGAATTCATAAGTTTCTTGGGATTCTCTCAAGTAGCGATCCCAGTTATGATTGACGGGTAAGTAAGCTTGACCCATCTCTAGCATAGCAGCAAATGTCACTGGGTGTTGAAATCTGTCAAAAGATTATCTTTAATTATTATTTAATCTTATTGTCTTATCCTTATCAGAATCCAGAAATGTTACAAAAAAGAAGTGAACTCAATCCCTGAAGCTGATTACAAGCCTGAGGAAACCTGTAAACAAGGGCCCTTTTGCTACTATCCAACTAGTAACACTGTAGAGAAACCCAGCATTATAAGAATTCAATGATCAATGAAGTGATTTACTCAAAGACACACGTTTTGTGAGTAACTAGGCTGAGGTCGGGCCCAAACTGTGGCATATCAGAAATTGAGTTTCATTCATTTGATTACTCAGTCATGACAGTCCAATCATCACACCCCATTGTCATTTAATCCTATCAAAATAGTTTTGTAAAAATAAACAGATTTCTTAAAATTGTTGACAAACCTTTCTAAGAATTTTGGAAAGAGGTGTGTGAATACAATGTGTGTTGCTTCTACATCCTTAGCACAGTATGTTACCAGCTCCTAAAAATAATAAAAGACACATGAATGTTCAAACATTGCTGGCAGAATGAGGATAAATAAAATGAAAAAGTCAAAAATAATGTTTGTTAAAATCAAATCAAAAACACACGTTACAAACCATTATGCCAAATTTATATATAGCTTATGACGCCAATATGACAACTAACTAAATGAAACTAGGCCCTGCCAATAAACCTTTGCCTATTGAACTTTGACTATTTTTATAAAGATTTATGCTGATGATAGGAACATTCGTTTTCACCTGTTTCAAATTGATCGATTGATTGATTGAATTACTACCTACATTGTGTAAGACTCAATT
Source organism: Leptasterias polaris (assembly GCA_037783415.1). NCBI lineage: Eukaryota > Metazoa > Echinodermata > Asteroidea > Forcipulatida > Asteriidae > Leptasterias > Leptasterias polaris. The sequence continues at coordinate 22,388 of JAZGTN010000127.1, forward strand.
CAGAGATAACATCAGACACAATCAAAATTACCTGAAAGTGATCTCGAACTTCCTCCATTGTTCCAGAAATAAATGTATCTCGTTGGCTCTTGTCAAGCCTTTCATCATCTCGACTATAGAGGGCGTATACATCAGCGAGGTTATTTGGACTGCTCTTATGAAGCCAGGCTGTTGACTAGAAATAAAAAGAAATAAAAAACCTAAAAGCAAATTTCATACTTAATGGTTGCTTTAAAAAACATTATCACTCTAAGAACTGCAAAAGAAAGCTTTGTCCCGTATGTGTGATTAGATGTAAATTTTGGGGGGTTGAACAAAGACAAATTGACTAGAGCAGGATCTGAACCAACAAACTTTGGATTACCCCCGTGCCAGAGCTCTACCAACTGGGCTATCTAGCCCTATGTTGGTGGTCTTCCTATTTTGTAAATATCTTTGTTCGGGGCTGCCAGTCAGAAGCCATACAACCGTCAACTGCCGTTTAGCCAGGGATCACACCCATTTTTACATACAACCTGGGAAGCGGCAGCCAGGGGATCGCCTTAAAGGGTCTGTATACATTTGGTAATGACTCTGAAAATTAATGGCAATAAAAACTTACTTGGTAAGAAGTACAGCAGCTTTGGATAGTATAATGCATTTTGAGAAACTTTTCACTTCGAAGTACTGCAGTTATGGAAAAATATATCACTTTTTATCCCCCAAAATTTGAATCTGAGAAGCATTACGGCCGTAACGCTTCTCAGACTGTGTATTCCTATTTCTTCCTGCGGAAATATTCGCTCTGGTTTTTCGGTGATATCTCAAAAACGCGACCAACTTTTGAAGTGAAATTTTCACAGGTTAGTTTTATCGTATACCTACATTTATATAGGATTAACACAATCAGTAGGCTCCAATTAACAAACATATACAGCACCTTTAAAGGGATGCTTCTTTATATTTTTCCCTTGTGGTTAATTATTTGATAGATGTAAATTTGACGTACAGGATATGATCAATCTTATGTACATCACATCCCATTTAGCCTGTGGGCCACGCAATGTGATGTTAATAAAGTGAAATCAGCTGCAAAATGAGCTGTACATCCTTTGTCCTTCTCTAATTCTATCAAAGTGGAACTTACAACTGGTCCAGAATATTTGTTGGCCGCCTTCCTGGCCAGGTATTGAGTTCCTTGACCTTTGCCGGTGTTCTTGGCATTCCACAATGCTCGTTGGTAGGTAGTCAGACCGGAGACTGCCATGTGTAGACTCAGTGTATCTAGAAAACGAGTCTTGGTACCCTGAGTGGATATTAACAAAATTATACAAACATCTGAAAGTAGACACTGTATTCAGCTAAAACTTTCACATGTGACTTTTACTGTAATTTTCTTTATAATTTTTCCTATAAATCAGCATTACGTTGACAAAAACCAATCTATGACCCTATCTTTAAAAATCAACACCATCAGAATAAAATATTTTACAAATTGGAATTTTTTTCCATGTGTTGCTACCAAAGAATTTTAAGAGCACTGTAAATGTTTGGTCACCTTGAGTAGATACTGTTCCTTGATGTAGCTACGATCAAAACTAACGTTATGACCTACAACCAAGCGTTCCTTCCAACCAGTTGGATCTGGTGCCTTACAAGATGAAGATGTTGTCTCAAGAGGAATGAGGTCAGCTGGAGTAATGCGAGGAGATAAAGCTAGACGTTCCTCTATCAACCGTTCACTACACCATGAATACCTGAATATGAAATAGTAGGAGGCTTTGACATTTCTTAAAGTCAAAATAGATGCAATACATGTAATATGAGAAAATATTGAATTAATGTACTGTGGTTGTATTTAATGAGTCAATAAGATGATAAACTGACAAGAAACTACCAGCATTTTTTATCTCACCAAGTTTCTGTAGATGCAGCAACTGCCAATGTAGGGACTTGACCATCCAGCTCTGTCATTAAGCACTCAACGTCAAACACTATCGCCTCCTCCAAAGGATAATCAACCTCTTTGTTCTCTCCCGTCTTACTGTACATCGTCCATCCTTTACGGAACTCCCATTCCTCTGGCATTGGAGGTAGTGATGAAAAGGCTAATAACTCAGATAACCTCATATATTCATCGCTCTGTTTCATCGCTAGAATCTGAAAATGCTCGTCAATGTTTCTTCCGAAGAGTTTTGGAAGTTTGAAATGAACGTCTGGAAGGAGATCTCCATCTTTGCCCCATAATTTATGCTGTTCTAGATGTTGGATGCTTCTTTGGATGTCTTCATTGGCAGATGACACCAGCTTACGTCGATGTTTGTCAATTTTGAAGATTTGTTCATGCAGTTCTTGAGAAAGCATCTGAATGTTGAGGGCATTGAAACGTGGCTGTGACGCCGAGCTTGAACATCCTCTGTGCCACAATGCATGATGTATTGTCCGAAACCTGGCTTTGTATAGTCCACTGTTGAGTTGACATACTTTGCTCTTATGAACAAGTGAATAAATCTTGAGTAAGCCAATAGTCATTTTGAAGAAAACTGTGTAAAAGAATGCAAAAGATATTTTCTAATAAAGGGATTAGAAATTGAAAAACTTATTTATTTAAGGGCTTGTCACACGCACAGGGCAATTACCTCTTACCTCACCTCTTTCTGTTATTCAATTCAATCTATTCTTAGCTCCCCTCTATGTGTCGGAAATATACGCCCTTCTCGTTTGACGTCAACAATGTCAACATTAATCAAGCTTCATCACCAATTACGAATTTACTGCCTTCCATTTAAAGCATTTATTGAGCTGATGGAAAATAACTGGACGATAAAACACATCTTAATAATTTAATGTATCACTTTGAATCACTGTAATTGATGCAAATATCAACGAAATTATCTTCAGACGTTTTTTGTGTACCTTTGTTAGTTTTCCATCTGAGCAGACGATTGCTTTGAATCCGCGTGGAGCATCACGCCCTCTCTTGAATAAAAAACAATTAAATAACCCCGCGTAGACGATGTGACCTGTGACATCACATGATCGACCTCCTGCAGGCACTTGTACAGTACAGCTCAATGGAAGAAAACAACAAATCTTATGTTTTATGGAGATTGCACTGTCTGATTTTTCTCAACTTTTGATATGAAGAAAGGGGGGACATCTCAAAAGCTGTACAGCTGTTACTTTTGTAAATTTTGAATTTATGTGAAAATTGTATGACACAAAATGTAAATTTTCCCATTATAGCCTGGTGTAGTATCTTGCCCGCGGGCAGGAAACGCTTTAGAATGTTCAAGGTCACCACTCTGTAAACAAATGTAACAATGTAGCCTTTTGGTATTATAGAGGACACTATAAATGTACACTGTGTGGTTTGGGTGTATACAGATAAAATTTACCCAATAGTGTCATATGTTCTTCATATCTCAAAGTGGCTTATTGTATAAAAGTAATAGCAGGGTTTTTCACAAACCATGTGGTCCCTGAAGCAAATCGTAATAAATTTAGAAAAGAATAATATTAAATAGAGGTTAGTTATTTAAAAACATGATTTATTATTGAAAAGAAAGTTTTATGATATTGCTTAGGTCCTGGCAAAGTACCAAAAGACGTGTAAAAGAGGCTACAAGGTTATATTTTTTAAATCAAAATAAGTTGGCATATATGTTTAATCGGTTATTTATAATTATCGGTTATTTATAAATAGGCCTAATAGTTGTTTATAAATACTGGTATAAATAAATAATAATAATTTATAAATAATGATTAAATAGTATAAACAATCTTTTTAATAAAATTTGTTATACCGATGGTAATCCCATCCATACTCCTAGCCCTGACCGTAACCTTAACACCCAACCCTAACCCTGACCCTATAACCCTGACCCTATCTATAACCCTAACCCCTAACCCCTAACCCTATAGCCCTATAACCCTATAATCCTAACCCTAGTATAACCCTAGCTAACACCCAACCCTAACCCTGACCCTGTAACCCTAACCCTAACCCTTAACCCCTAACCCTATAGCCCTATAACCCTAACACTAACCCTATAACCCTAACACTAACCCTAACCCTAATATGATAATAATATTACGGGTTCATCAACGATCTACACTGCACAAGCAATGGGCACAGGAATATTGACGTATTACGGGTCCATCCAGTCCAGCACACTGTGTACAAGCAATGGGCACAGGAATTTTATCATATTTAAGGTCCACCAAGGCCCTTACACTGTACACAAGCAATGGGCACAGGAATATTACTATACCACGGATCTATCAAGGGCCATACAGGTTAGCCTTGCTGTTCATTCCTTTTGACAATTCATGTTATTTCAGCTAAAATTAAAAGGGGTAAGCTTTGCTGTTCATTCCTTTTTACGTTTTAGGTAATTTGAGCCAAAATCATATACAAATCATAAGACTTGCCGTTCTTTCCTTTTGACGAATTTCAGCCAAACTTACAAGGCGCCTTTTCCGATTTTGACCAACATTTTATAAAACTGCGGACTATATAACCCCTTGTGATTTTTTCAAAATTGATAAAAACATGCTGGACTTTACTTATTACCCCTTGTGATTTTTCTATTTTATTTTACAAACAACTTTTAATAATTCTGGATATAACAATACAACTTGGCAACCATCCAGAAATAGTCGCTCTTACTTGCCTCAAAATAAACTTTTAAAAAAATGTATGAGGAAACAGTCAACACCTTTAAAAAAAATTAAAGTTAAAACAAATTTGTGCAGAAAGTTAGTCAGAGTGACGACCGAGCGTTCAGGGGACTCAAACGCCGGTGTAACCAGCAGGGTGATCACCCATGTAGTTCCCTTCAGGGATTGGCTATTTCCCGGTCCCTCCTTGTCCTTTCCCAACCGGAATAATCACTTTGGGGAGAGACATGACGGAACCCCAATCCATTACTGCGGCCAACAGTAAAAGTCATGTCCCTTACATTGATAGGAGTAGGATTCGAACCGGGTGTACCAGCTCTGGACCGAACGCATGCGAACAATCCAGGGCCCCGCGGAGCCCGTTGGTGTTTGAAGGTGATTTTAACACTACTTTTAATAACACAATGTGAAAACGGAGACTTAAAAAAGAAAACCAACAGTGGGATTCAAACCAGGGTCAGTCCCATTGAAATCATACCCTTACCACACAGGCTATGGTTCCATTTACAAATTTCTAAACATTTGTACAATGTGAAACAACGGATTGGTCATGTCATTCTCCGTCAGAAAATAAGACGAAATAAGAATCTAACTTTATGGGGAAGATTGGTGTCCATTTTAAAGTTGTATTGGTAAAGATGGTCCACTTTTCAGGAACATTTGAGTTTTCAACAACATTATGTCAGCCGGATATTCAGTTCAGGTCAATGAGATCCTTGGTATTATTAGTGTAATTGGCATAAAGAAAAACTCACGCTTCGGTTTCTGGAGTATCTTTAGCATTTTGTAAACTGGGAAATTGCAACAACAGTAATTGTTTTTAATTATCCAGAAAATGTGGATTTGTTGGGTAGGAGTTAATATGAAGTATCGTTCAACCTACCTGCTTACATTTGTGTATCCGTGACTGCTGAGAAAAGTTAGAGCAAACGGTGATGATTCTAAGCTGTCAGACAGACCTTTTATTAAAACTCACACATTCAAAAGATCCATTGCTTGAAAATGCTTCAAAGTTGCACAACGACTTCATGCAATACTTGGGAATAATATGCAATTTTAGTCAATTGCGTTCTAAAAACAAAATAGGGTAGGTAGGTAGGGTTTTTATTTAATTTTTTAATATTTGTTTTAAATTTATAGTCTAGGTATAGGATAGGATAGGACATTGCAGCAATATAAACCTTCAGTGTTTAAATGGCCTAGACTTGTCGCAGACTGGCTGAACGAGACTATACATGTACTAAAGTATCAGTACTCCATAGTCCAATGAACGCTATGGCCATACAATGAAAGAGAAACAGAGAGAAACGGTTTCAAACGTATTCACAACTGATTTCTATTGACTTTAATTAGTAAATTTCTTCCCTTGAAAAAACAAAAATATCCAGGGTAGGTCGGGTTACGCCAACATAACAATTTTTTTTTAGGCCTAAGCCTAAAAGTCATTTTTTTAGGCATGTCCGCAAATGATGTAATCTATCTAGTATCTTCATTCTTCAAAGACATATTAAATAATTTCAGGTTTTATCTATATCTACTGTGACACGCCTTTGATACTGCATAAAAAACGCTTTAAAAACAAATTGTTACACAAAAACAATTCTTCTTTCCTTTTATTGTTTATTGTTGTACTTCAATTACCCTTACTAGATGATTGTAAGAGATGAACATCAGGTTAGATAATTAAAATACTATCAGAGCAACGTTCAGTACTTCTTAAATTACTTCTGCTATGATAGTCTTGTACAACCAAGTAAACAAACAGTTTTACATCGAAAATTTGCCTATTTGCTGTTTGGCACGGTTACAATTAACAACAATAAACTTGATCACTTTAGGCCCTATGCTTATTTTAGTGGCAATGCTCAACATTCTTGGTCCGAGATTACAAGCTGATAGGTAGTTTTTGTCTTGTGTAATATCAATTGATTGAGTCAAACCATTTGATATGTTTTCTTTAATTGAAATTTGTGAACTACTTTTGTTACTGACATACATATCAGAGAAAAAGTAATGACACAAGTAATACCATTTTACCAATTAATACTAATGGTTCCCTGTGAATAGAATTGCAGGTGAAAATGAGTTTTTCATCTCATTCAAGGCATAACACCAGCTTTAGTAGTAAAATAGACAAAGTGGACCTAATTGATGTGATCCAGCATGGTTGGAGTTCAGACCGTTCAATGAAATAGGTTTGCATAAACAATGTTTCAACAGAAATCTACTAACCAAAAATTGATTAACTACATTGGATCCGTTGACAGTTTCATTAGCAAAATGTTTAATGTTTATAACACTGTGTACATGTACATGCAGTTAAATGTTTTATTGTAAATAATACCAGTATAGGTCAAAATTACTCATAAGTTAAAGAAACATGAGAGAGAGAGAGCTCTAAAAAGATCCCATACTGAACCACATACTACACTTACATATATTTCATATTAGACAAGTTCACAGGAACATCTTAAGCATGACAACAACATGAACCCAATGTGACATTGTATGACATTAGTATAACAGCAGGATGACATTATGATAAAGTTTTTATGGTATTGGTATGAAAACACCATGAACCCAATGTAACATTGTATGACGTCAGTATAACAGCAGGTTGACACAGGGTGACATTATGATAAAATTTTATGGCATTAGTATGACATGACCATGAACCCATGTGACATTGTATGACATCAGTCTAACAGCAGGATGACATTATGGTGATATTGTTATGGCATTAGTATGACATAACCGTAATGAACAGACCCCATGTGACATTGTATGACATCAGTATAACAGCAGGGTGACAAAGGGGTGACATTATGGCACTGGAATGACATCAATAAACAATTTAAAAAATAAAAATTCTCAATAGACTACAGTATGCCACCAGCGGGACATTACTTAGACGTCACTATGTCATACAGGTTTGCCATTCACAACCTTCCTTTTACAAAACGAATGTGCACAAAATGGGATTTTTTATGCAACTTAAAGTCATGGTTTTGAAAAATTCAGAACACAAACAGGTCATTGCAAAAAAAATGGGTACATGCCTACACAGGTATTACAAAAAACATTCACTAAATGGTCAATATTTGGTCTCTATAAACATGTTATTATTCAGACAAAATCTGATTCTGAAATTAAGTAAAATTGAGTGCAGGGAAAAAACAAATTCAACTTCCTAAGCTTCGAACTAGTAATAAAATAAATTGTTAGTACATGCCTGAATTGTAACTTCCCTGAATTTCAATCAGCAGAGACTTATTAACAAAGTTTGTACCTTTTAATACTTCCAGCTGTAGTTTTGCCTGTTTTGTCAACATCTTTCTAAGGAGTGATGACTAGCACCCATGAACAAAGATATTGACAAAACAGGGAGACCACCAACATAAGGGCTAGATATAGCTCAGTTTGTTGAACGCCAGCACAGAAACCAACAAATTGCAGGTTCAAGTCCTGTTCTAGTCAATTTTTCTTTGTTTAACCCAAAATTACATTAAAAGCTTACCTAGTCAGTTTCCCTTGTCGTTTATTACTTGATATTGAAATAAAATTTTGCATCCGACCAATCTGATCCTTTTCCAGGTTGTAGTGCTGGGGACTCGAGCCTAGTCTCACACTAAAGACTGGTCATGCTGGTCTCACAGTACCTTGACTTGGACTAGGACTTGACCCTGGGACACAGCGTGACTTGTCTCAAGAGCGCCCAAAAATTGAGAAAATTAAGCAACTTAAGTTATGGTCATGGTGCCCATGTAAATCATCAATAATGAAAAAAATAATAATAATAAAAATGTTGCCTGCCTTCGCATACTGTTTGTTTCAACCACGCATGTCATGGTTAAAGACTGGTTACACACCTATGTTCCGACACCAGTACTATTATCCTAACACTAAACCCTATTGTGCAGATCATGAGGGGTTATTGTTCAAGACAGTGATGTTTTTATTATTTATTTATTTGTATTTGTTTGTCTGCCTGAAATAGGGCCCTCTTCTAAATTAACATTAAGAAGTTTTGTGTTTGACTTTTTGATGCAGATACAAATTTGCACAATCCCAGACTTAAAACGGTAGGCTATGTATAGCTGACTGGTTGCGCCCAGTTTTGGTTGGTCTACGTTGATGGTCCATGAAGAATTTCTACCTCTGTAAGTGGTCATAATCTAGTCCTTCACAGAGCGGCACTAAATTGATTTGTTGAAATAAATTTGTTGAAATTGAATTTTGAACAAGTTGGTCAGTTTTACTGCAAGATGTTTTTAAGTGTTCTAAATTAATTAATTACACAGTGGAGATCAATCAATTAAATGGGTAAAATGTGGCAAATCTGGTCATTACTCTCCACTGAAATGGCCAACATCGCAGAAATGTTCATACAACTGTCGGGAGGATCAAAATTTGTGATTATTCCAACTAACGTTTCAGGGAACTTGGACCCAGGCAACAGGGTAACACTGCCAGGCAGTATCATTAACTCAACAGAGAATCGACTCTATAACACTGCCAGGCTATATCATTAACTCAACAGAGAATCGACTCTAACAACACTGCCAGGCAGTATCATTAACTCAACAGAGAATCGACTCTAACAACACTGCCAGGCAGTATCATTAACTCAACAGAGAATCGACTCTAACAACACTGCCAGGCAGTATCATTAACTCAACAGAGAATCGACTCTAACAACACTGCCAGGCAGTATCATTAACTCAACAGAGAATCGACTCTAACACTGCCAGGCAGTATCATTAACTCAACAGAGAATCGACTCTAACAACACTGCCAGGCAGTATCATTAACTCAACAGAGAATCGACTCTATAACACTGCCAGGCAGTATCATTAACTCAACAGAGAATCGACTCTATAACACTGCCAGGCAGTATCATTAACTCAACAGAGAATCGACTCTAACACTGCCAGGCAGTATCATTAACTCAACAGAGAATCGACTCTATAACACTGCCAGGCAGTATCATTAACTCAACAGAGAATCGACTCTATAACACTGCCAGGCAGTATCATTAACTCAACAGAGAATCGACTCTAACAACACTGCCAGGCAGTATCATTAACTCAACAGAGAATCGACTCTAACACTGCCAGGCAGTATCATTAACTCAACAGAGAATCGACTCTAACACTGCCAGGCAGTATCATTAACTCAACAGAGAATCGACTCTAACAACACTGCCAGGCAGTATCATTAACTCAACAGAGAATCGACTCTAACACTGCCAGGCAGTATCATTAACTCAACAGAGAATCGACTCTAACAACACTGCCAGGCAGTATCATTAACTCAACAGAGAATCGACTCTAACAACACTGCCAGGCAGTATCATTAACTCAACAGAGAATCGACTCTAACAACACTGCCAGGCAGTATCATTAACTCAACAGAGAATCGACTCTATAACACTGCCAGGCAGTATCATTAACTCAACAGAGAATCGACTCTAACACTGCCAGGCAGTATCATTAACTCAACAGAGAATCGACTCTAACAACACTGCCAGGCAGTATCATTAACTTGGGTGGGATCTCTGGTTAAATTGCAGTTTCAGGTTGAATGGCTTCTGACCAGCACCCCAACATAAAGATATGGACAAAATAGTGAGACCATTAGGGCTATATAGCTCAGTTGGTAAAGCACCGGCACATTAATCCAGAGGTCACAGGTTCAAATCTCGCTTTAAATTAATCTTTGTTCAACCAAAAATTGAACAAGAAATTGACGAAACTGACAATGGATAATTGCTAACAAGGATAATAAGCATATTAACAAGTTGAACATAGTAATTCTGTATGATACACATTATTTGTTATACACCCTTTAAAATGGTTAATTTTACAGCTATAGGCCATTCTCTATCTACTAGTACACTCACATGTATCAAAAGATTTACCTACAGTACATGTACACCGGATAAATACTGTATAAAATATGAAGTCATCCATCACACAGTAAAACAAGCCAGGGATTCCTTACAGCATGCTGTTCAAACACAATAAAGTACTCATAGTATTCTTAGGTAAAAAGGAAGATTTGGGTTCCTGTTCTGATAAGTTAAAGAATATATCACACAAAGTTATCTTTACAATGTACTTTCAAAACCATACAATTGATAAAAGCATGGTACAACTGAGTACAACTAATCGACAAAATAATTCAGTGGGCAGAACCCCAATGTATGTTAAACATACAATTCATATCCAGTAACAATGTCATTAATACAGATCTATCTATACCAAATAAGCCTCATTATATAACAAGTGTGTCGTGCTCAGTAACTGAGTTGTTAGTATTTATACCAGTGTAGTAGCCCGGCCCATGTACTGGTTCCTGTTGAGAGTCAACATTTCCGTTACTGCCAAAAGCCTCTTGAGACTGGGCTATAGTAAAACAAAAAATGGTAATAACAATCATTGGTTAGTACAAAATATGCAAAAAATAGTTAATGGCCTGACATTTCGACCCTAGCAGAGTCTTTCTGGAAGGCTAAATGACATCACAACACAAATAAACATGTATACAAGTGTAACAAGAGCAGTGAAGTGGAAATACATGAATAGAGAGAGAGAGAGAGAAGCATAAAGCCTACAAAAAAAAGCAACAAATATGACAGATATCCACCTTTCTAGACTGCCTTGTTTACTAATTAATTACTTTTTCTCCCTCTTCCAACCTTCCATTTAGTCCTGTTTGTGTATGTTGTGTTGTCATTTAGCCTTCGAGAAAGACACTGCTAGGGTCGAAATGTCAGGCCATTAACTATTTCTTGCATTTATACTATAAGTCCTTTTGGTTAGTAAGCAGTTTGCAAAAGCTATTTCAATTTGTTCATAAATATAAAATATGCATAAACAATTTATTTAAAATATAGCATTAGCAAAACACTCCCCTGGATTTGAGCAGCTAGTTAAGTGTTTCACATTGCATTTCAGTCATCAAGCAACAATTATCCAGTTATTGCTCATCTAAGCTTCATATTAAAATATCCAGTCTAATTTCTAATTGGTCTTTTTCATCATGCCTGCCTTAACTTGAGTTGAATTACTTAATTTAGTACTTTTCAGCTCCTACATGCGCAGGAACATCAGCTACTTGTCCAGCTTTCTAGTTTGTGATTAGCGTTTCATCTACCTACCTGAACTACACTGAGCTGTTGTAATTCCTTGGTGTATGTGACACATAATTGATGCAGAGCTGCTAGTTGACGAGCCAGGTCTATTGGTGGTACTTTATTTGGCGGTGGAATATCTTTCATATTCTGTTATTCATTCAAAAAATTGGATGAAAACAAATAGATTTAGGAGGAATAATTCATCTCAAGAGACCTTTTGAAATACCAATTATTTGTACCACTACATGTCAAGTTTGATTAATTACATTTTACTGATTGAACACAAAATTTCTTCAAATTTTATCAAAAATCCCATTACCATGACCAATTAAAAAGGTTTCTCAGGCAACGTTAATACTCTAAATTGTGTATTTAAGTTGTTCATGTTGGTAAACATGACTTGTAAACAACTTACTGCTAGTTCGTTGAGGAAGTGACACATGCGTCCCTTGTTAATAACAATAAAAGGGTTGATCACCACCATGTACGCCTCCTTCAACAAAAAATATTATACCCATTAGTTAACAATACATCTTAAAGAAATAGCTTTTAACAAAAATCAATGGAACAAATTCTGTTAAACTGCATTTTAATCTGTACCAGTGTTGTAGTGAAGTACTTTTTAGTTAAGTATCAAGTACTGCCGGGTACTCGCGTTGCAGAGAAATACTTCAGTAAGAGTGCTTGGGTCATTGAGTACAAGTACCAAGAATTCTGCTATTTAGGTACAAAAATCTTGGATCTTTAAGTAGGAGTACTTTTTAATAAAAACACTGCAAAAAAAAGGTATACAAACATTTAAAAAATATTTTTTTACTAATTTATAGACATGACAATCTGTGCGTGTTATGATAACATGAATACATAATTGACGACTTCAATTTAATTTTTTTGAAAGCTTCATTCCTCTATTCCTTGCATATTAACGAAGGTATTGGAAAGCAGAAAGGAATAAGTTTGTTGTTAACACAAGTACATTTTCAATCGAGTATCGAGTACATGTCTTCAAGTACAGACTATTTATCAGTCGAGTATCGAGTATGGACTTTCAGTACCAGTTTTTTGCTTGTCGAGTACCAGTACCAGTACCATCAAAGTAGTACTCCAAGGAGTACTTGAGTCAAGTACCGAGTACCAGTACCAGTACCATCAAAGTGGTACTCCCAAGGAGTACTTGAGTCAAGTACCGAGTACCACCAGTACCATCAAAGTGGTACTTCCAAGGTAATCAGCATGCATGCCTGATCATCGTATAGACCCCATGCAATGTTGTCATCCTGAAACTTTTTAGAGTTACAAAGTTGAAGATTGGACCAATGAGAAACCTTCCTTCATCTTTAAGGAAGAAAGCCCTAATCCTGTTACATCATTTGAATAAGGTCTATTGCAGAAAATAATGAAAATTTACCTTGTAATTAGCACCAAATTCCACTTGATTTGCCAAATTCTGTATGGCCTTAGCAACAATCATAAGAGTACGACTAGCCATTGGTAATGCAGCCTCTAGTACAGGGACAAAGAAATGTATTGATATTATAGCACTCACCAAATACACCGAAAAATGTATTCAGAATGTTTATCCGCCAGATATATGGAATGTAGCCAAGTGTGGCAATCAATTAGGCTTGCCTCTTAAGCATAATAAAGACTTTTATCACACAGTATGCATCATTAAATTTATGCACATCGTTATTATCATTGCAACCTGTACATAATAATGTGCAATAAACAATGCCACATGGACTGCAACAGCAAGAAACAAGAACTACATGTTTTTCTCAAAAAATAAGCACATTAGGATTTAGGAAGCATGTTACTGTTTATACTGTCTGTATCATCAGTTTGTGTATTTCTTATTGTGGTTTTTCATGTCCTCGAAGCAATTCACAAACTACAGAGTGCTGTACTTCCTAGTTGATTTTCAGTATAACAAAACATTATTCCCATTACCTTATGTAAACAGTTCAAACTGGAATAGACTTACCTGATACAATGTTGAAGAGTCTGGGATTAAGTATGGCTGGACAGATCAACCGTAGAAATATAAACCCTCTGTTGAGCACATAAAGATACAGGAAACTCAAAAGAAACTCTTGAACAGATGTAGCTTAGGGCCACTGAGAGGTATTGTGTGAAATATATTTCAATTTCGATTTGAAGGGGAATATCAGGATCAGAAATCATTCAACTGTTTTATGTTTTCTCATTATTCCATGGAAAGGTAAGCTTTACAACATTGTTAGTAAGCCTTAAGTAGGGTTGTCATTTCCACATTGCTATAGAGCAAAGCAGTTGTATTGCTTTCTGTGGTGTTTTCTTTATGTCATGACTCACCCTACTGCCCTTGCTGTAATGTTAGGATCATCTGGCCATTTCTTCTTGACGTCTTGTTGCAAGCACCAACACAAATATCTCAGAGGTCTAAACAACAATGATAAATACAACAATTCCAAGTGGTTATATTCTCCAACAATGCAAAAATGATTTTCATTTAACATTTGTTTTTATATCACTCACCATTGATCCTCGTAATTTGAAGTCTATTCTCAATAAACACAAAATAGACATAAAAACTTGTCCAGCCCACAATCTGAAAATTTGGTCCAGTGTATAACAAGCATGGTTGAACGTTCAGTACAATTATTGAAAAGGTATATTCAACTACAGACTGCAAACTTACAAAGGACACTTGTTGGCCGAGTTGAATATGGACTCAATGATCTCAATGAGAAATTCCAGCAGATGTTGACAGTTCACGGCAACATCATCTCCTTTCTCAACCTTCAATGGATTAAGCTCACATGAATGCTTGGACTCCATGATTTTGATGATCACATCTCGCAGCGCATGTTGAACAAATTCCTGAGCAGTTATTTTCATGTATTTGTCCATCAGGGTGGTGGCTAACGTGTTGGAACGGAACAATGTGGACTTTTCCTCTGCAAATGACAATCAGTATTCTAAACATTGAATTTTAAATTCTATTTAAAATACACACATACACATTCAACACTGCACATCGGCTGCCATCTTTATCTGCAATTTTTTTTAAATACCCGGAACAACTTTAAATTTTTCTCAATTTGTTGCCAACAGCCAGACGGCTGATGTTTTTATACACCCAGACTTTCCATTGAGTAGTGTGCACAGACAGGCACCTACCGTGATATGCTTTTATTCACCAGTACAAATAGCGAGAACAGGTTCTGGAAAACAGGCCTTGTAAAATCCCTTTCTGGGGGTTATTTTGTAGCCTGAAACGTTCCCAGCACAGATTTCATTTTTGTTTTTAAATAAAAACGTGAACTGTTAAAAACTTTAAACAGCAAATTTAAAACCTATTTCGCAAACAAAAATTAGCCTTTCTAACAGTAAAGACCAGTGTCGAATTCAGCTTAGCCAATGAAAACAAGCAAAGTTAATTCCATAGGTTACTCCAGCATTTTATTTTACTCATAGATGACATAGGTAATACTTGTATTCCTTGGCTTGAGAGTTTCTTCTCTAGTTCAAACTAACACTAAGTTGTTACATGTCATTGACTTGAACAATCCCTCAAACATTTTTAATGAGTAATATTAGTTTTAAATGTGTTGTTTGTGATTGATTCATTTCAATTTTAAAAATCCTATTTGTGAATTAATTTCCTTGCTCTTAGAAGTTTTTCAGCGTTTGAAAATGCTATTTGCATAAGCATATTGCCCCAGTTTTATTTGCAATGCAAACAGAGTACAATTTGCATAGATAATACTAGCATAGTATGAGTTTATAACATTGAGTCTTATCGGGGCTACCACAAAACAAAACTAAAGCATTAACTCGTTCAGTTCATAAGTTATTAAAGATTCCAACCTTCTTTCTCAATTTCTCTGCCATTGAGTTTCTGTAGTAACTCCACCTCTTTCTGCTGTTGTCGAAAAATGTCAAGAAGTACACTGGCAAGATGTGATCTGTCTTTACAACAAGCATCCTCAAGAGCATATATGAAGTGGTAATCGCTGTCTCCTAACACCAACTGGAGACAGTTCAAGTAGTTATTATAACTTTAATATTATTTATTTATACATGTATATATTTTATATGTTACTACTTTACCTGGCATGATATTCCACCCTTTAAAAAAGTTGGAAAATTGCGTTTCATTTATACATGAGTGTATGCAATTACAACGAAAAGTACCAAACGCATGTGAAATGAATGTACTGCTGCATGGCCTCACTGGCTCATACCATTTTAATGAGAGGGGAGAGGGAATCGAATAAATAAGCAAAGTTTTATTTGGAGGTAAATTTAACTGCCTTTGTGTTTACAACCAATTTATATCATTATACATAAACACATTAAACTGTGCAAGTATGACAATCTCTATTTCTGCCTACCCTTTATTTTTTAGTGGAAGGGTCCATCTAAGGGATCATTAGTTGTACATAGAGTACTTGTGAATATCAATTAGCTAGCTGGAGTATGCTCTCTGCATGTCCTAACTTGTTCTGAAAGCTCTTTTACGTCAGTTATTTAAGTCAAAAACCTATTTACTAGACTAATTACTAGACTGCAGTTCTTTTGTGAAACCATTTTCCACCAACAATTTTCCTTGACATTTATATACTATTTACAAGTGTAAAAATAAAAAAATACATGCATTGTCACATGGACAGGATTAGTTTTTTTCTGTCAGTGAAAACAAGTTGGTTATCAAAAAATCAGATTTTCCAAAATCTAAAAAAGTGGAAATCTGATTTCATTAAAGTTTGTTGAAATTGATTCTTGAAGAGGCAGTAAATGTACATTCTCATGTATATAAGTAAATACAGGTAGGACTTTTTGTTTGCGTAGGATTTTTGGCTTTGTAGTTCGATGCACCTCTACTTGTAAAACAGACATGATATTCTTCTGACCTAAATCTCAGACACTACTTTTATTTGGGTATGAAAGGTTCCTCGTTAGGGACTGGCTAATGATGAGAACAAGTTTATTGTAAGAACTGGGATCTTAGTTCAATAAAAAAAGAGAAGAAAAAAAACAGAGACAAGGACAGTTTGTCATACCTCTTGGAGGCTCTTGTACTCTTCAAGGGGCATCAGAGTTTCTTGTAAGAACTGGGCTCTAGTTCTAATTGAACCCATCTCACCACGACCTTGAGATGTCAATGCTATGAGTTGATACCACTGGTCAACCACTACCCCATTTGGTAATCTCTCTAGGAGAAGTGTGGTTCTACACAATGGGACAGGCTTAGCCCTTTTCGCACCATTGAAGACATCAATTGTGAAGGAGTCTATATCATCAGGAAAGTCACTGAAGAAAAAGGTTTGCATCACAATCGAATAAACTTAAGAGTAAAGCATGAGCTGCACAGGCAGCTTTATTTCCAAATTATGAATACAAATACCCCTTACCCACCCGGAATTTTAAAAACGTTTTTAATAAATAAAGAAATATCATCAATAGGATAACATTGTTAGGATTAACATACAGCTCAAATTTTAAAAATTCCACCAAAAGTATTGAGGCTTATAGCAATGAGTTCACTTACTCAAAGACAAACTCTTCACTCCAAAGGGGGTCTGGCGCTGGCTGGATGGGTGTACGAGCTACTTTGATGTTATTTAATGAGATGACACAGTAGGGATGTGAGATTTGCTTGGTGGGGATCTTATGAGCCTCTAAGATGTGAAGGCTAAGGCTCTTGAGCTGTTTAATGCCACTGGTCTTGGCTCGAGTTGTTTGAGTCCAGCTTGCATGGATACAACATGAGCGAAGAACCTGGGTCCATTCCTGTTCAGAACAAGTCATTATTCTATTGTACATTTATAATGCAGATTATGTAACATTGTTTAAGACTAAAAAAGTCTACGGCCCCTCTTTCTCATTATTTCAGCAATAATAAGACACAATCCTAATTCACTTGAATCTTGAAGAATCCTCAACAAAAGGCAATAAAACTTAATAATTCAATATTAATTCTAAAATAGTTAATAATTCTAAGCACAATAGTAACATTACATTAATCTCTATCACTGTATTTATATCGATATCTTACTTGAGCAAGTTGTGGTGTTTCAGCATTAAGGTAGAAGACTTCAACATCACTCATTGCACGTACAACAATTTGAAAACAATTGGGTCTGTTGAACAAGCTCTCATGAACCATGTATACTGATCCATAGCCAAGATCTATCAAACCCTTGGGCTTGGTTCTCTGTTGAATATAACAAGATAGCACTGATAAATAAGATCATGTAAAATAAATCTTGCAGGATTAATAAAGAGAAATACATATCAAAAATTTGTAATTGTTCCGTTTACTTTTACATTAAGACATGTTAATATCCACCTGTATTAATAGTCCATTGGGCCATGTGTACTTCTTAACATCACTATTGGTATCCTGCCTTTGCTAGGCAGGTCCTGCAGCCCAGATTCAGTGAATGGCTTTATTACATGCAAACCTTACATATCTTATAACTTTGCTTCAAACCTTGATACCTGCCTCCATATTGCCCACTTTCTCTCTAATGATTGTTTCTGAATAAACACTGAACAGTACAGGAGGAAGCATCCTTGGTGAACTCCTCTACCAATATGATCCCTCAACATCTACCAGTACTCTTACAATTTGCCCATTGTACATGTTGTACAGGTTGAATCAGTCTCCAGTTCCACTGGTCTAGGCCTATTTTCCCCAGAACTTCCAATATCTTCAATCCAGTAGACGTAATCAAAAACATTTTCCATGTCCACACAGGCAACGAACACTTCCTCAAAACTTCTTTCCAAGTCCAAATTGACCTTTACCAATAAACACACCCAACTTCAACGCATGTGTAATCAGACTGATAGCCCTGACCTTGATACACGTGCTGGCCTTATATTCTTCTTTAGCGCAATGGTTACCGTCTTCAAGAAATCTCCTGACTCCTTTTTATATCCAAGCTGATCTTTACCAATAAACATGTCTGGCTTTGTGTTAAAGTACTACCTTCAAGGCTTGTGGCAACATTTATTTCTCTGTCAGAATGTCTAGTCCTAAGAAATCAACTGTTTCTACTTTCAATTCCTTCTGGTTGCTGCCATTCATTTCTTTAATCATAACATACTGCCTAAATCACTTAATTGTTGAATTTCATGTATTATCTTTTGACCCTTGTGATTTGACATTCCAGTTTATACTTTCTTCTGTAGCATACATGTACATGGTGTTATCCACAACTTAAGAATCCTGTTGTCTTTTTCATATTCTATACTTGTTTCTGGCTCCTTAATTGTTCGCCTCTTTCATTTGAATCCAAAGATTCCTACTGACCATTAGGTGTGGTTCATTGTTGGCTTATGAGAACTCATACATGATCTAAACCAGAATGAAGCTTACCCTGTCATTCTCAAAGAAGTACAGATGCTGGTCAGTACTGTTAAGAACAAAATAGTAGGTTTTCCACTTTTTGTGCTTGGAACCTGTAGAAAACAAAACAAACATTTGAATTCTAATTGAATGAACTGTTAACATCATTATAAAGAATACACCTTCTTTTACTGCAAGTTAATGCAGGGAATGAAAGTGCACCCTCAATCTTTATTTTGGAACCTCATATCTTTCTGTTCTGCTGGAAGCTGTATGAGACACACACATGGCATAGTGTTGTCTCATTTTCTCCCCATTTTTGCCTTGAGCATGGCTCAGGCAATGCTATCTTATACTCTGGTTGTAAGTGGGTATTTGTCAGAGAACACCAAGTGAGTATTCATCAGCTTTATATTTATACTTTATGGAGAAAATGATTGGTTTATGTTGAGATATTCACTGGTGATGTTTATACTTTCATATGCCAATGTACATGTATTTATTCCTTTTCCAGGTAATGGATTTTGTTTTGTTCCCGTTTAATACTGCTAGTGTTCACCTTGTGTTTCTTTGAGCTGAGGAATAAATTGAGTTCATCCTATAGATTCTTGTCATCCTGTGATTTATTATTTGTTATGGTTTCCAAGTCCCCTCTCTCCCTTTCAGTAGAAGACTGCATCCCTACATTACAAATTTGTCTTTAATTTTGTGTTTATGAAGTACTAAAAGATGGAAGACCACAACTACATAAAAAATTGAATTTTTCTTAAGAAGGACCTTTGCCAAGTTGTTCTATGTTATTA
The DNA here is from genome assembly GCA_037783415.1 of Leptasterias polaris. Lineage (NCBI taxonomy): Eukaryota > Metazoa > Echinodermata > Asteroidea > Forcipulatida > Asteriidae > Leptasterias > Leptasterias polaris. Next base: position 42,333 of record JAZGTN010000127.1, read on the forward strand.
CAAATACATGTCACAATTTTGAACAATTAAAACACAACTTCTACTACATGTACATGTGAGAGCTATTTCCTCTTTACAAGAAACTTAAAGAAGCACCAGCAGAGTCCAACATGGAAGAGGCACTGCAATTATTAATGGAATCAAGCACTTAACATGAAGATGTAACTTAAAATATAGGTCATACATTGTAGGTAAAAGCGGCTCAACTGTTTACCTGGTTTGGGGTCAAAAACAAGTAGCAACACTAGGGCTTTTAGTTGAATATTAAATCCTACCAATTTGACTTACTCTTCTTGCTAAGGTAACCCTGCTTAGCGCTACGATCTCCAGTACCAGTCATAATTACCAGACCACTACTTCTTCTTCTTTTGATATCCTCGTAGTTAACATTAGCATCGGGGTTAATCCGAGACATAGTCTGTAAACTCTGTGTACATTAAGGAAAATATAACGACACTAATCAAATGGCTATTTGCAAACAATATTTAATGCTTTATAAATAACACTACTTATCAATGCACCATTGTGTTGGTCAAATTGCTGCAAAAAGCTTGTTCACTGCAATGCATAATAAAATCCCCATTTAATTAGTAGGAAGAGTATTTGCATAACTAATCTGCCAGGAGTTTATAAAATGGTTTACAAATTGGTTAGCAATTGAAACTGTGGCCCAGGTATACAAAAAAAATTGGAGGGTGGATAAGACTAATAGACGTCGTCATTCACGATGACAAGGAATTACAAACTACCACTTGTATAAAACTCAAGACTCACCAAATCAAATTCTTAATCAAGTTGTTGGAAATAATCACATTTGGATTGCAAATATTGTAGTTGTTATTGAAAGAAATGTATTTACCTTCGGTGGTACTGGTTCCCCTAACCTGTAACCATTGACAATCTCTTCTTTCTTATAATGATCCACAATGCCGTCCAAACTATGCAAAAGAGAAACAAGTAAACACACTCAAACAAAACAATTCCAAAATGAGTTTTACCAGACCATTGTTTGAAATTCAGCAAAGAAAGCATAAAAATAAAACAAGTTTGTGATTTAATATGTGTTACACGGTAAAAGTACACTACACAATCCACTTCATGAACACCCAAGGAAAATACTATTTTAAGTCTTCCTGGTACATCGTGTATTAATCTCTTGTTGGCTCTGAAAGGAACCAGTGTTAGGTTTGTTCTCAATGTTTGGACTGGTGTTCCTCATTTGCTCTAAACAGATCTACTGTTGGATTTGTTCTCAATGTTTGGACTAGCGCTCCATGTTGGCTCTGAAAAGAGCTGGTGTTGGTTTTGTTCTCAATGTTTTGACTGAAGTTTTCTAGTCCTCATCTTGAGACATGTGTGCTCTTTTATCATTTATACATAGTCCTAGAAAATCTATAATGCTTATTGTGTGTTGGACAGCTGAGGTACGTATATGGGGAGGGGGAGGAAATGAAATAGAAAAAAAGTATACTACTTACCTGTGGTAAGATCGTCCACCCATTATGTAAAGATGCTGCTGTTTTTGGATGCGAAACCTCTGAATCGTAGTTGGACCACGGAACGACAATGAATAATCACCAGGGTTTTTATCACTGTTTCTAATTAAGAAGCTTCCAACATCACCCTCTAAAGTTGCAAGTGTCAGAAAAAATTAACTAATAAAATGTGTCTTTTAAGCAAAGTTGCTTATGTGATGTTATTGCTTTACATACAGGTTTGACTGCAAGCCTTTTTCAGTACCTTTATGACTTCTTGTACATCAAACTTTGCTTCACATACAACCTCCATTAAGCCCAGTTCATACTTCACATCAAAGCAAAAGCAAAGCAAATTTTCTTGTGTCCCAATTGAAAATACATGGCATGCCAATTATTGCCTCACCAAAATTTGCTTCGCATTTACTTTTGTATAGAGTATGAACCAGGCTTAAGTTGACAATGTACAATACAAGTCAACTGCTACTGCATTCCAACTAACCTTTCAGAAGTAATTCAGCAGCCACATCCTTTGAAATATTACAGTGGAACCATCTGTTAAAAAATTCAACCCAAAAATATTTCAGAAATTCATGAAATATAACATTGTCTTTCAAAACCATTGTTAAATATAAACTGTTGTGTTTACCTACATAATGAGGCATGTACTGTTTCTATGGTAAATTGAAAAAGGAAAGAAAATTAAAATAATAATAAGCATCACAACCATGTTCAGAGAGTTTTTGTTTGTTTTCCTTCTGTCAGTTATATCCAAGTGCATGTTTATTTTAAAAAGATTTTGGTCATCTACATCAAGTGGTATTACACAGGTTTAACATTTCCATTGTGTCAATATTTCCAATAATTTAATTTCAAATTAGTTGAAAACATCTTTTGTCAATGGATTTTGCCTGTCTATTTTAGCAAGTGTGACTGAGAATCTTAATATCAGGTATGCCCTAATAGAGGCAAATACCTCTCAACTGCATCAGCGTGATTGGTAGAGACATGGAGTCTGAAATTGAGGACCTTCCGAACATGATAAGGGATAAACACTCATGGCATGCCGTTGTGAATGGGATCTTGGTTGCGACCACTAAATAATGATGATATTGCCTCTCAATAGTACCAATACTTTGGTATATTATATAGGTATTGACTTCACCCAAACTTACAGACAGAAACCTAATTCTACTGCACTCTGATATGATTAATAATCTCCCATTGAGAATGGTCTTTGAGAACAGTATATTATTATTATTATTATTCTGGTTTATTCATATTAAAACACGAGGTAGGCAGCCACAAAAGAGTAGCTGAAATAAACACGTTAAATATCTACTTACATTTTTCCTTCATTAGTGTCTGTGTCCTTATCCTGTAAACAAGAGAGGCAAGAAGTAAATTTGAAACAAATACCAAAGTGTACATTTACAAGTGAGTAAAAAATGTTGTATATTGCATGCACAATGGACTACTTCGCATTACATTTTATGCGCACATTAGCTGTGAAATGAGGTACATACTGGTGTAAATAATAACATTGACATTATCTAGCCCAGCATCTAACCATGCATGAAATGTGTTTGCAAAATAGTCTTTGATAACCTTACTACAAATTGTTGGTTATCTACAATAAGACATGGCGAAATAGTATAAAATACAATCAAGTCAACCATACAACGTGTATTTTTACATTAGCTACATAAATTTTACATGAGGTTCCAAATGATTTTGCCCAGTGAGTCACAAATTTCATGTCTACTACATTCAAATGTAGTACAACAGATTGATGGCCAACATGATGGGTATTATACACACATGTAACACCCACGCATGTTACCAATATAACCAATAGCTAATTAAATTGCAAACTTCGGTCTCATATCTCAATATTTTCACTCTTGTTTGAGCTGTTGTTGTAACCTTTCATTCCTAATGAGGTTTGGACCTCTTGCATAGCACAAGCTTGTCTAGTAACTGTACATGAATATGATCAATGACACTTCTTCACATTATACCTGCATTGTGTCTGATGAAGGTAAGCAAACAATGACATCACTCATGTAACTTTCATTATCTTCCACAAATCAAGTGCTGCAATAATTTGCAACCCAAAAACGCAAATGTGTTTGTGTCATACACAGAAATATGCCACACATCTTTCTGTATGTCTAAGCCTGCAGCTCACACACAAACACAAAAACTCACCCCTAAAAACACATTGTAAACTAAGGTACTGCAATTATGAGACTTTCAGGTCCGGACAAACCCCATAAATGATCTGGGTTTATTAGTTATTATTTATCATGAAAATTTAATAGCACAAAACTTACAATGTATTTGACAAGGTCATCTACTACGATACCACTTTCCCCAGTCTTTTGGGATGTAACCCACAACCATCCATCTCCTAACTCATTGTGCACAACAAACACTTCACCTGCTACAAAGCTATAATGAACAAACAAACATCAAAAAGCATGATTTATTGCTCATTTAAATCTCAAGAATTGGAATGGTCTTCTCAATGTTTCAATTTGCAGTACTTGAGACTCATTAAAACAAGTTGCAAAAGGTAAAGCTGAGTTAGTTTCATTCATGAATAAGCACACATCATTAATTGAGGATATGTTAATCTCATATTAAACAATTTCCCCATTTACAGCAGAAAAATATGTTTAAAATTGTATTTGATAGGCCTAATGCTCTGATAGTTTTTATTGATAGAGTCAATGTCATGGACTGCAAAGTGTAGATATTGGTCTGCATAAATGAATGTACAAATATACTGAGCATGGATTTAATCTGTGAAGAATTGAACATTTCTCTTAATATACTGGGAACTTAACAAAATCTAAATAAACAAGCAAATCAACACTCATATTTAATCTCTTTATGTAGATTAATCATTTGACATCAAAATCTCTTCTTATGAAACCGATGGTTCTATAGTAACATGTCATTGCATTAAACATACAAATGTACTGTGTTTATCTCTGCACTTAGATGAAGCCACAGTCATGACAGTGGAATCTGTTATGCACTCACTCTACTCAATCTATTTATAATTCAACATGACACATCTGAGCTCCTTGCTAGCTACTGAAAATAAACTCTGATTGCCCAGGTCAATGTGGAATGGCAGGGTCAGTCAGACTGTCATTTGCACAACACAAACTATCACCCCAAAAATGTTATTTATATTACACTAACCTGAGCTCATCTGTGTCAGGCACTTTAGTGTAAGGCAAGACAGCAACGACTTTCTTTCTGTCATCAATTAATGGCTGTAAAAATAACAAACAACCAATCAATAAACTGAGTGTAAAAAAGGGGGATTCAAAAAAAGTAAATATATATATACATAACAGGGTGAACGTTTTTTATGATCAAAGAAAACTTGCAATGTGTAGAATCAAATTGTTCAAGACTTTACAGGGTAAGAAGCAATAACAAAGGCAAAAGGAAAGCTTAGGGAAAGGAGAAGTGAAAGGGATATATAAAATCCACTACAACCAACCTCAGGGGGAGCTACAGGGAAGAGCAGTCTCTCATTCTTCAGAATGTTTGACACATGTGTGTAATAACCTATCAATTCAGCCAAAGATGGAAATTGACGACCACCAACGTAATAATCACCACACAAAGCTGTAATCCTAAAATTGAACAAAATAAAAGAATTATACATAATTTGCCAACGCACATCTTGAAACAGTACAAACATTATGAGGTGATGTGGATCTACAGTTAAAGAACGTGTACATACCAATCAGCAACCTTAGCGTCACTGATCACTGTGTTATGTACTATGTATTGTACATCATGTAACCATACATGTGCATGGTACAGCAGTGTCTTTGAAAATTATTTTCTAGTAAGTTATACAACAAATATCAATATTATTTTGCTCCCCCTCCCACTATTTAAATCCTGGAATTGTCACCACTGGCATTTATATCAAATCAAAAAATGAATGATTTAATGAATGAACATACATGACATGTAGTACCAATAGCCTACACTCAGAAATATCAGGCAGCCATGTATATGTATAGTACATGTACATTTAAAACTAAATGATTTATTTTCTTACACTTTATAGCTTGCATCAAATGATAAATTGCTATTATTAGATAAATATATATGTGCCAATGGTAGCATTGTTGGACATCAATGGTAGTATGAAGTTAATAATTTATTAGGTTCCTCAAATAGTTATTGACATTTTATAATTTACCTTCCTGAAAGGAAACTTCATTTCCTTGTGTTGTAATGTAATCTTAAATTCATGTTAAACAAACAATTTCATTTACAACCATTACTCTGTTTGTGTGTCTTTGCTGTTGTAATGTAATTTTATTCATGTTAAACAATTTCATTACAACCATTACTCTGTGTGTGTGTGTGTGTGGGAAGGTATACCCATTCAAACAGACATTTCATTCTCTCAGTTTACGTATGTCTTTGGAGCAAAGTCCTAAATCAATTTCCTTTCCTGGCTCAAGTTTCAGAAAACTACTTTTGACAGTGAGTCTAAAAACAGTTCACAATGCATTTGAATTTATTAGCATGTAGTTCCCTTTTTTTCATTCTTCATGAGAGCATACAAATTTGTAAATGAATAAAACCATCCCTTAAATCTTATAAACATAAAAGACATTTTAATCTGAATTCAGTTAAACTGCTGTTTTTTCAATGCAAATAAAATAATCAAATGTAAAAACTGGAGGAAAGTTTCAATCTGACTCTCCAAGTGGTAAATCATGTAATAATAAATTTACTGAAAGTGAAAGTGCAAATTGAGTTGTAGACAGTACCTGATTTGAGTCACCAATCTGTATTATTCTGCCACTATCATTCAACGCGTTCACGTAAACAAACCTTAGCCCAATGTTATACAGCTGCTTAAGCAGACAACTTTTAATTTTGTGAGAAGCACAAAAAGCAGGATATCAAGCGAAGATTGTGCCTGTGACCTTCTATTTTTGCTGATAATCTTATTTGGGTAAGCATAGTTTAGTTGTGCTTAGCTTCTTTTTGTGCTTAAGCAGCTGGATGAAATTGGGCACAAAGACATGTCTATAGCATCAACATTTATTTATTCAAATTTTCATCAACTGTACACATATGTACAATGAACGTCTGTGTACTTAAATACAAAATCTGTATGAATCTAAAACAAAATCATTACATTTATACTTCCTGCAAAATATTTCAACTTATAAAAGTTGCTAAGTTCTTGATTGAAACATTAGAGAGTAATGAGTAATTTACCAAATATATTCTGTACTATAGTTACTTAGCTTCGCCTTTCCTCCATTCATAAGCAAAGCCAGAAAATCTATTGAATGTATTTGGTTGGAATTCTCAATGTTTTGTTTTCATAGTTTCAAAAATCGTTCACCTCTCCGCATTAAGCCTAAACTGGGTTTGTCTTAAAGGCAAAGTATACCTTTGGTTTTTGGAACCATTCAATTGTTTTATTCCTATGGAAGTGAAGATGTATACAATAAAACTAAACTGTGAAAATTTCATTTCAAAACCACATTCCTTTGAAGGGAATTGTTTTTTTCAAAATATTGAGAAAAGCTGCAGTGCTTCTTATCAAGTCAGTTTTTATGGTCATAAATTGTTGGAGTCATTACCAAAGGTATACCATCCCTTTAACGATACCTGAAATGGTTGATACCCTTGACACCAAGATATGACAAGACATAGGAACCAGGTCGACGTTCACTCTCTCTGACCAGATAGCTGCCATCTCTAGCACCATTCAGCCTCATCTCAGCCGTCTGCCTATCCATACAGCCATGATACCACCTACAACAAAATAATATATATTCACAATAATCAAACTTAATACTCAGTGGAGATGAGAGCAATTGTCTGAATGAAGTGATTGGTCAATACCTTTATATTTATTTAACACAATAATTTCTTTTTAGATGTCCACAGACACAGACTCAACATATCATCCAAGCTGTTTGAAGGGTTCGGGATGGTGGATTAATGCTATATGTACAGATGTACATCAGGATGTCCAAATACACCGGTTCAACATATCTTCCAAGCTGTGAATTCGGGGTTGTTAAGATTATTGCTACATGTGTGTATCTGGATGTCCACAGACACCAACTCAACATATCATTTAAGCTGTTTGAAGGGTTCGGGGTGGTTTGATTTAATGCAACACATGTCTGGATGTCCACATGCATTTCTTGCTAGGCATATACAGCAATGATAAAAAACATAGTCTCTGACAAGTTTAAACATTGACAAAATCCCAACTTATGACAGAAGTACAGCACACCATACATTAACATACTCATTTTGAGGAGGGGCAGCCACGTTTCCATCCACTACTGTAGCTTCAGGCTTTTCTGTCTCTGCGTATGCATCAAATGGATCAAACTCATCATGGATGTTAAGGTTCTGCATATCTTCTACACTCTGGTTGGTTGTTGAGGTTCCTAGAAGTCTAGTTCGGCTGTCACTTGACACAGAGCCAGAGGATGTTGCCATTATAGGACACAATCAATTGTGATGAAGCAAAACCTCTCTTTGATGAACAATTAAAAGATGATGTTCAGCACATCATCTCTTCTGAGAATGCCACCTTTTGTGTAAAAACAAAAAAAATTAGAGTAAAACTAACTTCCTGCATGGTGTACACTCATTGTTACTTTGAGAATTTGCATAAATGAACTCTGCATCGCCTATCGTTACATGAAGAATTCATTCTATATACTTATTTGTTTTAATTTATGGCTTTGAATTTTGTAACAGTACATGTTGGAAGAAAGTACAGGTACCGGTACATTGTATGCTGCATACATTGTACATTGTACATTGTAACACAGATTGACTGTACGCAATTTGCTTTTCAAATACACGCATTACCATAATAATCTCTCTAATGTGTCTTATTTGCATGGTTCATGTATGATATGCACCGTGTCAATTTGAGGGATGAAGAACTGTAGGGTTCTGTTCTGTCAGGGTTCTCGCCTCTCATTTCATGTTTTCACAGCAGACTAGTCACACTGAAATACACATACACACAGACAGGCAGGGTATTACAAAATAACTACATGTAACCTACATGTACCTACAGGTGTAAACATTAATAAAGCGCAAACTAACAAAGAAAGCACTCTTGCCATTTTTTTGGATATAGAAAAGGCCTACGATATGCTGTGGCGGAAAGGCGTTATCATTAAATTACAAGCTATGGGCATAAATGGTCGAATTATCCAATGGATTGATAATTTTCTTACAAATAGAACAATTCAGGTTAAAATTAATAACATCCTTTCTATAGAAAGGAACATAGAAAATGGCGTTCCTCAGGGAAGTGTTATCAGCCCTCTATTATTTAACATTGCTGTCAATGACCTTCCCAAATGTTTGGAAAATGTTCAAGTCTCACAATATGCAGATGATATAGCTGTTTGGAAATCCAACCGGAACACATCCTTCCTAGAAAAGAAAATACAAATAAATCTCAACAGAATTATAACATGGTGTGAAAAATGGGGATTTAAATTATCCATTCCTAAAACTGTTGCTGTTCTCTTCACAAACAAGAAACATATAAACATTTCTATTCATCTAAATAATCATCCTATTCAGGTCCTCGCCCAAGCCAAATTCCTGGGTGTTATTTTTGATAGTAAACTTACATGGAAACATCATATTAATGGTATTTTAAATAAATGTAAAAAGAGGCTCAACATCCTTAGATGTGTAAGTGGGAACACATGGGGTGCAAACTGCAAAACACTATATCAATTTTACTCTGCCCTTATTAAACCTATTTTAGAATATGGGTGTGAAGCTTTTGACTCTGCTTCTGATACAATAAAACAGAAACTCGATAGTATTCAATATCAGGCTCTAAAAATATGTACTGGTGCTATCCAAGGCTCACCGCTCTATAGACTCCAAATTGAATGCGGTGACCCCCCTCTTGCTTTACGTCGTCAGTTTTTGTGCGACATATATTACAACAAAATAAATACCCATTCAAACCATCCTAATCAACATCTCCTTCAAGATAATTGGCAAAAACAATATTTTGCAAAAAAATGGCTGCATGTATCCCATAAAACTCCATTTGAAGCTAGGGTGACAAACCCCCCTTTAACATCCTTCCCTCTTATTAACCCTTTTCCATTTTGGCAGTACAATAAACCAAATGTTTCTACTGAAATACTCAGTCAAGTTACACAACTTACTGATACATATAGTAAGTGTAATATTAGTGTAGAAATTATCAACACCACCTGGAAAAATTCCCTTCATATATATACAGATGGCTCCTACAATCCAAATGGCAATACGGTAGGGTGTGGCATCTATATCCCACAACTTAAATATTCCAAAGGTATTCGGCTCAATAACGGCATTTCCATATTTACTGCCGAACTGTTTGCAATCTTTATTGCTTTATTATGGATTGAAGACGTCAAACCTATAAACACCTGTATATTCAGTGACTGTTTAAGCGCCATTCAAACTATTACTAAACATGACCCTCAAAATAAAATCGTTTGTGACATCCGCCATTTACTTATTAATATCCAACAACAAGGGAATACTGTCTTCCTTGAATGGATTCCTGGACATTGTGGAATCGTAGGTAATGAGGAAGTTGATAAAATCGCCAAACTTGCTACTCAAAAAACAAATATTGACAGTATCATCCCTTTTTCAGACAACGAAATCAAACACATTCTTAAAGACCAACTAAAAGAAAACTGGAGCAAGGTAATTCCCCAAAATGACCTCTTCAAAAAAAATCAAATATGATTCCTTATTTTCTTTTACTACATGGGGCCTACAACGACACCAAGAAATTGCTCTTCACAGAGTTCGACTAGGAATATGTAAAAACCTTAAAAACTTTCTTTTTAAAATTAACAAACATCCCACTGGTTTATGCGAAACCTGTGCTGTGAGTGATGACATTACGCATTTTCTCATAAATTGTCAAAAATATAACACCCAGAGAAAAACTCTCCAAAAAGCCCTCAACCTCACTCCATCACAAATGACATTAACTCAACTCTTAAAACACAAACAAAACTATTATGGCATTTTAAAATTTATTCATAAATGTAATGTCAGTACCTAACTCTCCCTTCCCCCCCCCCCCCCACTCTTTTATTTGACTCCTCCTGATGGGTGTGTAGCTTTAATTAAGAAGGGGCGTGGGATGGTTGGCGGGTCATTGTGCTACATGACATCACCGTGAGGTGTTGCGAACCTGCGACAGGGCCGGCGGAGTCCGGGCTCTTAAATTGCTGGTATACTGATACGGTTCGATCTCCAGGACACCGGTGGCACATTGTGGCTTGAGGATCACTCACGCTTCTTCTTTACCCTTTTTGTGCATTTCCTTTGTGTAGAACAGAGTACAAAGGTTGGTTTTGCTGATCATGGCTGAAATGATATGCGAGCCCATACGAACTACGATCAGTCCCTTATAGTGAGCGCCTTCGGCGCTATAAATGTGTTTCTAATGCATAAGCAATTTTAATGGCGCAAAGGGCATACGGTTTGTATGCCAAAAGTGCCACTCAAAAACTACTACTACTACTACTACATTTGAAAAAAAATATTACACAAAATTTATGTCGTTAGTCACCAAACATACCACAACCCACCTCAGGGCTAGCAAAGTGGGAAAAAAGTTCGGTCTGAGTAACTTTTTTCAAATACTAAGATGTTCTGTCTTATTCCATCAACAATACTCTTACCATTCATAGGTAGGCCAACATGTACAATTGATTTATTGTCTTACTCTTAGGCTACTGTTCATGACGAACAAAACCCTGAGCCAGGCTATTCATATGAAAAACAGTTTCATATGCACAATTGTATAAAAAGTACCTCCGAAACAATACCATTTCTGATTTAAACTACCATTTGGGGCCTACCCTAAGCGTCACACTTTAGCCTTGTCAAAACCAAATGATTTTGCAATGCTTAAAAAGTGCTGGCCTAAGACACTGAACAAAGAAACCTTTTAAGTATACAACTGTTTGATGGGTAACACATGTACACAATTCAAAAATACCAGCAAGCTTTCTTGGGTCTTGACATTATCAATTTGCATGAATTCTTATTACTTCTGGAGTGTGGCATGTGGTTACTTGTACATTGCATTACATTGCATACAAATTCAATTCAATTTTTAAATTTAATTGTACCATGTAAGTGAGTAACTGATGAAGGTCACCAGAAAAAGGCATAGAGGAGGCAAGGTCCATAGCAAGCCATAAAGCCAAGGATTGAAGCAGCTTGCCTTTAAGAATATAATACTATAAGCCCTAACTCCCTTGAACACTTATCTTGGATACTTCCTCACTCCCGACACAAACTTCTAGCCCATTCAATAACGCAGCATCGGCGCACATCGGCAGTTTTAACCAACCGTGCCTGTAAAATGTTTTTATTTACCTCTTAGTTTCCCTGCAGTGCTTTGCCTGCTCAAATTTGTAACCTCTATACAACTTACAAACAATCTTTTTCAATTTGTTTAGTTAGAATTACTTCTGTATAAATAGATGCCATCCCAAAATACTTCACCAGGTGTTGAGGCAAGTAAAATTTAACATCTGTTTCATGTAACTTGTAGCTGTACTAAGTGAAAGTTGCAAATACAGAGGCGGGTATCATGCACACAGACTGAGTTCAACAAAGTGCATGCATCAACTGTATACAACAGGGGGCAGTTGTTAAAACAGGCGACCCACCCATATCCGATTGATAGCGCCCTCTATTGTATCCACTTCCTTCAGCCCAAGGGGAACACACACACACCGGGGGACAAAAACTTAACTTTTTCATTCATTGTGAACAAAAATAGTATCTTATTTACTCAAATGAGATTGCTTTTGGTAACAATGAGTGAAAAAGTGGCGGCTGAATACAGATATTTTTTCTGACAAAATCCCCTACGACTACGAGTATGACACCAGCAATCACAAGACTAGCCTAGTACTTTAGTAGCTAGTGTAGTACTGTACTAGTATTACTAAACTACTAGTACTACTAGTAGTAGTACTAAAAGTAGGCCATTGGGTATGGTTTCTGCTAGCCCCAAATTGGGTCAATCCACTCCGTATCCTTGGCCCTAGCGCAAGGATGTTTTTAAAACAAATTTTAGCAGTCCGGCTATTTATTACAAGAGTAGCATTCAATCGGTAAGTTTCATGATGCAGATCTTTGTGGAATAAAAATTTCAATGGGACACAAGAATAGGTTTGCAATTGCGCTAGGGCCAAGGATACGGAGTGGATTGGCCCTATTTGGGGCTAGGTTTCTGCCAACAACGTCCTTTTTTATTTTACATGGTAAGCCAACTCCCAATCCATGACCCCCAGCACTCAGCACCCACTGCATGAATTATGCACCCGAAACGCGGCCAAATATCCCCTTTGTTATTGAAAAATATATATATATGATGTGAACAACCCCCAGCACGAAACAACTCTTTGGCGTTACAAATAGGCCTAGGGCCGGGATGTGAAGAATGAGTGTGATCATTCAAGATTACGAATCTAAAAATAAAATGTAAAATCTGACTGCTGACAATAACAAGTATGCATTTCGTCAATTTTCGTGCACAAACTGGAATGTGGTTTACAAAAAAACACTCAATGCTGTCCCTACAACATACCTTAATTTTATTTAGCTTGAACCTGGATGACAGAACACCATGAAGAGACTTTGGATATCATGAAAAACGTAAATCAATTAACACAATTTATCAGCAGTGCAGTGTCGTACCCGAACATTGTTTGAAGGTGTGGGCTGCAATGTTATGCATAAAATCCGAACATGCAGAACTAGCTGCCTGCGCTGCCCGACTACCCGAACGAATACCGCCCTCACGTGTTGACCTACATGTCAATGACCCCTCTCGAAGTCACAAGAGAGACGGAGACACACACATGTGCACACTACTTGTCTGCTTTCTTGTTGACATCGTCGATTATATTGGAATTTACGTGTAGATTATCCCCCTAGTTTTCATAACAACTTCCACAAGGAAACTTGACAAGAAGGTCAGACAGATGCAATAATAACAATACTACTACTATTTATAAAAGATATTGTTACTTGTAGTTTTTGTACAATCAACAGTCAATTACAAAATTGGCCCAGTGAGTGTGTGCAGCACCTCCATGGATAAAGATGGACAAAGTACAGTTCAATACCGAGGTAAATATTTTTGACAGTTTGTCAATGTCATTTTCTTTTTCTTAATTTTTAAGTTTTTTAACGTTGAAGATGAATAATTAACAACAAAACATTTTTTAAATGTCATAACTCGAACTGTGTCGTGTGTACGTGTAATTACCACAAATCACAATTTGTCAATTGCAATTAAAAATATTACCAGAATAAGCCTTATAAGGTTTACCAACCATAGCATAATCGTGTCGTGGCTGAGCGGTTAAGAGAACTGGACTCAAGTTCTGGTGATTCTGATCAGCCGAGTGTTTGTTCGAGTCCTGGTCGTGACACACTTGTGTCTTTTTTAAAGCAAGAAACTTAACCAACATTGCTTTGTGGACGTGGCGTAGGTAATGCATATGTGTTGTGTAATGCACGTAAAACCATGGAGGTATGGTAAAACAACCCAGTTACACTTATCGCTAAGATAATTAAGAGAGGGGGTTTGCCCCGGTGTGTCTGGAAGTGGCAGTGGTTGCTGCAGCACTTTGTAAACCCTATATAATAAGGTGCTACATAAATTTTGTGTCATTATTAAAAAAATCAAAAACCTGTCTTAGAATGTTTTTGTCTGTTAAAGCTCCTTGTGAGTCTCTTATCGTTAGATACACGTGCGCTGTATTATTAATCGGAATTGTTTTTAATATTTAAAAAGGGTATTGTTTGTGAAAATACGTGACTCGCAAGTCACGAGTCCTCGGGGACAAGTCCGAGTCATGATAGTCGAGTCCGAGTCCGAGTCCGAGTCTTTTGCAGACGTGACTCGAGTCAAGTCCGAGTCACCGAAATTGTGACTCGAGACAGACTCGAGTCCGAGTCCTGGACTCGAGTCATACAACACTGCTTATTATTATCACATGTACAGTCTAGTCTGTGGTATCTTGCATATTTTTCTGCTAAAATTGGGTCCAGGGGCCTTCAATATTCGTGTTGGCAACTCAAATTTAGGCATTAACACATATTTGAGTTGCCAATGCTTAAAGCCCCTGGATGCATTCATGTATACTAGTGATTAATTATTTGCATTTGTTGAACTTTCTATCTACTTGACTCAATCACAGGTTGTTAACATGAGGAAGACAGTAAAGACGGTAAAGGTACTCATTGTACACTCCCTCACGAGACAAGTTAAGAAACTGCAAAGCAAAAAGTAAGAAATTATAACATTACAAGTATAAATTAAAAATTAAAAATTACAGCATGTTATTGTTAGTGTAGTAGTTAAAAAACTAGCGGGAAACCTGCACTACAGGCACGTCCAACAACTTTAGTTATTTTTTTATATAGGGTGGTTTATAGTAATAGTACACCTAAATATTTTGACTTGTTAAATATTATGGTTAGTTCGATAAATGTACTGATGATATGCCTGATGATGATTACACAATGACCATATGTGTGAAAACAAAGTTGTGGTATTATCAGATCACTATAGTAGGTCAAACAATTAACATCTATTAAAAAGGTCAAAGTATGTTGTGTTTTATGGTACAGTGTTAACGTTGAAAGTTGGTGAGCAAAACCGGATCACATTTCCATGCATTAAATTTTCAAAGTGACATACATGTACATACCAGGGTTCTGCCCAGGATTTGTTTAGTGCCGGAATTTTTTTTCCCCCAGTACAGTCATGTCAATTTCCTTTCGATCGTGCACGGAGTGGTTACACACATGCGCCCTGCAGCTGTGCCTTGAATGTAGGCCCTCAGTGCACGCACGCCTTTACCGCCATGGGAAAACAATTTACAGCATCTATAGCATGGTGCTTACTCTGCAGTTCATTTCTGTTGTATTAAACGCTGTAGAATAGGGTTCGCAACATGATGAAACTGGTATCATGTTATTCCAAGCGTAAAGCTATAATCAGCGTGACTGGAAACCATTGCAAAATCAATGCGGGTTTCGTGCGTTGGATATATTGTACATCGTACAGGCGGGAGGAATGCTCGATCCTGGATCATTAAAATAGACTCAAACCAAAGAAGTAGGCTACTCGAAACTTTGGATAAAACTGTTTACTGGTAAATAATTTGTTTGACACGTTGTTCAAAATATTTTGAAGGAAATGGGCCAAAAAAAAGTGAAAATGTGTGGTGGTCGGAAAAAGAAAAAATTCTGCGAGTGCCGGTCGGCGAATCATGAGTGCCGGTCGGGTTTTCCGGCACCGACCACCGTGGGCAGAACCCTGCATACTATTTGTACTGTTTTCAAAAAATGATGCCCTTCTTTTGAAAAGCACTTCCCCAATGGAAGGACCCAAGTGTGTTTCCATTGCAACGACTGTTTAAACAGACACACTACACATGTTTGTTGACCCTGTAAATCGAGAACTTCTCAATGTTGCATGAATTATACTTAGATATAAACATTGCATTTACATGTAATATCATGTATACAGATACATTTAATAATGTAATGTACATGTGCTGCTGCAATCATTAATCTTTGATTTAAACAACCACCAAAAAAACCTTTGAAATCTGCCCTCTGAAAGTATACATGTGACACCCTGACAGATCGTTCTTAACATAATTTGTTTACAGAGGGTCTGAGCAGCAGGTTTTAAAGAACCAAAGAAGAGCAACAAAGTTCCTAGCCGAGGTAGAAGCAATTAAAGATGTTCCTCTGGATACATTTACCAAGAAGGCCGTCACATTCAAGAAAGGTCTTCAGGAAGTTCTCAACAATGTATGTTTTACCAATTAAAACTGAAACCTGATTGATAAACACTTATATATCTTATATATCTTATATATTTTGGGGATATCTTGTGTAAACTTAAATTTGTTGTACCCCTATTTACAGCATATTATTATTAAAATTCATAATTTACTTTGTCATGATGATTGCAGCAAAAGTCATCTGCTCTAGAGAGAGTTGTGGCCCGTTTGATCCACCATAGACTCATCCAAGAAAGAGTTGTCAAATTTAAAGGTATGTACATGTACTGCACAGTACATTTTGAATTTCTTAATTCAATGTACTGCACAGTACATTTTGAATTTCTTAATTGGTTTATCTATTATGACTTATGTACATTTTACATGTATACATGTTCATAAACAAATTGAAACACTTGTTTTAAATTTTTGGATTGATTGTTTAATATACTGAAGTGCGTTGCTGTTATCAGGTATGGTTACAAACGACCTTCTGCGGACAGGAACCAAGAAATATAGACGTCTTCGCAAGGAGAACTTTGAGGCTGAGGCTGATGCAAGATGGAAGGATGAAGAAGATTATCAAGACAGGCTGGAACGGATGATAACAGCTAAGAAGATAAACAAGGAGGAGGAGGAGGATAATACAAAGTCTGATGAAGATGATGACGAAGGGGGTGTGAGTGACAGAAGTGATGATAATCGATGGGAAGGCTTTAATAGTCTCTTGTCAGAAATACCTACACAAAAAACAGATGATGCAACAAAGCACAAACTTTTTAAAGCAGAGCATGCTGATAATAGCACATCCATTCATGATCAAAATAGTGATGATAACATAGTTCCATCTAATGCAAACAGAAACATACAACAGTCAGAAACTGTACTTCATTCAAAAGCTGATAAAAAGAAGAAAAGGGTACCCTTTACAAAAGTCCCTAAAAAGGGAAATATAGACTCTGTTTTCCCTAGGAGCTTATCAGACACTGAGGTTAATGACTTGGATACCTTGCAAGGGAACAAGAAAGAAGACTTGAAGCAGAAAAACAAACGGTGAGTCAGGTTGGATTAACTTTATGCACAAGCAAGTGTAAATTAGTTTCATCCATAGAGGATCTCACAAGACAAAACAAAAACCAACCTTTTCAGAGTGGAACTGGTTTACTAACTGTCACATACTAAAATACATGTTATGTAAGTATTGTAACCGCTGCAAAATTCATTCAACTAAATTACTCAATCCACAAAACTTTCTGGTACTTAAACCAATTTTGTTTCTGAAAACACTGATGCTGTTAATTTATTTACAGGGTAAACAGGGTTATTTACACTCTTAATGACTAATCACACTCAATGTTGGAACATTTCTCATTATTCATTATTTCTCCCATTGCATCATTGCAGGCTGTTAAAAGAACAATCCAAGTACAAGTCAGACGTACCTCCAATGATGCTACACAAGACCCCAATGGTTGACCAGCCAAGTTCTCCTCAGAAAACCCTTACGGCTGATGAACCAAATGTTGTGCGGCAAACTCCAATGGTAGACAAACCAAATCCTGTCCGACAAACACAAGCAGAGAAGTTGATACCTGGAATCAACTGCTTTCCAGATCAAGTTGTGAGAACAGGTTAGTTGGGCTAATAAACTGAAGACATTCAAATTATGGAGGGCTGTTACGACCCCTGCCCTCAGTAGGGCCCTGATTAACGGCAACTGAAATATTATCTCTTCTGATAAAACATAGTCTTTGTTTTTAATAAAATTAAACAAATTAAGGTTCATAATAAAGAATTTCTGTGTAGTTACATGATTTTCATTTTTACAACAGGTGCTTTAGGAAAGTCTGTCCACAAAACACAGAGTAGACCTAAAAGCAAGCAGATTCATCCATCAGAATGGGGGAATAAACCATCACAGGCAAAACATCCCACTTCTGACACCAAATCACCTCAGAAGATACCTACTGCTAAAGAACAACTTCATCCATCATGGGAGGCTAGTAAAAAGCGTAAACTTGAATCAAAAATAGTACCTTTTCAAGGGAAGAAAATAGTATTTGATGAGGACTAAACAAAAGTAAATCCAAACCGAATATCATTTAAAAATGAATGCTTCATGTGAAAATTGTCACCCACTGTATTGTATGAATTTTACTGTAGTTGTTTTTTTCAATGAGTAAGCAACCCAAGCATACAAGTTAAAAACTTGAAAAAAATCAATGCAGATGAACTTCAATGTTTATTTTAAAATACAGTTTCTGTTTTATTGTCAATATACCTATAGCATAATTCAGAACACAATTTAATTATGCAGCTTAAACATGTATGGTACAACGTCATTACTGTAGTTAATTTAGTAACCATTTGAATTTCATAGGTTTGTTTGATGTTGTGTATAACTTTTACATCCCAAATGAAGCTCTTGTAGAGGTAAATAGATGTCAAAACTTGAACTTTGCGCATTATTTAGTGGTTTACAGAGGCAAGACGAGTCACTACATGGACCAGCCAGCCAGCCATTGTTTCCAACACAAATTAACATGATTATGCCACACTGTGGTGCACATGGGTTAAGGATACAAATCAGAATGCATACTTTGTCTGATTGAACTTGTGTCAAGTCTCCCTATTCACATGGCTTTGTATTTACCCAATTCACTACATCTTGGTTGTGCAGTTTTGTGAGTCATGCACCATATCTTTGACTCTTATAATGGCAGCCCATAGGCGACAGTAGACCACTGATCTCTATTATACTGACTGGATTGCTGGTTGTGAAGCTGGTTGTGAAGTTAGTTGACACCATTTTGAAACTTGCATGGTAGCACACATGTACAAGAAATAAAATGACATTGTGGGCTTAAACAAGTTGAATCAAGTACATTTGATATACGCACTGTGTATTGAAGAATTTTGCATGTTTCAAAATGGATGCCACTACTAGTGTGTGATGACTTGACGATCAGAATCGCTATCCAGTCAGTACAATAGACAACAATGCAAGGGGTCAACTCGGACATTTTTTTTTTTTAAGTGATCGGTAGAACTAACTATTCCTTGCATAGAGTACACAATGTTATTGTGTGACCTCCTTGTTCATGTATGGATACGTAGCTTGTTATATTATGTATTCACAATGTGGCTAATCATAATTGCTGCTTTACATATAGTAAATGCAGTATTGTATGGAAACATCATTTTTTTTATTATTATTATACATTGTCTAATTTTATGCAATCATCAACCATATTACTTAATGATCAGGTTTAATTGATTCTAAAACAAAAGCATTAAGACTTATAATTAATACATGCATCTGATGTAATCTATACAGGAGTCCTTAAAAAAAAAATCATCATTGTTAAAAAATATTATTAAGATAAAACAAATCAAGACTGCTGAATAAAATGTTCTTGTAAGACATGCAACTTTATAATTGCAATACATCAATAAAACAATGAGTTAACTGCTTTGGAATAACTATTATTGAACTGAGTTGATCAGCTTTATCATTTAAGCCTACATTTTACTGAATGATGTTAATGTTTCAGTTAATAATAATAACGAAGACTTATAAAGCGCACATATCCACCAAAGGTGCTCAAGGCGCTGTAACAAAGGAAGCGAAAAAACAAAAGGGGACCAACAGAAAAACTCAGTTAGGAGGAACTAAATGCTTTAGACATGAGGTGTGTTTTGAGAGACTTTTTGAATGAGTGAATAGTATTGGAGGTTTTAATGTGAAGAGGAAGCTGATTCCAGAGATGTGGTGCCGCGACGGAGAATGATCTGTCCCCCCAGGTACGATGAGATTTGACTTCTTGAAGAAGATATTTATTTCCTGATCGAAGGTTGCGGGATGGCTTATAGATGCTGAGCATGTCTAGGATGTACGTTGGTGCTTGCCCATTGAGTGTGTTTTAAGTGTAATATAATACACCTTTATAAAGTTAGATTGTTCTCTTCTTTTGATGATTTTGTCATTAATAACTGCTTATGAACAAACAATACCCTGATGTCAAGATGTACCAGAACATTGCAGACATCTAGATTTGCACTAAGTTTAAATCATGCAATACATCTGTATATAACAAAAAACAATTCAATGTATTAGGCATGCTTGGGAAAGAATTTTTTTTAAAGAGATAAAAACAACAATGTAAAGAGTTCTTGTTAACATGGATAATACCGTTCAAGGCACATGACAAATGATGCAAATTATCTCAATGAGGAAGAGTAATTGTGCCAAATACATGAAACTTGCTGTTAATTTTCACACTTTGCTTCAAAATCAATCAAATTCTACCCAAGAGTTAATGCCTTTACAAAAATATCTGTTTGTAAAATATATTATGCTCTAAGATTTCCATTTAAATAAGATCAATGGCTTAAAAAAATGCCTTTCCAACAATTTAAATATACATTTAAGTAGCATTTACTACACAATCCAAAGAACTGCTAACAAAATGTTGGATTATTTTTCTTCTCATTGGCTAAAATGTTTGGGTGAACCATCCCATAGAATAAGAATACAAAATATTGCTTCAAAAAGTCCCATGAATTGATTTGAGTTTCAACTGCGTCTAATATTATCAATACCTAATGCAATGAATGGTGTATATTCTTGAACATGAACATCCAACTCAAATCCTGATAACATCTCATTCACATAGCCTTTAATACTGACTGCAAGAGGGCGCATATTTCAGGGCATTATTTGTAAACGTCAATTTAAGAGAGCACTGGGAAAACATTTTTTAAAATGTTATGCACTTCCATAGTTTCAAGATAAAATTTGAACAAAATAGAGAATAATTCAAAGTCTGTATTTTTCAGCTATATGGTGCTGCGGTGCAAGCTCTGCTGTTAAGTCCCAAGTTTACCTCCGATTGTAGCCCTCTTTTGGTGAGCATAAAAATAATGCATTATTTGATAACAGACCAATTGACCAAACAGCAAGCCACTTTATGCTTCTTAACCTTTATCACTACATTTTTTCTCTTTGTATGAGCTTGAAGTGAGGTTTGAGATCAGATCAATAATTTAGAAAGCATGAGGAAGGAGTCATTCCAATTGTGGTGACTGCAACAAAGAAAGTATTCTTTTACATACATACTCGGATGTGTCAGTGCTCCCCAAAAAACATATCTAAAAAGGAATAAAAATAACCCAAATACTTCATTTTATTACATAATAACTAGTGAAGATAGTGCCCCTCTTACAGTCATTAGTCCTGTCCCTATTCATTATATCAACATGATCAACTAACCTTATACAAAGCTGTTCAACAGGCAAGGTTCACAGAGAATTGTTGGGAACTCAATATGAACACAACAAGAAACAATCTGGTTTCATTATTACACTAAACAAATAAATGTGTGACTCTTGCCAAATCGACCTTCAAATATTGCAATGAGCTCGTCTGAGTTGTGTACATCAAGTCAACATCTAGCAGTTCTTATGTACATGTATTGTGATTGAATAGCTGGTTTGTTATGACTGGACCTCTTCACAACTACCTGAGAAACAGGACTATATTAATCTGTCATGTGACATGCATGTGTTCCTCTGCACACTGGCAACTCCTGCAGATTTCTCCAGACCATTGAGTGTTTTGAATGAGTTGGTTTTTCTCATGACTGACCCCCAGCTACTCCCGTCAGCCTGATTTCCTGTAGGCTTCTACAGACCCATTCTGCAATGATCTGTTTATTGCCATCGTCGTATGTCCTGATGAATGCATGATGTAATAGAGTCTCAGGAGTAGGTCTATCAGCAGGTACCTTTTGCATGCTATAAAACACAAAGGAAATCCATAAATAAGGCTTCCAACATGAAATCATTAATGAAAATCATGAATCAGTTATTAAAGTGAGAAAGCTGATAATACAAAACACTGAAAGTAAGTCAGAGTTGGACAATGTAAAACCATAAAAGAAAGCTACAATACCAGCAATCCAAAAAACTACCATATGCGCTGAACCAAACTACGGTATACTTTGCCTGTTGCTGCTATTTCTCTCTGTTATTTTCTGCTCCTCTGCACCACACAAATATATGCATGACTTTTGTTTGAAAAGCCACTTTTGCTTTCTGTACCAACCATCCAATGCTTTGCTTCACTTTTATGTGTTTTCTCTGCTCCATCAAAGATTGCAGTTTATCTCTGTCCAGTCAACTCCATATAGATAAATTAATGGGCCACCTGACAATAAACATACCGTACCCCCACCCTCCCCCCGCGCAATGAGAGCCAACATCGAATGAGGGCCAGAGGGGTGGGGGGCCTACGAGATACGACCGGGATTGTAGCTACATAGATAACCAGCTAGATATAGCTAGCTAGCCAGATAGATTGACACATGAGATAGATAGATAGCTGGCTACATAGATAGCTTACTAACAATATTAATATTGCATGATGATGAACAAACCAATACAACTTACCACTGGGCAACAAAATCCACAAATGCTTCAGAAAATCTGTCTTTTGGCAATGATGGTGGTTTCTAAACACAAAATGAAACACAAAAGTTGGGTGTGCTTGCCGAGGATTGTTCACTGTGTATCCAACACAAACTGTTGTATTATTTTAACAATTTGATTATAACAGTATGGCTTATCATAAATCAAACTTACCTCATGCACTATGCATTGCAGCAGATCTATAGCCTGCAAGTTAAAAATATAATAAATATTTGTATATCAATGTTTATAGCATGTAAAAGATTTCCAACACTCTTAAATGCAGACACTTTGAAAAGGGACTAGTATATTTCATGATTTTTAACAACTAATTACAAATTATTTGATTGGACTTGTTTGGTTTGATTTCCAATTATAGTACTTACCGATAGCTCACTTTCTCTTGGGGTAACCTGCAAGTGCAAAAAAACTTCATATGTAAAGACCACAATACTCAAATCATATCTTCAAATAGTATGTTCGTATTTCTAAGCAGATAGTTGGATTTGCCTTGCCTTCTTGAAATAAAAAGGGGCTTCATTAAGAGGAATTCTACTTTGAGATGAAATGTTATTTGTAATCTCAGACAAAGTGTCTTATAATAATAATAATTTGAAAAATGTTGTCTATTGTTTGTATCAAAATGTCATGAATTATAGCAGGACTTTGTCAGTATTATGTAAAGTGTTCAATACATCAGACTTCAAGTCAAGTCTCCATTAAACGACCAATCCAAATTATATCAAGATACAGTTACAACATGTGGAATGGATGCACAAACAGACACAGTTTTCAAAGCACAGAATGTATACAATGAGCTACATGATTCTGATAAAACAAGAGCACTTTATAAGCTATGTATCACAGTGGATAGTTTTATGCCTAGTTATAAATAACTAATACCTACAGTTGAACTCTATTAAAAGATTTCAAGTACTTATTTACTCACTGGATACGGAAATCTTCCCATGGCCATCTGTAACAATTAAACACAGGACAAAGAAAAACATCTATGAAAAACATGTGAGCAGCTCTTGTACAGTGGTATGTAATTCTTTTTACTACTGGAGACATGCATCATGGAAGGTCATATCAGTCCAATTTAAATAGAAGGTCACATCCAAACCAAGCATCTTTGGCTATGGGCTATGGCTGTTGGCTGCAATTGCAGCACTCAAGAATAGAATTATGGCTGGCTGTTGGCTGCAATTGCAGCACTGAATAATAGAACTATGGCTGGCTGTTGGCTGCAATTGCAGCACTCAAGAATAGAACTACGGTATAATGGCTGGTTGTTGGCTGCAATTGCAGCACTCAAGAATAGAACTATTGCTTCTGGCTGCAATTGCAGCACTCAAGAATAGAACTATTGCTGTTGGCTGCAATTGCAGCACTCAAGAATAGAACTATTGCTGTTGGCTGCAATTGCAGCACTCAAGAATAGAACTATTGCTGTTGGCTGCAATTGCAGCACTGAATAATAGAACTATGGCTGGCTGTTGGCTGCAATTGCAGCACTCAAGAATAGAACTATTGATAACTCAAAAACAGAACTATTGCTGTTGGCTGCAATTGCAGCACTCAAAAACAGAACTATTGCTGTTGGCTGCAATTGCAGCACTCAAGAATAGAACTATTGCTTCTGGCTGCAATTGCAGCACTCAAGAATAGAACTATTGCTGTTGGCTGCAATTGCAGCACTCAAGAATAGAACTATTGCTGTTGGCTGCAATTGCAGCACTCAAGAATAGAACTATTGCTGTTGGCTGCAATTGCAGCACTGAATAATAGAACTATGGCTGGCTGTTGGCTGCAATTGCAGCACTCAAGAATAGAACTATTGATAACTCAAAAACAGAACTATTGCTGTTGGCTGCAATTGCAGCACTCAAGAATAGAACTATTGATATTGGCTGCAATTGCAGCACTCAAAAACAGAACTATTGCTGTTGGCTGCAATTGCAGCACTCAAGAATAGAACTATTCAGCGTTTTGACTCAGCCTAATAAATACCTCAAGAAGAAAAACACCCAGACTCCAAACCTCAGAATGTACTCCATACTGGTCTCCTTTGACTCTCTCAGGCTAGAAAATACAAACATTGGTTTTAATGTAAGGAATACAGTATGCCTTCACAATATTTTTAATCCACTGAATTATTTCATTAAACAAGTTATTGAACTTTCAAACCATATTCATCACTCTCCAAAAGTTGACTACCACAATCACATGATGAAGATTATTATCATTATTGCATAGCATGTTTACATTCATGAAAATGTTTGTGATTTTAGTGTGGTATCTTTTTCATTTCCCTGTTGTTGATCCGTTTTTGTTTTATCTGTTCTTTTCGTACATAATTATCTTATTGTGTACTCTCAAGCAAATCATTTAAACCTGAAAAATGAATGCTGCAATTCCTAGAATTGTTGCTCCTTAATAACAAATTTACGAATGTGTAGAAAAGTGTACTTACTGCCATGTATGCATTTGTTCCAACATATGTTTTTGTGATAGAGTTGACAAGTTGAGCACTGACACCAAAATCACAGAGTTTAACTTCTCCCTGAGTATTGACAAGTATATTTGATGGCTTGACATCTAAATGAGACAATCAAGCATACATTATGTCAATATCACCTCAACCCTAAGGATACCTCATTTTTGACAAGCTACTACAATATCACCTTAGCCCTAAGGATACCTCATTTTTGCATCAGTTTTTCTCAAATATTAACTAGGAGAAGAGCTTTATCAACTAAAATATTCAACTTATTAATTTATTAACAAGTGTTGAAAATATGACAGCCATTTTTTCTTTCCTTTTCCCTCTTTCTCTATCTCTCTTTTAATCTTAGAGGCATTATCAACAAATAAGATATACATGACAAACCCCTTTTACTAACCTCTATGCATGATCTTTAGGCTCCAAAGATATGTTAATCCTTTGACAACCTGACAGATAAATTAGACAGATAATTATATGTTATGGTAGTATTTTGAGCTAGGGGAAGGGAAAGGGAGAAATGCTGGCTTTTGAAATCATGGGTGGGCTGGGGTGGGGTGGGGAGGGATGAGGTGCGGCGGGGTTATTTTAGGTACAAAGGAGGAAATTACTATTTGTACTAGAGCTAGGATGAAAACAACTTTTACAAATGTCAAAGTAGCTACCAGGAGCATCAGGCCAGTTGACAATTAAGTTTTCTATAGACCTTATGCATTGACGTCACCAAGCCGCCATCTTAGAGGTAAACTGATGATGAAACAATGGAAACGCGCTGATTTGTACGCGCGGCGCACAAGACTGGCCAATGAGCATCTTCCTTTTGACCTCTAGGTGAGGGCGCCCTACTCAAATGACGTCATATGCATAAGGTCTATTATGAACAGCATTTTAAGACATAAAGCCAATTATACAGTAAATAGGATCAAAGGTCAAGACAGACAGATGTATGTATTGTATGGAGGTAAGCCTTAAAGTACAAACCTCAATAGAAACAATTCCTACATTTGCACATCAGTTAAAGGTGATGTATGTAAACCACAAAATATGTAATACAAATGTACATGTTTAGCATGAAAAATATTTATCAGTGAGTGGAACAATAATAATGATCAGCTAAAAACAACAATAATCCAAAACAAGGGCATTGTAATCAAACATCTATAAAGGTGTAGACAGAAAAGAAGCAGATATTACTTACAGATACAGTTATTCTCCCCAAGAGATCTTCTGGAATACATCTATACATCTCTAATGAACCACCTGAATATAATAACAGTTATTTCATCATTAACTTAATTCATTAACTCATTTTACTTTGAACGCTTGAACCTGGTGAGGTTTTAACAACAGACAAAAGATTTCAGGAAAAGAAAAAATTCCTTATTATTGTTTTAAAGACAAAATGCTTGTGTGAGATGCCCATGAAAATGATTGCAAGTACAAGTGGCATGCTAAGTTATTGAAACTGTGTAAATTGTGCATTAATATACAATCCAAAAGTACTGCACATGCAAATCATGCACAAAATGCCTCTAAACTACTGTACTATTGTGCATAAA
The DNA here is from genome assembly GCA_037783415.1 of Leptasterias polaris. Classification (NCBI taxonomy): domain Eukaryota; kingdom Metazoa; phylum Echinodermata; class Asteroidea; order Forcipulatida; family Asteriidae; genus Leptasterias; species Leptasterias polaris. The sequence continues at coordinate 69,250 of JAZGTN010000127.1, forward strand.
TGTACAATCATACACAAGTACTGTACATGCAAATCATGTACATATATTCACATTTATTCATGAAACCCTGACGAACTAATTAAGGTTCTCCGCTAAGTGGAGAGGAGATTTAAGTGGCCTTATTTCTTATTTGTAAGACCTTGTAATGTACATGTAGGAATTGATGACATGTCATTATTATATTATTCTAGGAAGGAGACCAATTTGGTTGATAAAGAAGGACAGACTGGAATTTGATTGCCGGGTAGTCATTAAAAACTTTAATCAAATACCAGAGAGTGTCCGTGTATAAAAAGTAGGTTTCAACATTTTATTGAACACAAATGCATCAAAAGAAATAAAAACACCTATGAAAGTTACTTGTTTCTGGTAAACCAATCTTGTTCAATTAAGAGGACTTTTTATTTGTTATTTTCTTCTAAGGTCAATTTGGATTAGATGCATAGATCAATGTAATTTTGATCAGTTATTTAAACTCCAAGTTCTGCACTGCATACGTATTTCAATCTAATGGTTAATTACACTGGCTTACCATCCATAAACTCTGTGCAAATTGATATTCTATTCTCTGTGAAGAAAGCTCCATAGAAGCCAATGATGAATGACGAATCACACTGCAGCAATATTAAAAAAAACACAGCCATGAATGAACCATTAGATTTCTCTACCTTCTACACAAATTGACTATGACAAGTAACGTCTGTATAGGGAATTGAATCTGACTCTGTCATTCTTGCTTGGGTGTTTCTCACATGCATCTTTAGACATCTTAATATGAATAAGTAATATAAACTTAATTGGAAAGCCAAGGGATGGAAATTGTATGTACATGTATTATGTGAATGTATTTTGGTGAGAGGAGCTGACAAGATTAATTGTAATTTTTAGTAGGAATAACTTATCATTCGACTGAAGGAACTTACAGAACAACCTAAATCAAAATACATTACATACGTACATATTAAACTGTTGCACAAACCTTAACTGTACCATTAACCTTCTGTTTTTTAATATTCTGGTCGCAAAAATGTAAAACTCAGATGACTAGTCTGTAAATTTTGAAGACATTTTATAACATAAAACAATGTATTTTCAAGAAGAATAAAAAAGCTTGTTTGCATCACTGAGTTTTACCCCACTTTGAAGGTGTGTTGGGTATCTTCAAAAGGGAGTACCACATTAGCAGCAACCTGCTCATTTTGTTACACTCTGGTATTAATATGAATAAGAAAACTCCATGAAGACACTTGTCAGCCAAAATGAAATTTAGATTAAACTATCATACAGGCAAAGATACTGACACATGTTATCTGCAGTCATGACAGCAGCATCTTTATCAGTCCAATATGAAAAGATAACCCCTCTGCAAGAAGTGTAGTAGTCCATCTTCATATCGCAGCAATAAGAGGCAAGGTGCACTTACTGATGAGCAACATACAACAAGAACGTCTACTCATCCAATCTTTATCTCAGTATCCTCTCACAGTGGTGTCTAGAGCTATCTCACAAGAATCATCTAACTTGCTAACAACTTTGAAAAGGACAATCCAGCGTTCATTTTTTAAGAACTGTGCTAACAGATTTATTTTGTCAGCAGAAGCATTGCATCAGGTATTACTGAAGGTAAGGTTTAATATTGATTCCAACAACTTAATGCTACCTGTTCGAAGGTCCATAATTGCTGTGAAAGTACTATTTCAAAATCATACCCGTAAATCCTAGAATTTGTAGAATATATGACAAAACTAACTCTGTATTGATTCATGAGATAATTTATGTAATTGTTTTAATCCACCTGGTAGTTATATAAATACTTCAAAAGAACAGTTTTCAGTTATAACAGTCAACCCTTGTACAGTCAAACCTTGTGATAAGATAATGCTTATCAAGAGTACATTCTCAAGTCCCAAATCTCATTTCTGCTTTGTTCTTCTTTGTCTTGCTGTCAACTTAAAACAGCCTTTCTGTTATAAAAAGGTACTTTGGCCAGTCCCAGTGATCTTATATTGAGAGTCAACTGCAGATCTCTTTTCTTGATTCAAACCTTTGCATGGTTTCAATCCACATTTAAAACACGGTGTTGTTCATTCTCACTAGAATCTTTGTAACAATTTTTTAAAATCTTTTCATGATGCTGTAAAGAGATTTAGTAGTGCCTTGTAATTACATATCTCTTAAGAGTTAAGAAGGCTTTTATAAGAGTATGGGATTGTCCCCATGAGTCCAATACTGAGTCACTCAATTGTATGTGTGTGTGTGTACGACACGTATGACTGTGTGCTTCCAAGACCACATTATTAATAATAACTAGTTCTTTATGTACATTTAATTTCTCTTAAACATCACAACACTAAGTTGCATATGAACATCCCTGGATTACTTCAAACATATTAATATGTACCTGAAAACTAAATTTCTATTTTCATTTATTCATTTGGATGTGCACCTACCCACAGTTTCAACAACAAGTTGAAATTTCAAACATCATGGGAAACTGACTGGGTAAATTCTAATTAATTTGGGGTTCAACAAAGAAAATTTGGCTAGAGTGGTATTTGAACCTGCGACCTCCGAATTACTGTACCAGCGCTCTACCAACTGAGCTATCTAGCCATAATGATTGAGTTCTCCCTATTTTGTCAATATCTTTGTTCGTGGTCGGCAGTCAAAGGTCATTCATTCAGTATCTGCTGCATAGCCAGGGATTACACCCAAGTTTACAATACAACCTCGGAAACGGCAGCAGAGGGATCACCTTAGGAGGATGCAACTTTTTATTTCAAATATCAATTAATAAACAACATGGGAAACTGACTGCGTGATAAATTCGCTTCCCAGATTGTATCAAAACCTTATCCCTGGATACACGGCCGTTACAGATTGAATGACTTCTGCCTGGCACCCTCGAACAAAGATATTGACAAAATAGAGACACAGCCAACAGTAGGGCTAGATGGCTCAGTTGGTAGAGTGCCTGTACGTTAATCAGGTCACAGGTTCAAATCCTGCTAAAGTCAATTTGGTTTTGTGGAAATTTTAAAAATTGACTTAACAGCTCCAGAACACAATTAAAATCAAAGCAACTATAAGTCAAACTTACAACAGATTTTAGAAATAGACATGCCAATCTTGTTTCACAAATAGTCTGCCAAAATCAAAGAAAACAACCTGAAATTGCTATACATATTGCACTCTGTTGTGCCCATTACTACTACAACTTAAGTGCTTACTGTATATCCATGCAGCGTTGTACATGCTTTGATACACATCATTAAACTAGCACAACACAATATTTTAAAGAAACTACATAACAGCTGATTGATGGAATCAGTTCAATTCCCTCAGGATGATATCACATAGGTCTAGATCCATGGGTTAATGGTTCAAGACTGATTGGCAATTAATACCTGTGTTAACACATTGGTCTACATATAGCCTGCTCATTACTGACATCTCCATCAACACTGGCAGCTCCATAAACACTGTCACCACCAATTCTCTACTATGCTTACCAGCACAGGACACTACATCATATGCACTAAAAGCTCTATTAATTGTTCCAAGGGTGCAAGACATGTATTTAGTAAATCACAATTTCTTTACATCCAGACTATTATCTGAAATGTGTCTCACAATACACTTACTAGAAAAAACAGTCTTTACTATAAGTCTCATCATTATTAAATATATTTCAAATTTAGAATTTCAGGGCAACAAATCTACTTGTTGCGTCTTGTTAAGAGCTGTTTCAGGGTTTCCCCCTTTTAACAACTATTCTCCAATAATAACATGATGCTGTCAGATGCGTGGATGATATGATGAAAGTTGTTGTGTTATTTTTTGTTTGTTTGTTGGGGTGTTGGGTTGTTGGGTTGTTTGTTTGTTTGTTTGTTTGTTGGGTTGTTTGAGTGTTTGTTTGGTGTGTTTTTGTGTTTTGGGGTTGTTGTGGTTTGTTTGTTTGTTTGTTGTTGGGGGTTTCTTTTTTGGGGGGGGGGTGATGGGGGAATTTATGGTAATTTGCTATTTACAATTATGTGTTCACTGTTAGCTCAATTGAAATCTTGAGGAAGGCACATCATGTTCCTTCAGGTTTACTTGTATTTGTATCCATGTACAGCAATGATAAGAAATAGTTATGGATAAATCAATCAAACATAGAAATCAAATTGTCTGATAAATACATGAATAAGCAAAATCAAATTTGTGTAACAACAGACAAGGATCGTTCCTTACTTCTGTTTATTTTACATAACACTATTAACTAGACACATCACCATTGAAGTAAGACCACTGGTAACTTTTCATGTGGATATTCAACATGTTCAAAGAGCAGTTTCAGAGGATAAAAGCTAACATAGCTAAAGAGCTGTATTATAAAATGATTATTTATCTCTTGAGATGTTAAAGTTAGCAAAAGATAATATTAATAATAACATTAGCCTTGTACATGTAAATAAAAATATTGAAACTCTAATGTAAGCACTTAACTCACCTCATTTCCTCTTTTCATTAAAACCTTGCATTAAACTGCAACTGTTAATATTTCTTGACACGGCAGCGTTTAGTGAATGACCAAGGAGATAGAAGCCACCATTTAGTGAATAACCAACACAAGCCTGTTTGATGATACGTGTCCTTCCGTCAAGGCCCCAGGGGGCTTAAAGTCACTTAGATGTTATTACATTTATTGAGTTATGGTTATGATATATTAAAGAATTCATTGTGATCTTGGCTAGGCGCCTATTTGTCGTGAGAAGACAAGGCTTCCTTCATCCAGTCTTACTCGAAAACTTCATCACTTATCCTCCTTAGACCAACAAGCAGAAATAATCCAAGTACTTTGATGAAATGGCCCAGGAATCTTAACCAAGCAAGATTTTAATAACAATATCAAGCACAGAGTGTATTTTAGTTTGATACTGAGATGAACAGAGTGTGTTATAATATCTGTACAGTGTTTACTCATTGTACTTGAACACATTGTAGGTTGTGTTACCATACATAATATGTACACTTCAGAATAACTCACTAGTTTCCATTAACTGGGTATGAGACCTTGATCAAATATTGAGATTCAATTGAAAGCATGATAAAGTGCATCTGATGACAAGGAGGTGAATAAATGATGGGCTTTAAGTGAAGTGTGTGTGCTGGCACCAATTTAATTCAATAAAATGATGGGAGTTTGGCAAAAGGAAAGCTCTGCTTTATAAATCTAGCTTTGGCATTGTATTTCCTACATATACATAAAACAATAACTAGTATGGAGAACAGAACATAAATCAAACTGTATGGTGGCAAAGAACAGGTAGAACAGGTGAGTAGTGTTTCATATGCATTGTAAATTAACAACCAATGAAAATTAATATTGGAAAGAAGGGGTACTGGAGGATTTCTGGCCATGAAATCTTATAATATTTTATAGAAGGAAGCTTTTTCTTGGTTCACATAGAAGTGCAAGTGAGTAAACCCAGATGGCATTTGAGGGACAGTGGCTGTATATAATCCAATAATCTACATCAGACTTAATGTTGAAGCCTGGCCTATAAGCAAGCAAGCAGTCTGTAGTAGATCTTCTACCTCATGATTGTTGTTCTTGACTGACTGAATATTTCCTTAGCAGTTAACGTTCTGTTTTCATAACAATCTACTTAATTGACGAGGGTACATTAATATAGTCTGCTCATGAGACCAGCACGCTTTCATTAAGAAAATGCACAACTTTGCATAATTATTGGAATACAAGTATAAATTTACAGACAGTTGCTACAACAGAATTAAATGAAGTACTTTACCAAAACAATATGTACAGATGAATTGAAAAATACAATTATTCACTGATGAATGCAATCTGCATGTATTATGGATCATTGCTGAGAAAATCATGCCCTAGTGACCATTATAAAAAACCATAAACTGCTGCAAATACAACAAAAACACAAACAAAACTGAACAACCATAATCTGGTAGACATTTCACACAACAGAAAAACACAATCAAACATTATATGGTAGTCTTGTCTTGCGCTGCACTTATTATTCCCTTAAGCTCCAAGTCTAAAAGTGATACAGTTACATGGCTACAATATTCTCTTCTGATCGAAGGAGTAGGAGATCTATGCTTTCTAAAATTCAAGTGTTAATTTATCCGGTGCAAAAAAAATCTTAAATGTTCCTCCTTAGCCAGAAAATCAATATAAGAGAAACAGTAAAAACCCCAAGGCCATGACATGTTATTTCTGTCCTGATGGATGACACTTGTCAGGAGACAGGAGAGAATCAAGAGAATCTTAACCCTCGGGTATACACTCCTTATTTATATTATTATATTTCTGTTTTTACAAAGCCAAACGAGCCCCACTTATTCTGGACCAATTTGTGTGTTTGTATTATGTTTTATGTTGGTTTTTTCCAAATTTGTTTTCTTTCTTGTAATTTTGTCCCTTTCTTTTCAACCGTTTGAGTTACATGCACCGGAAATTATTCATATGCGGCTGTATTCTTGATGGACAATAACAATGTATGTAAATGAAAGAGAAGCACTATCCATTTATCACCTTACGTCCTTCTGACTGACTATGGGGCTAAAATTAATATGAATATTATTCAATGGTAGTAAAATCTGGAAATGTGTAGTAATTGAATTTGAAATGAAGCTTGGAAACTGCAAGTTCAATTTGCAATTATAGCTGCTGTCCCTTGGTAATTGTCAACATGTAGATTGCTTTACACTGCAAATATTATTATTTCATCTAAGAATCAATAACATGGAAAAAATCATTACGTTTGCTTGCAAGCTTCTCAAAACAAACTGACACTGATTTTAATTCCAATGCCAGTAATTTAGGTTCTATCATAGGTTATGCACTACTGACAGTTTATGTAAGATTTGTTGTTATGACATGAAATTTAAATTTTCAGCTCTATGCAAACATTTGTAATTAATATAACTTACATTTATCTGTGTACAATAGATTGGGAAAAGCAACATGTCTAAATTAATTTTTTTACTGCAAAAACAGTGTAGTTTCTGTTCTAAATTATGATACATTAAAATTTTTGATAAAGATTAACAAAATAATACCCTGTATTCCCTTGACATAACTTGTTGATACTTTTGTTTTTTTGATAATGACTGAATGATGTAAAACTTTTTTTAATTTTTGTGATACAGATGGCTTTATCTACATTCTGGCAATGTATCCTATTCACCCTGTTTCTCCTCATTCCTAAACTGATTGATTCATCAAGAGCTGATCGACCTTGTAAAGATTGTTGTCAACAGAGGGGTGAGACAGGACCTATTGGTCCATCAGGTACACCAGGCATAGTAGGGCCACAGGGTCTTCCTGGACGTGATGGTATGAATGGTCTGAATGGTCCAGCAGGTCTTCCTGGACGTACAGGTGACAAGGGTGAGAAAGGTAGTGAGGGTGATATAACTGCTGTCCTTAAACTCCTCAGTCAACAATCTCCTGAAACTCTCTCCGATCTCCAGACTGCATTAAAGACACTAGCTGACCAAAGAGTACAGCAACAACAGCAAAGTGTGCACCCAGCAAATCCTGATATGATGATGGCATCTGCCCCATTAGTTTATCCATGGGGTCAAGTTGAAATCACTGCTTTTACTGTGATACGTACTGCAGATCTTCCTGGGCATGGCGATGCTGTCAAAGACATTACTTTTGATACTGTAATCACAAACATTGGCAATCGCTTCAATTTTGAAACAGGGCATTATGTGTGTCCTACCAATGGCACTTATTTTTTTACCTTCTCCATTGCACATGACCGTGATGCAATGGTAGAGCTGGTCAAGAATGGAGAACGTTTGGTTGCAATACACGGTGATGCAGCACAGAAATTACGTACAATGTACACTAACAGTGTAGTGGTTGAGTTGACTGAGAGAGATGAAGTATGGATTCGTCTAGCTCGGAGCCATAGCATCAGTGGTAATACACAGAATCTGACTACATTCACAGGATACCTTCTGTATCCCGCTTCTACTACTAAACCTAAAGGTTGATAAAACCTACAGACAAAAGGGGTCACTGACCCTAGAAATGTTATCCGACTGCTGTACGATGTAATAGGTCAATTGTTCATGTTTTGAAACTCTCCTGAAATTCAGCTTCAAGAAATGTTGTATTTCATTAGAATTACAATGTAGGTTCATCTAGCTATATATCAGCAAGTTAAAAGGATTTTAAAACATGTTAAAAATGTTTAATGAACAAATGGTGTACAACCATAAATAAGTGTAATAAATTAAGATTTCATGATTTTATGTACATGCAGCTAATAATTGATTTAAGGAATATCACTTCCATTAGAGCAATATGTACTAACAGCATTTAAGCAATCCAGATTGAAACATTTGTCTTAATTTCATAAAAATATAGAAGCTTATTTAGGAGGTGTTGACATACTTTAAATGACCGACAAACATATTTGTATCCAAACATGTTAGTTCACATCATCTACAAAGATGACATATTCTGTACATTCTTTACATTAAATGCAAATTAAATCTGTTGGTTGTATTCAACTTCAAGTGAAGTTACTCTTTTAAACAGTTTGCAAGAGAGGTATTTCAAACAAACAAACAAACAAACAATCAAACAAGCAAATATTAGATAATATTACCCTGCATCTGGTTTCTATTATTAAACAGAAATAAGCAATTCAGAAGGATGACATTTAGCATCAAAATAGTCAAAGTCTGTGTTGCATAAAAGAAATGCAAAGAGCTGAAATCTGATGCTGTATATTCAGCAAGTCCAAAGCTTAAACAATGCCAGCCGGAACCATAAGAACTCTAGATGATGAATACCTGAATATGACAGACTAAAAGGGATTGGGTTTATAGTGGGTGAAGCTGCTCTAGTCAGTCACTCATATTACTAAGGACCTCATTGACCTATTAGGATTGCACAATTCTGTAATCTAAAACTAGTCCATTGTACCCTTCATTTCTTAAGTCCAGTGGTACATTAATTTGCATGAGACTCCCTGAGGCTACGTAAAGATTAATCATCAAATATATGAGTTGGACTTTCCCTAGTTTCATATTGATTTTGATATCGTCAATTACTCGAAGAGTTAACTGAAAACAAAACTTAATCTACAGAATGGCATTGCAAACTCATTTGTAATTCTTTACCCAGCCATATCAATATTTCAAATGGTTTGTTTGTTAAAAAATTATCAAATTTAATTGTACTACAATGGTAAAAGCCATGTTGCATTATCTTTGAATTGTTAACATAATTATTTATCTTTCAGTTTTAGTAATCTTTTTCTCTCTACTGGAATGTTTTAATTTGCTTCCTCTATAGCATTATCATCAGGTATGTGTAATGTAGCACTACATGTGCAATTGTGCATGTATATATTCATATAACTATATTGATGAAAACTAACTTTAAATTATGTAATTGCAGATGTACTTGTATGTGTGTACCTGTACCGGTACCTTGTCTATAACCATTTATAGATTCTATAAAGATTGTAAATTTAAATAGCGTCTTCAATACTTATCAATGTGTAGCCACTATTATTGCTTTCAAAAGTGTTAAGTACATGGGGATGGCCAAAAACACCAAGTATTGGCTTCTCAGTTATTGAAAATTCAACTTTGACTCAATAAAGTATCACGCCTTTTATACCATTCCCAGCTTAGCTGGGCAAGATTAGTCAACCTGTGTGATCATTCGATCGCAATGTGTGATGGGTCGATTCTAAAGGATATCTCAGATTTTACTTGTAAACATTCAACAAGAGTTTTTAAGGTATGTAAGTTTTAAGATGTGAATTATAGATAGGTTGCAATATGACGTAAATCGGCCATCTTTACGGCCAATTTGGAACACACAGTCATGCGTTACGCGTGAGAACGGCGTGCAGCACGCGCACATTTCACAAAACTCATTGCATGATTGGTTAGTGAATGACGCGGCTGCGTTAATAATTTGAGCGCTTGACGCGCCTGCAAGCCAAAATGCGATTTGCCCGTAAAGATGGCGTCTACTGGGAACTATCTATTGAGAAACTTATTGTGGCTATAACCATAATTCTTGAATATTTAGAAAGCAACTAAAAAATTATAGATTTGAATTTCATAAATGAAGCTCCTCCTATCTATAATGTACACAGCAAGTCACAATAAAGTTTTCATGTTGAAACTAGTATAGTTTGAACCAATATTAAAGCAGTTCAGTGAAGACAAAGGTAGATATTCAATTGGTTACAGGGAGCTCTCTCTTGAGAAAAAGAAAAGTTTAGTATTGTAATGAACCAGAGTATAAACGAAGCGTATGTTTATGACTGTCAGATTTAAAACATTACGACCAAACTCAACTTTTCCAGTTCAGTCATGAGAAGATTAAGTCAATTCAAATATACTTCATTACAAACCACTCAAACTGCATAAGAATAACTTTGGAATAAACATACAGAAACAGACTAAACTGACTATAATCAAAATTCATTTATAGAGCACCAAAATGAAAAGTTTGCTCTAAGGCACTGAGGCACAGTTGAATGGTTTTATAGTACGCCATAAATGAAGCTCCCGCTATCTATAACGTACACAGTAATCCAAAACAATGAGATGGATATCACAATAGATAGTTCCCAGTAGACGCCATCTTTACGGGCAAATCGCATTTTGGCTTGCAGGCGCGTCAAGCGCTCAAATTATTAACGCAGCCGCGTCGTTAACTAACCAATCATGCAATGAGTTTTGTGAAATGTGTGCGTGCTGCACGCCGTTCTCACGCGTAACGCATGACTGTGTGATCCAAATTGCCCGTAAAGATGGCCGATTTACGTCATATTGCAACCTATCTATAGTATGAATCTTTGCTAGTTCGTGCATTATAGTGGATCTATAAAATTCATCAAGGATAGATTGCTAGATTTATGTTGTACTCTATGTAATATTCAGTGTGTAAACATTCATTCATATACAGACATGTAATAACAATGTAATCTTATATAGTGCCAAGCCAAAGGCCACCTAAAAAGATGCTTAAGCCACTTAACATACCTTGTAAAGTATTTGTAGTTCAGATAGAATCTGCTTTTGGACGTCTGGAGTAATATCCACAGATATGACCTAGAAATAAAAAAATATTATACAAAATATAACCTTCTTGTTTCATGGGTTTTTTGTTTTCAAACATTTGTTTTTTCAATTTGAAAGGTTAAAAGATGGGCATGTCATGAAGAATACTTATTATGCCAAGATTTACCTTGATTGCCATGATGTTATTTGTAGCAACATGTCTTGCTCTGCAACAGAGAACAACAATGTTTTTATCTATTTAATGGGCAACAATGTTATTCATGTTATTTTGGTAATATCTGTTAGTTAAATATTGAAGAAGAAAAAAACACATAAATAGAGATGTCAACATATCTGAAGATATGAGAAAATAGTAAGACAAAATTAACAAGTTGTGTAAAGGCTGTTTCAAATGATGCACTTTGCTGTTACGTGAAATTTAATTACTTTGTGTTTGTGCAACAAACCTATTCAAAGTCCCTGCAGACATATCTCACATATCTTACACGAACTGGGTATGACGTTTTGTGGGGACAAAGTATACTTTTTCAACCTCATACAGGACTCGGTGTACAATATATAAATGTACATGTATGTACGTGTATATACATTATGTATTCAAGGAAGGTTTGTGGAGACACCATGTTATTAAACTCTCTACCGGTTCTTCTAAGAACCACCACAGCTCATAGAGAGAGAGACATTACTAACACAGTTTCTCTGCAAACCTCACTAGATTGTATTCCAACCATGCAAAGTTTCAAATCTTACTGCATGGAGCGGCGGGAAATGCTCATCTCTTGGTGCTCTTTGTAACTGCCTTGGACAAGGCTAGCCACACAGAGAACATTATCCAGGTATCAGCAGAAAAATTCACACTAAGGTAAGACTGTCTCCATTCTCCAATAATACCAGGTATGAGATTTAGGTTATATGTAAATTTGGTCATAAACAATTCTCACCAATGGTCTCTGACCGAGTGATTTGACTGTGGATTTTTTTCACAGAACTCTGTAAAGTACTGAGTATACAGTGCTTAACACACATCGGTGTAAGGGTAAACAAAAATATATGAAAAACTTACTTATACACAGATCCACTATGACCATGGCCAAGAACCTCAATATTTTGAATGTCACTCTCAGATATCTGAAAAACCAAAAGTTGCAGATACTTTGCATTTTCATCGGATGGAAGGAAATGACATTTTTATATTTTCTTGATCTTTGATCTGGTACTGGCTTCACTGCTCAGTGTATATCTTTGATATGGTTTGTTTGCATAAGTACATGCATACACTTTGCTTTTTGTTTATAACTTTATGCCAGTTATTCAAAGTCTTTGAAGACCTCTTTTTGAAAACAAATACAGTATTTTTTTGCAACATTGTTTGTTTTTTAATCTAAACAGTAGGCCCCTAACAAATTGGGGGGGGGGGGGGGGGGGGATTTATGAACTTTTAGTCTTTAGATTATGGTAAGTTGGTGAAATGAATTTTTTAATTCTACAAGTACCTGTCCAGTAGAAAGTATTTCCCTTAGCTCTGCATCTTGTTGTCTCCTAAAAACAGAAGAATAATTACACTTTACAAGTTTGATAACTTATACCTACATATAATCTTCACTGATCAACACCCCCCCGTAATGTTAAATGACCTCCCAATCACACACACTTACCCATGTGTAGACTGATTCATTAGGTTACCCATAATGTAGCCGGGTCATAAAATCTCACTCACACACAAAAAAAACCACAAGTTTGTAAACACCTGCAATCCAGGACCTCCTATTGTCCCTCTTTTGTTTGTACTTCAACTGTATGGCAGTTAGCAACAGCTCCCATTGGTTTTGTACATACTTTCCAATTGGGGGCCTTTACCCAATCAGTAACCCTATTGTCCTCTTTTGTTTTCAATTCAATTCAATTCAATCAAACATTTATTTCCGTACTCACAAAAAGAAAATACAAAATCATGTGGACAAATTTATAGTACTACAATGCAAACAAAAAGTAAACACGACCAATGAAAATGCTACTGCTAGGCTGTGAGTAAGGAGGCTGTTCAAATAAGCCGAGGCTTGTGGGGAACAGCCCTTTACATGATACAAAAACAAGAAACAAAAACAAAACAAAATCAACGGACAGAAGAGAATGCAAAATGAACCGGTAATGAGCTAATTATGCAGATAAGCCCAAGAAATATTGACAAAATTAGGACCAGCTATAAGCATAAACAAAAATGAAGCTGAAGGCGAGCGGTGGACTCGGGAGAGAAAGCTACGTTACATAATGCGCGACTAGGGCTCTTTTGAACGAGGCTTTAAAATGACCAACAGAAGGCTGTTTTTTTATTTGGTCGTCAATGGCGTTCCACAGACGAGGGCCATAGAACCGAAGTGTATTCATGGAATAAGAGGCTCGAGTGAAAGGGATATAAAGTTTACGGCAAGATCTGGTAGAGTAGCCATGAATGGCTTCAGTAGAGATGAAATAGGAGGAAAAGGAAGTGGGCAGAAGATTGTGAGAATATTTGTACATGAAAATGCCAGTATGAAGTTTGTTGAGATCAGAAATAGTAAGGATGTGTAATTGTGCAAATAGGGGAGCAGTGTGTTCACGAGGGTGAGAGGAGGTGCAAATTCTTATAGCACGTTTTTGAATAACAGACAAAGAATTAAGCCTTTTATTATTTGAGTTTGCCCAGACGATGTTGCAGTAATTAAGATAAGGAAGAATAAGTGTGTTATAGAGTAATACCAGAGCAGCAGGAGGAAGAAAATAACGTAACTTGGAAAGAACCCCAGTGTTACGCGAGGTAATTTTGATAATAGAGGAAATGTGCTCAGTCCAAGAGAGTTTAAAGTCAACAATTACTCCAAGAAACTTTGTAGAAAACACTCTATTGATGGGAATAGTGTCAATTTTAACAGGAGGTAATTCGACTGTGACTGGAGAAGTAGATTTGCTGAAAAAGATGTAATTTGTCTTGGTGTGGTTTAAGGAAAGCTTGTTTGCTCTAAACCAGTAGGACACCTGAAGAAGTTCAGAATTCAAAGAATCGATAAGAGTGTCGCAGTTCGGACCAGAATGAAGAATAGTTGTATCGTCAGCAAATAAAGTAAATGATAGCAGTGAAGAGGAACAGTGAAGGTCGTTGATATAAAGTAGGAAGAGAAGCGGGCCAAGAATAGAGCCTTGTGGGACTCCGCAGATAATAGAAAGACGGTCGGAGTCACAGTTCATCACTGAAGTAAATTGTTGCCTGTTATGAAGGTAATCTTGGAACCACTGAAAGGTAACTCCTCTTTGGCCGTTTTTGTTCCTGGTTTGAATGTGTAACCTACCCACATGACCCACGCACAACCCAACGTGTGTAAGCGCCTGCAGTTGGGGACTTCCTATTTGGGTATTTCTACCTGAGCACACACATGTACATATGTGTTATATAAACTCTGTGGACATTATTTTGTTCTGCGCAAATATTCTTCAAAACTGTAAAAAAACACAAGAGTGGATGTGTGTACGTCCACAGAGTGTTTGAGGTCCCTACATTGTGTGAACTTCTTTTGTTCTCAGGTCCACACACACACTAATATAAACTTAATCTTGCACCACAGAGTCACATACCCATAATGTAGACTGATTCCACTATCTGCTCCTTTGGGAACACTTCCTGTCGGGCTTGTGCTTACCTACAATGTCAATAAAAATTTCACTTTTTTTAATTACACATAATATAGGCAAGCATGCGACTGCAGTTTGTCAAAAAGAAAAGATGAAGAGTGCCAGCACAGCAAGACTTTGTATTGTGTTTTCCACTTTTAGCCTGCATAGGATAAAACTAAGAATGACTCTTTTTCATGAGAAAAACAAATTGAATACATTTAGTCTTTACTTTTATTTGAAGTGTTTTAAATACGATATTTCAGTATGAATTTCAGAAGTGAAATGTAAATAGCAAAGTGCACTTTTAACCCTCTTGCTGTCTGACCATTCAATACCATTCACTGTGGTTTTGAATGATAAATAAGCTATGCCAGCCTTGCAATATGATACCATGAGGGAATGCATGTACACAGTACACAGTTAGTTCTGTGCACAGTTGTGCCACCATACACAACTTTGGCAGTTGAATGGTTTCAAATGGTTGGTCAACTCACTTGAAAATGTTGCGAACAGTAGGAGGGTTAATGAGCAATCATATCAATAGTAATATACACAGTTCACAGTGCTTTATCAAACCCGAGGGCATCTCAAAACGCTCAATATTTGTTTTACAAGGTTCGCTACTTTAACAAATAAATGCATCTTCGTAAAATGCTCAACTGAATACATACAGAAACAATGAGCGATTAGGAAAAAAATTTGAAATTAATACCAATAAAAATGTGCATGTATATATATTCACAAGCATTTAAAGGCACTGAACACGTTTGGTAATTACTCAAAATATATATTAGCATAAAAACTTACTTGGTAACCAGCAACGGAGAGCTGTTGATAGTATAAAACATTGTGAGAAACCACTCCCTCTGAAGTAACGTAGTTTTTGAGAAAGAGGTAACTTCTCACTAAAATAATAAAAGACTTCATGCATGAAGCCTTTTATTAGCATCTGAAAGCACACAAAATTGTGCAACAAGGGTGTTTTTTCTTTCTTATTTTCTTGCAACTTCGATGACCGATTCAGCCCAAATTTTCACAGGTTTGTTATTTTATGCATATGTTGGGATACACCGAGTGACAATACTGGTCTTTGATAATTACCAAACATGTTCAGTGCCTTTAAGATGAGTTCTTCAGTTGTAGTATGTATGTATATTTCAAGCATTTAAAACCAGTTCTTTACTTGCAAGCATTTAAGATAGAGTTCATGCTAATACTTACTGTCAAGCCATGGATGTTTCTTCTCCCTGACTTTATAACTGTCCAATGAATACAAAGAAAAAGCGACAAAATAAACATTTCCTGTTTTGTTCTCAAAAGCGAAAATAGTGTTAGCCTTTTAAGCCCCTTTTCTACAAGGTTACTACATGCAAGTGTAGTGGCTGAAACTATTTGGCCAGCTCCATTGGCTAGCTTCATTAATCCCTCCATAGATTCCAGTTCTATAATCAGCTGTTGGAACTTACAAACATTTACATGCCAGATATTGAACATTACGTTTGAAACCTTAGTACAGAATGTTCATCCATCTTGTTTAAAAGGTTGGTACATGTAGAGCATTGGGAACATTTTTAAAACCTTAAAATTAGATACTTTGTTGACATTCGTGTAGACTTAAAATTAAGGTGAACTCAAATTGTTTAAATCAGCGGTGGTTAAGACTTTATTTATATAAACAATTATCTAAAACATTAATCTGACAGCACTATCAGTGACTTTTTAGATTCAAAATAACTTTTATTATTGTTTGGATTATTTTACCTATAAGTATATTAAGCGTACATCAAACTTACCTCTTGGATATATAACAAGGGGTGGAGCCATCACGTTGGAACTTTCACTCTCAATTATAACTGATATGTACTACAAACAGTATACAAAAGGCGTCATATAATAATAATAATAATATGGATTTATATCGCGCTTTATCACACCCAAGGGCGTCTCAAAGCGCTTCGAACATTATTACCCCTGGTCACTGGGCCATTTATTTCATTCCTTAAACCATCTCAGCTCCCTGGGGAGTATACAGCCTGTGCTGCAATATATGCGCTACTAGGCTAAATCAATCACAAGAACCATCTCTGCCCTCACAGGTACCCATTTTACTCCTGGGTGGAGAGAAGCAATTATAGTTAAGTGTCTTGCTCAGGGACACAAGTGTCACGACCGGGACTCGAACCCACACTCTGCTGAACAGAAACACCAGAGCTTGAGTTCGGTGCTCTTAACCGCTCGGCCACGACACGCCACAAGACAAGATTACTTTCAATGTTTACACCAGTAAGTACATAGATAATTTGTTTTAAAATGTGTTTTTGTTAACGTAAAGTTGGTGTACTACAGCACATTCAGTTAAACAATTATCAAGCTCTATAATGTTCCATAGAGAAAGATTCTGCTAGGGTCGAAACGTCAGGCCACTAACTTATTTTTTGCATTTATACCACAGGTCCTTTTGGTTGGTAAGCAGTTTGCAACAGCTAATTCTATTTTATCATGAATAATTATTTGTTTACAACTTTGGATGAAAAATTGACTACAGCAGGGTTTGAACCTAAGACCTCTGAATTTAAATGCTGGTACTCTACCAACTAAGCAGTCTAACCCTATGTTGGAGGTTTCTCTATTTTGTCAAAATCTTTGTGGGGGACCAGCCACAGGTCGTTCAACCTTAAACTGCTGTATAACCTACATGTATGTAGGATCATGCCTGTAATATGATTTAATTTGGAAAGCAACAGTGAGGGATCACCAAGGAATTCAACTTTTTCTAATTAATAAACCTCAAGGAAATCTTCCACTAATTCACTTACATATGCCATCATTGCTTGCATCTCATCATTACTCCGTACAGTGATACGATCACCATCTTCATCCTCATCTGTAAAATGTTCCATTGGATACAAATGGTTTTACAACTTTACATCCAATATTGCTAATGTAGGTTTCTGAATCTATGTTCAAAATGCACACTTCACAAAAGAAGTAAAACAAAAGTTTGATTGTATTAAAAAATAGTTTTAATTACTTTAAAGCTTTATTTACCTAGCTATGATGGGGGAAGTGGGAATGAGACAAAGAGTACGAAAAGAGTCTCAAGACCAGAACAGAACTACGGTTTGAATATCTGACTTTCACATGTAGCACTCAAGTCTGGACAGACCCAACTTTAATATCAGGCATTTACTCAGGTTGTGACTCACTTGCACAATGAACAGATACATGTATCAGTGGTTATTGTTTAAAAGTAACTACATTATGTATCAACCATCATACGTAGCAAACACCAAACCATCAGTTCTGCAAACCTACATTCAAATGCAGTAATGGCACCATCCTGTAGAACTTGGGCAATCACATCCTACACAGATAAAGGAAAAATGATGCAACCATTAAATTAAAATACAAAGTTACTTTCACTTTAAAAAACTACATGTACAACACTATACAGTGTAACTACAATGCACAATAACTTACATCCACATGTACAGTGTACACGAACCTATTTCTACACGTTTTATACTTTTTTTTCCAACGAGATACTCCTTATAGGTTAGTTGGAAAGAAATACAACTATAAATACCAATGTTTTTGAGGCAATTGTGCTGGTTGAAAGATGACCATTTGATCATGCTTTCAATCTGATTTTAAATAGCCATGTAACACCAGCTTGAGTTGTTAAAGGCCAGTTCATAGGAAACAGTGGCGACTTGGTCTTAATATAATACTGTTTATTATCAAAGCAAATGCCATGCCAAGGGAACAAAGAAAAATTTACTAGAGCGAGACTTGAACCTGCAACCTTCGGATTAACGTGTCGGCACTCTACCAACTGACCTATCTAGCCCTAATGTTGGTGGTCTCTCTGGTGAATTTTTTCAAACAAAAATTGTTTAATATTTACCCAGTCAAATCCCTTGTGGTTTATTACTTGATATTTGAAATATAGAGTCACATCCCCTTAAGGTGACCCCTCTCTGCTGCCGCTTTCCAGGTTGTATCGTAAACTTTGGTGTGATCCCTGGCTATACGACAGCTATTAAGTTGTATGGCTTCTGACTGGCACCCCCAAACAAAGATAGTTTACAAAATAGGGAGAGCACCAACATTAGGGATGGATGACTCAGTTGGTAGAGCGTAGTCCCGCCCTAATCAATTATTCTTTTTTGATCAACCCCAAATTGTTTAAAATTTACCCAGGCAGTGGTTTTACTTAAATACATGCATGATTCCTGTGACCAAGTACATGTACATGTATGTTGTTAAATAGGCAGTGAATATTTTACAGGCAAAAGTAACATCATCCAAGTGCTCCCAATTTTGCAGTACCGCAATTCCGAACTAAAATTCCCTTTAAAAAAGATCCTTGGGTAATATTACCCGTATGAAGGAGTAAATTTTAAGTACATGTAGGTAGGATATTCCTAATTTTGGATGAGGGGAAGGGGGGTAGACATGGTCAAAGTAAAGCGTGCTATCAATATTGGCACCATCTCATTAACGAACATGCTGCACGAGTGAGCAAAAGTCCTTCACTATATATTGTACATGAAAAACCAGGGTGTACTGTAGCCCAGGTTGGACTCCTCCGTTGCATACAACAAGTCAAAGGTATAAAGGTCCCGTACATTGGAAAAAAATGTATACAATTTTTGTCTTCATATTTTTACCTTATATTATATATAGAGGAAGCTGAAACTTCACTCACATATTCCTTGTATCCAGAATCTATGCCTGCTGGGCTCAGAATTATTAATTTTAGAATGACATTATTTGTGAAAATAAAATGGAAATTGACGCCTCCGTTTTACGACATCCTGATCATACATGCTTGTGAAGTCTTACACGCATATGCGTACTTTGTAGATGCATAGCAACCACAAAAGAGGGCGCAGTCTAACTCGTTCATGCAAGTTTTTTCCAGGTGGCAACTTCCTAACGAAAGATTGTCGGGTTTCTATGCACGTCCTTACTACCAGGGCTAGGTATACTGTAGGTTTAGAAAGTTAGTTGCTATGTTTGACCCCTTAAAACCAAAGATAAACCCAATCAGGTTTAACTCGATGCTGTCTGAACGCAAGGTACAACATTTGTTATGATGGACCCCCACTGCTCATAAAGTTAAACCGTTTCTGGTCTAACTTAAGAAGTTAAGTACGCCGTCTGAACATAGCCTGAGTAATTATGCAGCAGGTGAAAACCCCCATTGCCATAATATTCATCTGTAATTTATACAAAAGCTTCATCATTCAAATCAAAGAGGGCCATATGATATATGATCTGGAAGTAAAACAACACTTTGTTGGATGAATTTTTACTCAAGATTGCCAGTAAATATCAACTACCTGATGATTAACACAAACAGAAAATGACACAAAAATTTGGAGGTCAGTCTCAGTGTGGTTGAGTACAGTAGTTCAAGAATCAAGTTGCCAGCGGCAGGAGTTTTAAAATAAAAGCCATTTATTGATGTATGATTTATTTTGAGAATACAGGCTACACTTTACAGCACTTTTAATTAGAATTCTCTACAGTAACTGAGTATATTCTAACAGCATAGTATAGGCTTAGTAAATTTGTCTACTATAGGTTTACACCCAAAACAAAAACAGTGCACTCCTGCAGGCTATAACATGTCTACCACACCTGTAATCTCAAAAAGGCTATAAATAAAATAGATAATTGAAGGGAGCTAATTGAATGCTCACTCACCAAGAGGTCTTGAAATGATACGTGCGGTGACTGAACAGTCCAATCGACATTTTCCCCATGTTGGTTCGTAATGCGTATCACAACGGGCTGTGTAGTCATATCAACAGCTTGTAAACAACAAACATAATTAGAAGAACAATCTGAGCTCAAACAAAGTCATACAATAAGAGTGAAGACTAAAAAGCCTTAAAAGTCCGTGAAATCGGTATCATAAAATGAGGATTTATTTAACTGACACCGGTATATGTCATGTATCTGTACGTGGTAATGTAAAGTGTGTGTATGTCTATTGTTACTGCTTAGGTACCAGACTATAGTTCGTTTGTAATCAATATTGATCATTCCTCCACTGTGTTGGGCGTGCGTCATGAATTAAAATAGAATGGGTGTGGTCGCGATTTTACCTAGATAATCAAAGAAATAATCGGGAAATTGTAAGCAGTTTTCAAATGTGCAATTATATGGCCCATGTAAGGATGTCTTTCTGTAGTGCTGCGGTCCCGATAAATGTTGAATTTGGTCACAACATTTTTTAACACGATTGAACGTTTTGCTAACATTCGGCCGTCCATGCCAACCGGCGCACTTTGTTTATCAACAAAAGAAAGGTCTATAGGCATTCTTGGTTTTCGCCTTGTAAATAAATAACTCTCCTCATTTGGTGTCGTATTCACAACGAAAAAGTCACACCACATAGGGCCAGCCTAAGCTAATATTATTTAGCTTAAAATTGTTAGGGGACTCGTATATATGAGCCCGACGTAAAAAGTTACTTTCTGTAAAGATACATGAACGAAAATACCTTCCATGATTGGTTGATTTGTTTCCAACAAATTCAACACTATTTTTGAATATTTGTGTAACACTGCTAAAAACTGTGGCAATCTGTTTTTGATTTGCAGTTATGGCTTTCCATAGTTTTCCAACCTGGGTTGGCAAAAAACTCGGGCTGTGACGTTGCCGGTTGGAAAACTATGGAAAGCCGTAACTGCAAATCAAAAACAAATACCCATGGCCATAGTTTGTATAATGTTACAGAAATATTCAAAAATAGTGTTGAATTTGTTTGAAACGAATCAACCAATTACGGAAAGTATTTCAGTTCATGAATCTTTACAGAAAATGTTGAATTTGGTCACAACACTTTTTAACTCGATTGAATGTTTTGCTAACATTCGGTCGACCATGCCAACCGGCGCACTTTTGTTTATCAACAAGAAGGTCTATAGTCTTGGTCCACGAACGATCCACGTACGACGCCCCACTTATCACAATTTGTCGCCGAAAGAGGGCGCTATATATACACTAACCGCTATCACCCGTACGCATTTTTTTTTTTACACCTTAGCGAGGGGTTTTGTACTGTAATACTGCCAATTCCTGTCTTGAGATGAGACTACAAACATTTATGCCTATAGTATTTCAGTCGCTTGTGATCGCGAAGGCCTTGACAAAAGGCTATGCCTATAGGGGATTACAGTTAGGGTTAGAGTTGGGGTAAGAGTTGGGGTAAGGGTTAGGGTTAGGGTTAGGGTTAGGGTTAGGGTTAGGGTTAGGGTTAGGGTTAGGGTAAGGGTAAGGGTTAGGGTCAGGGTCAGGGTAGGGTTGGGTTAGGGTTGGGTTAGGGTTAGGGTAAACCGTAGTCTCCTATCTCAAGACGGAATTGACAGTGTTACAGTACAAAACCCCTCGCTGCAGTGTAAAAAAAATACGCCACCCGTACCGCTATCACAGAAACGTCTTTGGAATCTCGTCAACCTGCCTGGAAAATTCCAGGCACATTCTTGTGATAGCGGTTCGTGGGGCGATAGCGGTTAGTGTATATATAGCGCCCTCTTTCGGCGACAAATTGTGATAAGTGGGGCGTCGTACGTGGATCGTTCGTGGACTACAGAACAGAAACGTCATGGACCAGAAGACTAAAATGCCTAGGGAACGTCCGAAATTCGTGTTGTTGCACAAACGAAGTCACGTCAGAAAGCAATTGAGGTGGTATATACAGTGACTGTGATCTGATATTTTGAAGAGGGTACAATACGAAATGGTTTATTCAGAGCACTATAGTGAGGGCAGAGCTAAAAAAATTCTAATGGAGACTATAAAAAATATACACTTTCAAAGCGAGCCAATGATGATCCCTTTTGATTAGGCTTCTGAATCATTGAATTCTGGGTAATTGTGGGTAGTTAATTGTAATCCTAGGTTCACTCCAAACTTTGAGAACCACCACTTTCCACGGTGCAATACGTACCTTATTTGGTTTAGATGATCCAGGGTCTGTGCCACGCACCCGGCCAAGCTCAGAATAATAACAAACTATGCATTATTGCTGAACCACCAGGCTTTCCACGGTGCAATACCCTAATTAATTTTGGTTTAGATGATCCAGGGTCTGTGCCATCCACGCACCAAGCTCAGAATAATAAAACTATAATGCATTATTGTCGGAACCACTTCCACGGTGCAATACCGCCCTAATTTGGTTTGGTCCAGGGTCTGGACCACATTATAATAAAGTATGCTCAAGGTGTCTATCAAAGTCTGAAATGAAACTCTTTTTTATAAGTATTTTAAGTTTGCAAGTGCACACAATATTACTGTACCACATTATGCTCAAGATGTCTATCAAAGACTGAAATGAAACTTATTTTATAAGAGTATTTTAAGTTTGCAAGTGCACACACGGTGTACCTCACGGCAACAATATTACTGTACCATGGCACATTATATAATAAAGTAGGCTCAAGATGGCTATCAAAGACTGAAATGAAACTATTTTTATAAGTATTTTGCAAGTGCACACGGTGTACCTCACGGCAACAATAGTACTGTACCACATTATATAATAAAGTATGCTCAAGATGTCTATCAAAGACTGAAATGAAACTCTTTTTTATAAGTATTTTAAGTTCAAGTGCACACACGGTGTACCTCACGGCAACACTACACTGTACCACATTATATAATAAAGTATGCTCAAGATGTCTATCAAAGACTGAAATGAAACTCTTTTTTATAAGTATTTTAAGTTCAAGTGCACACACGGTGTACCTCACGGCAACACTACACTGTACCACATTATATAATAAAGTAGGCTCAAGATGGCTATCAAAGACTGAAATGAAACTCTTTTTATATATGTATTTTAAGTTTGCAAGTGCACACAGTGTACTTTCGGCAATATTACTGCACCACATTATAAAACATAAAGTGTGCTCGGTATGGATTCCCAATGAATGGAACCCTTACAAAATGGTATCGTGACTGTTGTAGTTTGTTTTCTATTCTTTTTCTCTTATGCACCTATTATAAAATCATTTAACTGTTTCTTGTAGAGTTTGAAAGCTCTTGCAGGTAAAGAACCCTCGGCTAATTTAGTCTCTGAAGAAGAGTGTTTTTAGCTCATCGTTAGTTGTTGTCTGACTTTGCTGTTTTAGGATATCGTCACCCTGAGTGACACCCCACTGGTCAGGTGTAGACAGAGCTGAGCTCAGGGGTCGGCCACTAGCTGGTTTAAGATTCTCCCAATAGTCTCGACGAGCTCTGTATGGGAGAAAATAAATTAATATTGTGAGTTTGGTTTTCAAAAATCTGAAAACAATAGTTGACAAACAAAACTAATGATTGTTCAAAATAAATTTAGATGGACGGCAATGAGCCGAATTATCTTTAATGGCAAGGCAAACTTTTTATAGTACAGGAACTCGCAGAAGACTTTAATTCTTATGATCAAATTGTTTAAATTATTTTATTGCGTACATTGCATGCCCTACACTGTTTAGTTGAATTGATACCGATCTAGATGGATGGATGGTGTATTACCTAGCTCTGACCCATGGTTTGGTATGTTGTCTCAGGCCATCGCCCCACATCCCATGCTTCTTCGAACCTTCAGGTAGTCGGCCACGCTCCTTTGCTAGCTCCTCAGCCATAGCTCTGATATGATACGGTTCGAATCCACAACAAGCTCCAATGAAACGAACTCCTAGATTGTAGGCTTCCCTCGCGTAGCGATGACTATCCCAACGTGTCAAAATACGCGGCTCTAAGCCTGTCAACCAACCATCACAAACACAGTCATTAAAATGCAAGGTATAATGAGGCAAAAAACAAAACAATAAGATTAAGAGTGACGTCGTAATTTTTATAAAGCAAAACTCGTCGAATGGAGTATAAAATCGAATGTTTAAGGCTAAAGAAGACAAAATAAAGACTCACCGAAGGGGAACTCAGGAAGATCAATGAATCCTTGCTTCTTGGCATCCGGGGTCTTGAAACCTAGCGGCTGTGCAATCAAATGCTTCTTAAAACCTGCCTTTTCTAATCCCTCCTTCATCTTCTTGATTCCAGCCAGAGTCACATCAGGGTCAAAGTGACAGTTGATTCCGATGACGTCAGCTCCTATGGTGAAAGATTTACCCATGGTTGGACTTACATTTTTAAGAAGAAAGTCATCCATCGTTATTTTTATTTGAAGGCCTGCCATTTTCAAGGTTGTGACATTTTGTTTGATAAGGTAAAGTTCCTGAGTTACCGCAGATGATTTACAACGTACTTCTAATAACATACACGTGCTGGCCGATCCATTGGGAGCACAAACAAACAAATTCAAGTATAAGAAATTGGTGATACAATTTTTAAAAAATCAAATAAATGGTCCCAGCCCGTCAAATTTAATCAGATTCTTTCCCAAAGTCATCACGGAAACTGGGTTCTTCAACTAAGTGCCAAGAAGTAAGCCCACAGAATCTGTGTCTGGCATAGTTCATTTATTGTCAGTTCGCAGTTTTTGTTTATGTAAAATGTATTATACGGACCTGCTTGAGCCATTTTTACGGCACATTCTTCAGCCGACACACCGTGCATATCTCCCTCAGGACCAATACACATCGTAGCTACAGCTGGCATGCCTGGACAGTTCTTTTTGATCGATTCAATCGCCCAAGCCATCTCTTCAACATGCTCAAAATACTGTAGGGAATCAAACACGGGGTAAAAAGTTACAATTGTTGTTATTTCTTGCATATATAAAACTTTACAGGGATTAAGAAAGTTATAGTTTCGTTTACACTGATGTCCCCTTACCTCTGCAATCATAAAGTCCACCTTGTTTTCAACAAACACTTTGAGTTGTTTCTCAAACTCTTTCTGGACAGCTTCTTTTCCTTTGCCTGACAGGTAGGTTGGTGTTTGTGAAATACCACCTGCCACTAAAGCATCACCCTCGTTAGCGACCTCTCGAGCAATTTCACATGCTTTCTGATTGATTAAGGCTCCCTATACAAGAAAGAAAAAATACATGTACACAAAAATATATGTTATATCACGAGCAAATTTAACAAAAGACAAACTTATAACGTTGCTTGCATGTCTGCCGAGTGTCTCAGATGAACTCATCGCGGTATGTTACATTGAGGTATGTTAATGTTCACTTTATAACCAGTACATACAGGATATACAGCGCACCAAGCCGTTACTCACGGTATACTTTGTTTGTGCCTCATTGCCACGGTTCTGCAGCTTGTCGTCACTAGCATAGAAAGTAAATGTCTGCATGACGTCAGATCCAGCACGGAGGAAATCACGATGAAGCTGACGAACTAAATAAAATAATATAACATTATACAATGAATCAGACCATTGACTTAATTATTCTTTGTTTAATTAAACTTACTAATACTATTTTTAGATTTACTATAATCACAAATGAATAATTAGGTGGGCAAGCACAACGTATAATACACTGTCCAAAATAGCACAACTTCACAACCGATTTACAACTTTATTGTTCATTTTGAGACGAGTCTGTCCCTCGATTCGACCGCTTACCAGCTTCTGGGTTTTCTACGGTGGCCTCGGGTGTCCATGGGCCAGCTTTCACGTAGCCGCGTTTCTCAAGTGCAAACACGAAACCACCATCTCCTATGACGACTTCCCCAGCATCCAACCGCTCAAGAAGGCCCTGTATAGTATTCGGGACAAGATTTAGCCCGAAAAACCCATTAACGTTAATGTTTTGTTACATATTTTGTGAACGTTCATTATGCACTTATTTCGATTTATCGACCAAACTTAAGCGACGTTGTAGAAGGTCTGTCTCATTAGTGAACGTACGGACAGACGTAAACTTAAAATGGACGTATGGTAACGTTCGGGTTTGTAACCTGAAATTTGATTGGTCACTCGATTTTCTTACACCAGGAGCACTGCCTGTCACCTCATTACTGTTGGACGCATGCAAAGCTGCATTGTCTGAGAGGTGGTCGGACACGCCCCCATTCACTGAGAGGCACTTATAGCCCTATTGTGCGTATTACATAAGAGATGTGTGGTCGTGGACAGTGGAAAAGCTTGCTATTAAAATTGAATTGACAGCTCAGTTGGTTAAGCGGGAGGTCGTTGGTTCAACCATGGAGGAAGGAAGAGACCTTCCTCCATGGTTCAACCCCAAATTGAACTGAGTGACATTTATTGTTGTAATCTCATGACGTTTAGACTATATAGGCCTAGTTTTATTAAATTATTTGGGTAGTAGTCGAAGTATTTTACACCATTTTTGGCGGACATAAATGTTAGTGCCGCCCGTCGCCGGCGACGCAGAAGGGGGGGAGTTGGAAAATTTTTGAAAATGAAGGCCCAACTCAAGCCATTTGTTCCGTTTGCGCTTATTTGTTTTTTTGTGCACACCATTTTTTAATATTTGGGTCGACTTGTTTTCAGAAGGTGGTGGAAAGTTGTCTTGAAAGTTGTCCATAATTGTAGAGGTAGATAATGTTTGCTTTTCATAATTCATTTGTATCATGAATGACATCGCCATTGCAGCACTTTCAATGTAATTGTGGAATTCTTATTGATTTTTTTTTTTTAATTCTGTGATTGGCCATTTGTAAAACGCATCTTATTTACCCTTTTCAACCACCGGGATTAGGCTATTATAGAAAGAAAGCCACATTGTTCCCACCCAAATGGGCGATCTTCTGCAAGCGAATTCTATTATCCAGTGCAAAGTTCATTGTTGTATGGCCGACCTCCTATTCAAATATTTACATCTATATTCAGAACTTGGCATACGCAAAACGGAATAATTAGGTACCCACGTGACATGTACAGGCCAGTCAGATTTGGCCTACTGCACACTCTTGCACGTTATTTTTAAGTTTACGTCCGTCCCTTACGTTCACTAATGAGACAGACCTAGTAGTACGTCAAGTAGGCCTATTGTATTCCTTCCACTTTTGACAGTATTTCTGACTAAAATAAATCTCTGGGAATGTATGCAGGTATGAGGCCGCTTCAGAAAAGCAATGGGTTTATTTTTTTTCTCAATACTATATTAAGCTTGTATGTCTATATACCCTGGATCATTCCCTCTGCATTGTTCTTTAATGCAAATAGGCTAATGTTTACACACCTTTCGATAAGGCTAAGTATAAGTATAAGTATACTGGCCATTGTATGTGGTAAACCAAAGTCCGATCACAGTTATCCGCGCCATCAATCCCGAATTTTGTTTAATTTTTTTATAATGCAGACTCTAGAGAGTTTTTACAAATTTTAGCGGCCAAACAATTAAAATGTACATCCTTGGGAAAGTTCATAATTGCCGCAAAAAAATTGTTACTACAACTTTTTTCAACCAAAGTAAGAATTGAACTAATATAAAAACTATGTTTTGCACACCTAGGCCTACATAGTAAACTTTGTACGTTTTAGGGAAAACTGAATTAAGCATTCCTTGTTGCACATGAGCTGAAACTCTCCTTGTCCCGATTTGGAGGAAAATGTTGAGTGAAGTGAATTTGTGAAAATATTTTGCTCAAAATTGTCAAATTCACATTGAAATTAAACTCTATTTTTTATGTCGATCATTTGGGAATCATTCTTAGATTTTTGCCTGTTTTGGTCAATAAGACTTTACGTTTAGTCGCATTGAGTGGAGTTATAGTGGCACTGGCAGTTGTTCTCAGCACTATTCCCTCGACTAAAAAATTGTCCACTCCTTACAAAATTCCAAAACATATACAACTGCTTCAAAACAATTTTGTTGGTGGTTTCATTGTTGTATTATTAATTATCAAGTAACACAATAAACCCATAAATTGATAACTAAATAGGTATAAGTTTAGCAATTGTATTGATTCAGACTTCAGAATATCGAGAAAGTATATCGAACGAGTACATACAAGGTACTCAATTAACTTGTTATTTCAATAATTGTCAAATTAGGCCTATTTGCCTGAAATTCGCTTACCCTTTTGGTCATGTTGATTAGGAAGGTTTGTGACACCTGAGAATGTGTGGTCGCAGCGTGTGGTGGTGAGCTCCTAGAGCGTTGAAGAGTAGCGCACAAGTGGCCGAGTTAGGTCATGACTATCAGCTGAGGTGTCCACCTGTAACGCAATACAAAGGATCGATACCGTAAGCCACACAAATTAGAAGTGGGGTCGATTCCATGGCATGGAAGAATCGCACGCGTAGGCCTACTTACTTCATGAACAATCCTGATGGAATGTCGTGGTTGTCATCCAATTAAAACAATTTAATTTCAAAGTAATCGAATCGAAGCTGTTTGGGTTTTACGGTTGCGCTTATACTGATGGAACTAGTTTCCACCAGAACGAACTGGTTTTCCTGATTTATTCCTTTTTCAAGTGAGTTCAAAAGTCCAATAGTTGAGCTGTAGTGCAAATTTAACAACATTTCAGATCTCCAGCCGATGAGAACTCAATTTGAAATAAGGTAACTCAATTTTCTTTATTCATCAAGAAAATGTAGACCTTAATCTTGCACTAAAATTAAATGTTCCCCTTTTCAAGAAGTTTAATTTTGAGTAGGTGTCAGCCGTACCTCTATGGTCGTACCAACTTTCTTGTACAAAACAAGAGCTGAGCTATCCAACACTTGTGGATACAGCGAAGCAAAAACCATCGAGAATAATCTCAAACTCTGCAATATATCATGGTTTCGAAGGCATGCCATTCATTACACTATATGGGCATAGTAGACGGCTTTCTTTCAGCCAGCCAGCATGTAACAATCTTGAACAAGTTGGCTACCACACAAAATGAGAACGAGTTGAGGTTGAGAGTTCCATTTTCGAATTTATACTTTAAAAAACAGGGAGCCTCACACCACAGTTGCCTAGCATTACTGTGACGATGTGTCTCATTGTATTGTTTCAATATTTTGTGTCATTATTGTTCCAAACTCACACTATTGTTAGTGTAACGACAGGCAGCATCACGAAACACTGATCAAAATCCCTCTATATCCCACAATCCACTTTGAATTCAGAGCCTCATGAAGACTCCCCATGAAATACAAAATAGGATATTCAAAATCTGTGAAATGTGAAAGTTGTAAAGTAATTTTTTTGTTTTTATTTTTTGCCCCTTCTTTCTTTTTGTCTTGTTCTTTTATTTTGAATTTTTACTTTTTACTTTATTGGACAGGGGCCCGGGGCCTATCACTCTAATTATTATTTTGTGGTATCACAGTTAGCATGCAATATGAATATTTCTTTAGACTTTGTGTGGCCGGTTATAGTTCTGGCCCCGGACGTTACCTGCATCGGATTGCTGTAAGTCGGGTGAAAACCATGGCAGCATAACGGGTGACCCCCCTACCACCCGCCCCCCCACCCCAAACTCAGTGCTTCTTTTATGGCATTTCTGCGTTCTAACTTTTGCGCACTCTCCTAGAGTGGGTCTAGCTACTTAGTTTGTTGTAGTATCTGGATCTGAATCTGTATTAAAAACGCTCTTACTAGAGCCAAACGAGACGAAGGGGTTGTACTGGAGTATTCACCTCATAAATGAACCGCCCCGTTGGAGATTAAGTTTGGGCTTCCACTTGTCTTGATTGGTGACGCCACACGAATTACTGGAGAAGAGATATTATCTGTATCACACACAAGTACTGTTTCGATACAGATCATTGCCCCTCCGAGTCAGCGCCCCCCGGCGGCGGCCTTAAAAACATTAAAGTTCCACTCGTCGTCTGCATGTTGTAGCAACTTGCCTTCCGGTTCCGTGCCGTGTGGCGTAGACAAAGAAACTTCAGTCGGCGACCATAACACCCTTTAAGCTATTTTAGGTTAGTGAGTATTTCTTAATATAAGTAAGAACATGATGTACGAATGTCTGTATTTTTGTAGGCCAGCCGTTACATGCACTGCCAGACTCGGTCTTTTCTCTCTAGACTATGCTCAGACCATACCACCATACTGCAGGCACATTGGCCAGGCTAGGTCAAGGTCGAGCGTCGTCAGCCTAGCAGCTGCAGCACGATTGCCAGTCAGTCATCTCGCCCCCCCTATGCATTTTTTTGCTATTGTTGCAATGATTTTCTAAGGGGAAATTTTGTTGTTTTTAACTGGATTCAAGAAAGGGAATCCTTAAAGACTTTATACATTTTTGTTGAGGATAAATAACTTAATAACTATAGTATAACTAATTGAAAAACAACAAATTTTGAAAAAAATTCTCCTGTTGTATGTAACTCAGTATTTAATAAATTTAAAAAGAAATTCAAGAAACATTAATTTAAACAAACTTTACACTAAACCGCACTAAATTGATGTGTGACAAAAATTCTGCCTTTGGAATCAGTACTTAATGTACATCAATTAAAAAAATGTAATAAAACTTAAAAGCCATAACATACAAAATCAACAAAGCTTAACAGTTTCTTAATAAACATAAAAACATGTCTTACAGAAATATATTTCATAAGTTATGTATGTACTTTAAAAACTATCAAAAGACGAATAGAAAAATATACAGGAGACTTAATAAATAAATTAATCTTGCACTGTAAACTGTCAACCAAATGATAAAACGATGAATACAAAAAACTAAACGAAAAAAAATCACCGATTAATATCCATCAATAAATAAACATAAAAACATATCTTACAGAAATATATTTGTGGTTTATTATTTGATAGAAATATATTTCATAAGTTATGTATGTACTTTAAAAACTATCAAACGACGAATAGAAAAATATACAGGAGACTTAATAAATAAATTAATCTTGCACTGTAACTGTCAACCAAATGATAAAACGATGAATAAAAAAAACTAAACGGAAAAAAATCACCGATTAATGTTCATCAATAACACGGCCTAATCTTCTCAGAACTATTCTTCACCTTGTAGTCATTAATCAAGGGGGGCGACTGTGTTGGGGGGCGACTGTGTTGGGGGGGCGACTGTGTTGGGGGGCGACTGTGTTGGGGGGCGACTGTGTTGGGGGGCGACTGTGTTGGGGGGCGACTGTGTTGGGGGGAGACTGTGTTGGGGGGAGACTGTGTTGGGGGGAGACTGTGTTGGGGGGAGACTGTGTTAGGGGGCGACTTTGTCGGGGGCGACTCTGGCGGGGGGCGACTTTGTGGGGGCGACTTGGGCGACTTTGTGGGGGCGACTTTGCCGGGGGGCGAGATGACTGGTTTCCATCAGCACACACACAAAACGCTAATGATAAACCCATCACATAGCAATAACTGCCGATCCACTAATTTATATATGACTCGAGTACGACATTTACGGATTAGTGATACATCGGACTACGCTCTAGTTCTGCTTACTGTCCATGACTGTCTGGAGATACGTGACCCTGTACTGTAGTCTAGTTGTAGGTAGTTGATTCTGTTGATCATGATTGATGGTCTTAAGTCTGTGCATGTTGACACCTACCCCCTCCCCCCACCCTTATCCAGTGATTTAATACAGATACATTGTAATTTCCTCAATGCAAAGTAAAAGGCCAAAGATACATGACTCAAGAAATTTGATCATGCAGCCTTATTACTGGCTCTGAATCTGATGCCATGGTGCAGTACACGTGAGCCTGCTTTTAATAGTTCATGATGGTGTTTTATTTTAATCAAACTCAAAGTTTATGATCACATTTTCATTAAAATCAGTTGTTTCATAGCACTTTATCTTTTTGATGTTTCAAAATGCGTCTTATTTCATTGACCTTTTGTACAATATTTTTGTATGCAGGTGTTGCAGAAACCATCATCAAGCACGGTAGCAAAGTGAGAAGCTACAGTGGTGCACAATGAGTAGTATACTGTATGGACGATGTGCACAGTTTATGTTAAGATCTCATCCAGTACATCAATCTGGATGTTCTAAACTCCGCCATATTGCACCATTCTCTACTGGATACACTACCAATTCAAGGTAAAAATAACATTATTAGTACTGTGCAATACTGTTCTCCCTGTACAATAGGTAGGTAATACATACAGAGTTTGAATTTGAAACTTTGCGGCTTTGGCGGCAGCCAATATTATCCTATGCTCTCGTCTGAGAAAAAGGCTCATGGGAATTAATGTATAATTTCCAGGATTATCATGAGTGACATCCCTATAGATAGGTTGCAGTATGACGTAAGTCGGCCATCTTTACGGCCAATTTGGAACACACAGTCATGCGTTACGCGTGAGAACGGCGTGCATCACGCGCACATTTCACCAAACTCATTGCATGATTGGTTAGTGAATGACGCGGCTGCGTTAATAATTTGAGCGCTTGACGCGCCTGCAAGCCAAAATGCGATTTGCCCGTAAAGATGGCGTCTACTGGGAACTATCTATACATTTGTGCATTTAAAGTTCTATGGAGAAAGGAACCAACTAACTCTCATCACAAATAAATAGTGAGAGTACACCAATAGCAGTAACATATAACCTGTATAATAATAGTGATATTAAGTTATTCAAACAGTGCTACTCTTTGATTATTTTGAAGTGGTGGACAGGATGCTAAATCAGGGAAGTTAAATAAGAGGCTGAAGGAGACGGCTGAGGTTCTTATTATTGGTGGCGGATGCGTAGGAACCAGCATTGCTTATCATCTTGCCAAGGCAGGAATGAAAGATGTTGTACTCTTAGAGAAATCAGAGCTCACTGCAGGAAGCACATGGCATGCTGTAAGTCCCCCAAAACTGCCCCTTAATTTCTAGAATTATTTTAAAACCTACACATATGAATATTGTCAATACATCTTACATTGTACATACCTTAACCTTTCTCCTTTTTTTTGCAATCTTTATGAAAGATGCAGCCCTCAAATTTCAGCCCCAAACTGGTGTCAGAAAAAATTCTTGAAAGCAATGTAATTGTGTATTAAGAGGTGATCTTTTTTATTTGGGTAGCCAAATCCTCCTAGCATTAACTTATTTCACACCCCAATTGAAATCAACTTGTAGTTGGAGTTGAAGTCACATCCACAGAACATTATTACCTCCACAGAACATTATTACCTCCATACAGAAAATCAATAATAATTTGATACAAATTTTTATGTTCCTAACAAATTACAAGACAGATCCAGTTCCAAACATTGTTCAGATTAGACGATTTCTAATTTCTGTTGCTAATATAACATTAAATAAATGAGACACTGGATAGATTTAACATGCAATTCTCTGCTGCTTAATTATACCTATAGGCTGGACTAACAACATACTTCCATCCTGGAATCAATCTAAAGAACATTCATTACTACAGCTGTAAACTCTTCGATGAACTAGAAGAAGAAACTGGTCAGGTAAGTACTTCATCCATGTCCCCAGAGTACTTCTAGTCTAAACGCTTTCACACCAATTGAATGAGAAACAGTGTGACACATGAACGAAACAAATACAATCCTGTTGGTTTCAAGAGCTATAATTTCTTTGACACTGGAGTTTCCTTAAAAACAGCCCAAATTATGGTTTGGACTTACACCAAACCTTCTGTGATGACATATGTGACCCGCCACCACGAACGGGCCGTAAACCCGCAATGTACCATTTTGAGTTATCGTCCAAAATAGGTCGAAATGCACGTACAATGCACGTACAATGCTCGGCTAGAATTGTCATAACTCTGGAACCGTGTGACCTATTGAGGTGTGTGACCCTTCATTTTAAAGCTCATTAAATTCTATTTCATTTGAGCATAAAATCTTAATTTTGATAGGAACTGACTTTACAGCCCTTTTGTGGTGACAGGTCACATATATGCAACTTGTGAGTTCAATGTAACATCTGCATGTAATTCATGAAATCAGGTACTACTTAATTAAGTAACTGTGAATATTTCACTTTACCCTTTTGGAGCGCAACAGTAAACATGTTAGTTGTTACCAATTGTTACCAATATCATGTCTTATATCTTCACCTCTACATTATACAGCAAGTTGGATTTCATAAGCCAGGTAGCTTACGTCTAATCACAACACCAGACCGTATGGATGAAGCTAAATATCAGATGTCACGTGCTGGCTGGAACAAAGCTGTTCAAGAATTGATTGGACCGGAGAAAGTGGCTGAAATACATCCATTACTCAATATGGATGGTGTAAGTAAATGTGTAACACTATAATTAGTGGCTACTCATGGTAAAGTAGCCATTTGAAAACATAAAGTCAAAAATGACAAAAAGTCAAAAGAGACAAACAATTTCTAAATGACCAAATATCTAAAATGTAATATAAAACAACATTGCATAAAGAGTTTTCACTATTCTAAATATGTTTAGATACTCAGCGGTATAACACACCAACACACTTTGTTGAATCTGTGTAGATACTTGGTGGTATAACACACTTTGTTGAATCTGTGTAGATACTTGGTGGTATAACACACTTTGTTGAATCTGTGTAGATACTTGGTGGTATAACACACTTTGTTGAATCTGTGTAGATACTTGGTGGTATAACACACTTTGTTGAATCTGTGTAGATACTTGGTGGTATAACACACTTTGTTGAATCTGTGTGTAGATACTTGGTGGTATAACACACTTTGTTGAATCTGTGTAGATACTTGGTGGTATAACACACTTTGTTGAATCTGTGTAGATACTTGGTGGTATAACACTTTGTTGAATCTGTGTAGATACTTGGTGGTATAACACACTTTGTTGAATCTGTGTAGATACTTGGTGGTATAACACTTTGTTGAATCTGTGTAGATACTTGGTGGTATAACACACTTTGTTGAATATGTGTAGATACTTGGTGGTATAACACACTTTGTTGAATATGTGTAGATACTTGGTGGTATAACACACTTTGTTGAATCTGTGTAGATACTTGGTGGTATAACACACTTTGTTGAATCTGTGTAGATACTTGGTGGTATAACACACTTTGTTGAATATGTGTAGATACTTGGTGGTATAACACACTTTGTTGAATATGTGTAGATACTTGGTGGTATAACACACTTTGTTGAATATGTGTAGATACTTGGTGGTATAACACACTTTGTTGAATATGTGTAGATACTTGGTGGTATAACACACTTTGTTGAATATGTGTAGATACTTGGTGGTATAACACACTTTGTTGAATCTGTGTAGATACTTGGTGGTATATTCAGCCCAGGGGATGGTCACATCGATCCTTACTCTCTGACTCAAGCATTTGCAATTGGAGCTCGCAAGTATGGTGCTGAACTGTTTATGCCAGCAAGTACTCAAGGCCTAAAACCACGGGAAGATGGAGGATGGGATGTTGAGACTGAGCATGGTACCATACAGGCTAAAGTGGTTGTCAATGCTGCAGGTACTGTATATTTAGTTATAAGATGGTTGGGAACCACACTATTGTGTTACTTTTTAAATCAGTTTCGTTAACTATTTTTTTTGCATTTATGCCATAGGTCCTTTTGGTTGGTAAGCAGTTCACAACAGCTAATTTTATTTTCTCCCTTTTTAAATCAGTGTCTTATTTATACCTATGGTAACAAATACATTCATGGTTTAACAAAACGAACAGGATCTCAATATGTGCTATTTATATTTTTTTATTTGATTTTTGCTTGTAAAAGAAGATACTTAAGTAATTTTACCATTTTTAAAATGGAACTAAATCAAACAACAGTACAAACCAAAAATTAAAACTAATGATTCTGTGAAATCAAGAAGTTGAAGTTGAGTTGTTGGTATTGAATTTTTTAATAAATACCCCAATTGCACAAACTGAAAACAGTAATTTTGTTTATTTCAGGATTCTGGGCTACAGATGTTGGACGTATGGCTGGTTTAGAGTTGCCAATGGTAGCTATCCAACATCAGTATGTCATTACATCATCTATTCCTGAGGTTGAAGCATTGGAGCATGAACCACCAGTCATCCGTGATTTAGAGAATTCTTACTACCTAAGACAAGAGCGATCTGGTCTACTCTTTGGTCTCTATGAGAAGTCACATATGATGAAACAACAAGATGACTGGATCCGTGATGGGGTACCGCAAGGTAACATGACAATGATTTTAAATCTGTCTTAACAACATACATGTACTTAACCTCAAAACCAAAAAACTTGAAGCCCTACTGGAGGCAGGATGTCTTGTCTACTCTTAGTCACTATGAAAAGCCACATTATAAGATTAAGTTGCCAAATGGTTGTGTTATGATGGCATACCTCAAAATACGAAATAATTTATTTTAACTAAGTATGTACAAGACACCCA
This sequence comes from Leptasterias polaris, assembly GCA_037783415.1. NCBI lineage: Eukaryota > Metazoa > Echinodermata > Asteroidea > Forcipulatida > Asteriidae > Leptasterias > Leptasterias polaris. Next base: position 106,184 of record JAZGTN010000127.1, read on the forward strand.
AACCCAAATTGTAATCCTAATCTTAGAACTCAAGAGGCTAAATAGTTACTGTGTCTTCTGTTTGATGATTGCCTTCAGAATGATGTACAATAAAGTCAATTAATTGATGATAACAAAAGGCACAATATAGGGCCAGGTTTAGTGAAGGTAACCAGTTGGAAAGTATGTACAAAACCAATTGGAGATGTTGCCAAACAAAAGATGGACAATAAGAGGTCCCTGATTGTAGGTTTTTACGCATTGGTGAGGGTGTGTGTACTTGTTGCCAAGTGAGTGTGTATATGAGAACAAAAGAGGTCCACAAATGTAGGAACTTGAAACACTACTAGGACTTACACACGTCCACACAGACTTTTCACTAATGTTAAAGAATATTTTCTCTTGAGTGCAAAGAACAAAGGAATGTCTACAGAATGTATTTAACACAGAGTTATGTGGTTGTACTTTCTGTTTACTAGGTTTTGGCAAGGAGTTATTTGAGAGTGACATAGATCGTATCATGGAGTATGTTGAAGGTGCTATGAAACGAGTACCTGTCCTACAGAAAGCTGATATTCAGAGCATTATATGTGGACCTATCACCTACAGCCCTGATGTCCTGGGTATGGTTGGACCTTACCAAGGACTTAAAAACTTCTGGCTTGCTTGTGGTACTGGGTAGGTTTTTAGCTTTTAGCAATAGGAAATTTAAATTTAAACAGTCAATAGAAAATGTGTATGACATGAATACTATACAAAGTTATAGCAGTTATCATTGTACAGCCACAGCCTAGTTGTACATCTTTTGAAAGTTGAACACATGCATGATTAGGATCTAATAGGATAACATAGTGAAGTCACCTTCCCTTCATTTATCATTCTTCTGACTAAACCGTTTCTCTCCCTGCTCTTAGGTATGGAATCATTCACTCTGGAGGTATGGGGAAATATCTGAGTGATTGGATAATTGAAGGAGAACCACCCTACGATCTGACTGAATTAGATGCTAATCGTTATGGCAACTGGATCAATAAGTTAGTTGTTGTCATAATTAATTTGACTCAATGTTGATGAAGAATATCATCTTTTGAGCTTTGTGAGTTGTATACATCATATAATTGATTTGTAATTAAACTGAATTTTAACTTCAGAAACTTTATTTAAGAAGACTTAGGAATAAATTGAACACCCTGAAACAAAGTAGGCAACTTTTGTACATAAAGTGTTGTTGATTTGTTTGATTGTAACAGAGAGTACACTAGTATGAAGACAAGAGAATCTTATGGTATGAATAATGCCATAGGCTGGACTAGAGAAGAGAGATGGGCTGGTAGACCAACAAAACGAGTATCTGGAATCTATGACAAACTGAAAGCAAGAGGCGCCGAGTTTGGATTCCATGCAGGTATGATGTCGGCATACAAACAACCAATTACAGTGTGAATTGTAACAACGTTCTTTTTAATAACCAAGAACAAGGAATACGGTAATAAAACTTAAGAAAAACAGAGATGTGGTTAACATTCGGTTGTACCAAATGTGTATCCTGAATCAAATGTGTTCTGGTGCTATGCTATAATAAGAGTTAACTCTTATAATTAATCCATCAAGTGCAACAAAAAGGGACACATGCAAGACACCCACTTTGAAAACATGTCTGTTCTCACAGGGCCTATAACTGGTCTTTGAAAATAAAACCTTTTACTGTCTCATGCTTTGTCAAGGGATTAAAAACAAAGCCACTGTAAAAGAAAACAGATTTAATAAGATAAAACTTCCCCAGAAATTATAATAATGACTAAACCACCAGAACTTGAATCCGATGCTCTTAACCACTCGGCCGTGACACGCTACAAAAGCGTGAAGATAGATTATCTGAACAATAAATATCAGACTTTAATAAGAGGCAGCTGTTTATAAACCATCCATTGTAATGATGGCATTATCTTTGTCATGTTTGGTGTTTGCAGATAAAAAAGGATTTACGTTACCAACAAATTGATTAACTTGAACATCCAGTCTTGTTTTGGGGACAGTAACTTGAATTGGTTGACTAAGTACATATTTGTGCCTCTTACTGAGGATGCTACTTGCTGGCAGTAAAAGACGTAAGCAACTTGAGCAGGACTCAAACCCATAACATTCTGCATGCAATTCAGCCCTCAGGCTGCTGAGTGACTGTTAATAAACCACCAAGAGTAATAGTTAACTAAATGAGCCATTCAGTTCTAAATACAAGCTGAATATAGGTACAAGAGTTACTGTGGAGTGTGGCACTCAAATAGCAATCAAAAATTTGCCTCTGTTAAATTAAATGTTTCTAATTTGTAATGATATATTTTGATACTTGTGATGAGTACGCTGTTGACATCCTAATTCTTGTATTAGGTTGGGAGCAACCTCATTGGTTTGCCTTAGACGGTGATGAGGCTGGATATCAACCAAGTTTCCACCGTTCCAATTGGTTCAATCCAGTAGGCAGGGAGTATGAAATGGTGATGAATCAAGGAGGCATTATTGATATATCTCCCTTTGCTAAGTTTGAAGTAACAGGAAAAGACGCACATCAATACCTAGATAATCTGGTTGCCAACAATGTTCCTGCAGTAAGTTGAGTTTACTAGTAAATCATTAGTCTGAGGGGAGCGGCAAAATTTGATAACTGCATTAATTTCACCATTTAGAGCTGGGTCAATGCTATGGTAACTTTTCAGCCCCGAAACTAACACTTATGTGTAGTTAATTAAAGGTTATCATTTACCTCATGATAATATAATAATAATATCAACTCTTATATAGTGCAATTCCAAAGAATGACCATTGCGCTCAGAACATTATTTCTCCTTGGTTACTGGGTCATTTATTTCATTCCTAAAACCATCTCAGCTCCTTGAGGAGTACACAGCCTGTGCTGCCAAGTATGAAGTGCACTAAGATAAATCAAATATTTACCCCCTGGGCGATGAGAAGCTGTTATAATTAAGTGTCTTGCTCAAGGACCCTAATGTCATGATTGGGATTTGAACCCACCTGCTGATGACTCAGCGACCAGAACTTCAGTCCAATGCACATGCTACATGATGCTACTTATTGTTATTGTGATAACAGAGTACTATTATCCAAATTAACACCTTCAGGTTGGTCGTTGCAGTGTCTGCCACATTCTATCACCCAAAGGTAAAGTGTACGCTGAAGTGACAATCAGTCACCTTGCAGAAGACAAATTCCTGGTCATAACTGGTTCTGGGGTGGAGTTACACGATCTCAGGTTTGTACTTAATTTATATTTCACTGTATCCTGAAAACCACAGGATACATGTAAAGAGTAGACAATTTAAAAGAAGGTTTAATAGATGAATAAAGTAGTAACTCTCTTTAAACAAAAATTAGTTCATACCAAGATTAAGAAAAGTCGGCAGTCAACAATGGCCACAAAGTTATTTCCATCAGAAATATTTCATAAAGAAACAGAAAATAACTCTGCTCTTATGACGTTTTTAGGTGGATGGAGGACTTTGCATGGAAAGGAAATTATGATGTTGAACTTAACAACATAACTGAAAATGTGGCGTGCTTGAGTCTTGCTGGTCCAGTATCTAGAGATGTACTCTCAACAATTACAGACGCGGACATTAGTCATGAAGCATTCTCCTTTATGGATGTCAAACATATCAACATTGGTAGTGTACCTGTAGATGCAATCAGAATCTCCTATACTGGTATGAAATTAACTATCACTGGAGGATGTTATGGGGTTAGGGTGAGGGGCTAATCACCTCTAGATGCAATCAGAATCTCCTATACTGGTATAAAATTAACTATCACTGGAGGATGTTATGGGGTTAGGGTGAGGGGCTTATCACCTGTAGATGCAATCAGAATCTCCTATACTGGTATGAAATTAACTATCACTGGAGGATGTTATGGGGTTGGGGTGAGGGGCTAATCACCTCGATGCAATCAGAATCTCCTATACTGGTATGAAATTAACTATCACTGGAGGATGTTATGGGGTTGGGGTGAGGGGGCTAATCACCTCTAGATGAAATCAGAATCTCCTATACTGGTATGAAATTAACTATCACTGGAGGATGTTATGGGGTTGGGGTGAGGGGCTAATCACCTCGATGCAATCAGAATCTCCTATACTGGTATGAAATTAACTATCACTGGAGGATGTTATGGGGTTGGGGTGAGGGGCTTATCACCTGTAGATGCAATCAGAATCTCCTATACTGGTATGAAATTAACTATTACTGGAGGATGTTATGGGGTTGGGGTGAGGGGCTTATCACCTGTAGATGCAATCAGAATCTCCTATACTGTATGAAGTTAATTTGGTTGATTATAGGTTGATGTCACTTGTAGATACAAACATATTCAATACTTCCTAATACATAAATAGTGTTTTATAAAGGTGTATTTTCATTGCTTGCCTAAGGTGTCTGTCCAGCTGGACACTTTTGTTTCCGAACCATGACTCCAGCAGCCGATTTCATGAAACGCTAGAATTAATCCTATCTCGAGTTAGGACGAGTAACTCGTCCTAACTTAAGACTAGACCTATCTCTTAGCATTGCCTAGGACTTGTCCTAAGTTAGGAAGAGTTTGGTGAAATCGACGGCAGGTACAACTATCATTTGGACTTGTAACTTAGCTTGGGGTTGACCTTGAGGAATGGAAAGTTGAGATTATTTTGGGGTAATAGGGTCAAATGTCAAGGTCATATTTCTCAGGTATTGGAACATGGTTTGTAACTATTTACAAGGGCTGAGAGGGTATTTTTAATGTACCATTAGTATCATCCTATTACCCTTGGTGGCGTGTCGTGGCCGAGTGGATAAGAGCACCGGACCCAAGCTCTGGTGTTTCAGATCAGCAGAGTGTGGGTTCGAGTCCCGGTCGTGACACCTGTGTCCTTAAGCAAGACACTTAACCATTATTGCTTCGTCCTTCGGATGGGACGTAAAGACGTTGGTCCCGTGTGTTGTGTAATGCACGTAAAAGAACCCAGTGCACTTATCGAAAAGAGAAGGGGTTCGCCCCGGTGTTCCTGGTTTGATTGGCTGCATATTGCGCCACAGCACCTTGTAAACCATTACATGGTGCTATGTAAAGAAATAGGTCTCATACTTCAAAACGTAACTCCACATACCTTGCAGGAAAAAATACTGAGCGCTTTGATACGCCCCTAGGGTATGATAAAGCGCTATATAAGAACCGAGTATTATTATTATTACAGGTGAACTGGGCTGGGAATTCTACCATCGCAGTGAAGACACTGCTAAGCTGTATGATGCACTACTAGAAGCTGGAAAACCATTTGGTGTTGGAGACTTTGGAACCTATGCACTGAATACGATGCGCATTGAGAAAGGTTTTCGTATGTGGGGACAAGAGGTAAAATTATCTTCAGTTTGGGTAAAATGGTTTCAAATGTTTAAAGGCAAAATATATGCAAGGAAACTAAACTTAGGAGTTTCAGTCAACGTCATTGCTTTAACATGACTTGTAAATACATTCAAGTGATGGAAATATAAGTCTATTTTTTTCTCTTATCATACAATGTGTCATGTGGGAAAATTTCTCAATGTACCACAACTACTTTGGTTTGTTGACATTTCATACACAGAACTTGTGTGGCCATTATCAACATCGTATGATCCCTAACTGTTAAAACAAGTATTTATTTTATTCACTTGGGCTCTATAACAATGTGCTATGTAGTTCAATATAAAGAATTTAACATCCGAATATGCATTAAGGATCTTTGGGTTTTATCTTTTTATTCTCGGACTACTTTTTGTATGGTATGTACTTAACCTTGTATATAAATAATTATTATGAATCTTTTTCATCCTACCTTTAATATATTTGTTATTCTTGTTGACATTCATTCTTTCTTTTATCAGTTTAATCCATCTGTCAGTTGTTTATTGTTCTAAATTTGAGTGTTTTTGTTTGTACTGTTTGAATCAAGGCCAGTTTTAATTTCCCCAGTGTGGGGTAATACAGTTCTTACCTTATCTTGCATAATCTTGGGATTTAAGGTCATATAAAACAGTTCCAAATAGCTAAACTTCTACAGAATGCACTTCCCAAAAACCCAAGTGAGGTTAGATTGTTGTTGTTTTGTTAACACCAACAGATGCTAATGGACAATGGTCCTCTAGAAGCTGGACTTGGTCCATTCATAAAACTCAAGAAGGTGAGTTAAAACAATCACAGGTGCTACAAATAGTTTATATCAAGGTAAAAACAAGTATAAAGAAGCCTGTTTTTCAAGGTTGTTTTAAACTGACCTTTACCATATTAGAGATAATACATTATTATAGTTGGCCTTCTATGCAAAGCAGGATTATAACAAGTTGATTTTGTAACGCTCCTAAAACATCACATCATATTATGTTCCTATAAATTTCCTGAAACAATTAGATTTTCATTAATTTTAAACAGCAGCAATCACTTGTGAGAGAAAGGTGCACCTGTTCCATACCCCTGTTTGAACTTTAATCTATTGAGCCCCAACTTAATCAAAGGATAAGATTGGATGCACTGAATTGATCATAAGTGTGCAACCAGCACTAACTGAAGGAGCACTGTGCCAAGAAGAAAAAACATAATTTTCAGTATTTGATGACTTCCTTTAAAGGTATTATACAGGATTGGCAGAGCTGACAAAATAATCACAGACAGTGTTCATGTTTTGTGTAATCAACCACATACATGAAATAACAAACCTGTGAAAATTGGTCATCGAGATCACGAGAAAATAGTGAAAAGAGACCTTATGTGTTTTCTGTTTTTCAAACATGGAGTTTATTATCGCGCGCGATAAAAACTATTGTTTTACTCATTTCTCAGAAACGATAGCATTTCAGGCAGAAATATTTTAAGGAACCCTTTCTACCATTACTTACTTTAAATCATGTAAGTTATGTGTGAATCTGTGAACATTTGTGTTTTTCGATCTTACCAATCGTGTACAGGGCCTTTAAATAAACTTTATCCTAGACTTTTCACTGAAACTAATGAACTTGTCAATGACTACCTGTGCTGTTTTGCCCTTAATCCATTAGAAAGCAGACTTTGTTGGGAAAGCAGCAATTCAGAAAGTGAAAGATGAAGGTATTAAGCGTAAGTTAGTTCTTCTTACAATGCCAGACACAGACAATGTTGACCCAGAAGGAAATGAGACAATCTGGATCAATGACAAGGTAAGCAATATTCTGTGTCTCAAAATACCAGCTTTAGTTAACTAGTGTCTAAAGAAGCAATTACAGCATTTTGGTTGCTGGTCTTGGTTTGAAGAAAGTAAAAAAGGCAGTTTTGCAGTACCTCAGGGGTAAGGCCACACACCGACATCATCAGTTAAAAAGAATGCATGTATGGTATACAGTAAAGAGAGTTATCCAAAAGTCCTGGGTTTTGTTTTCAATCAAAGTAATTAGAAAAGAATATTGACAGCTAGAGGGTAACTATATGTCCATTAAATAATTACAACTACAGGTTGTTGGTAACACTACATCAGGTTGCTTCAGCTATCATCTTGGACGTAGCATCTGCTATGCCTACCTACCATTAGACCTAGCTACAGAAGGTACACAGGTAGATGTTGAGCTGCTTGGTAAGCGCTACACTTCAACAGTGGTCAAAGAGCCACTTGTCCAAACAGAGCCCGTTAGGACCAAACAAAAAAGTAAATAAGCAGTCAAGTGAGTATACTTAAATAATGACAATGCATTCCATAATTCCTGAGCGAAAAAGTTGTCTCTGAGATTGTCTACCTCCATTGTCCAACCAACAGTTACTTTGTATTGACTGTTATTGTGTAAACTAATCTGGTCGCTGGGTGTCTTAATCTGAAGTTTTATCAACAAAGTCTGGTGGAGTAAACCAAATCTAAGTCACAATTGGTTGATAAAATCAAAGTTTCAGTCGCAATTTGTGGATAAAACCAAACGTCAAGTCACAATTGGTGAATAAAATCAAACACAAAGTCGTTATTAGTGGATGAAACCAAATCTAACAGTATTAGTTAATACTGAGATAACATTGTGTGTTTAGTTGCAAGTACTTTGCATCAATACCTGGAGTCTTGAATGGTAGCCACATTCAACAATATAGTTTAAAGTATAACAACTGGTGGGTTTACACCAAAACTCAGATCATGCCTTGTAATCAATGCAATAATTATTTTTTTATAAAAATGATGTTTAAAAATGTTGTATACAATTAACAGATACATTGATTATGAAGTTCTTTGGAAAATATTTGATTAAATCATTGCAAGAAATTGTCACAATCATTTTAAAGAAGTTTATAATTTACATTACCTGTGTGGAGTTGGCATAATAAAGAAAAAGCTCAACACAAATGCCTCAAGTTTCTTTTTAATTGAATCTAAAGTAAAATGTTAATGTGTAAACAGCAAAGAGTTATACAGTAGTTTTGATATTAATCTGAATTCCCGTATGAATTGAGTGCAAGTGTGTGGTACAAATAAAGTAAAACAAACAGTTAATTTTTTTTCTTGAAGGTTTTTGTGTTTTTTCCATAATGTGTTCCACAAGCCGAGTTCTCATTCACAATGGAACTCCAATATTTTGTTAACACCTTTACTGTAGGTTAGCAACAGCTCAAGAGAACCACAAGCTTGCTGTATTCAGATCTGTAAAAAGCTTGTATATAAACCATCTGTTTCGCATCACAGCCAACACTTCTTATTGACCCTTTGCACAATGCGGAACGTCTATCATTTCCATCAATTAGGGAGTCAATTACTTGATTCCCAAAGTTAGGGTAAGGATAGGTGCATGTAAGTATGATTCATGCTGTGCAAGGGGTAAATAAGAGATGATGTACCTAAAAGAGTTACAAAGCATTACTTCTGCAATTATGTATTCTGATAATCTAGTTATGTATTGCATTACTTGAATTTTGCAATTTTTACAGTACATGTTTATAAACAACAAGTATCTGTAAATCATACTAAAGGATTTATGTTTACTGACAGAGAGTGTGTTTAACTCTTTAGAGACCATTCATTTCTTTATAATCATCACCATACGCTAAGATGTGACAAACATGTACTGTATATTTTTGATATTACAGAAACAGAAATTTGTTTTTTGAAATGTAGATACCATGTTAACATTGGATAACATTGTAAAATTTCAATTCAGGAGATTACTCTTAGTTTGACCTTTTAAGTTGGTTGGAAGTAGGTCCACCCTTGTGGGATTGTTGGCACTTCTTGGATGCTGTTTATTGATATCTAACACCCGGTTCAGACAGGCGCTCTAGAGTCGCGCCGAACCAAATAGAATAGGAGCGACTCTAGGTCGACCCAATTAAATTTTGGTTTCAGACAGGCGAACTTAACAAAACATTAGGTTCGGCTCATGACAAGATTGTCTGAAACCAAGGCGCTCCAGAGTCGTTCCAAACGACTGCATCAGTCGATCTTTCGACTTCTAGCACGTCCAGTCGCTCCTAACTGTTTCAGACGTCGAACTTTTCATGTACTTTTGGTTCGGCGCGACTCTGAACCGGGTGTTATATACTTGACTATTCATATCAGTTGTAAAAGTAAATTATTAGTGCTCATTTATCTTGGTTAGAAAGTTGGTGATGCAAGTTTCCATACTGGATCTTTATCTACTCATACTTTCACTCAACATTTTAGTTTGTATTAAATTAAAGACTAAGGCATAAGCCTATGCTATTCAGTCATGGTAACTACTTTCTCAATAACACAACTATTTCATCACGGCAACAAAAGTATATTGACAAATAAATGTTCAAGTTTCACAAGATCTTTCGTGTTTCATTTGGAATTGTAATAATAACTTCATAATTTCTTTATAGCAAATAAATTATGTTTGATGGAAATGTGATTTTTTTTAAAGTATATTATAAGGTGAACTAAATACAAACAAATCTCATCTACATAATGGGTTTTGCTTTATTACAAAATCTATAAAAATAGTGTATAAAAAGGAAACTATAATAGGCAACATGTCCAGGGATTTATTGAAGTCTTGGTTAAACTCAAAAATTATAAGGTGAGCTTAAATAAGAAAACACCTATCCTAGTAGATTAGTCATTACTCATAATAAATTCAATGAAATAAAACGTTTGATGTAAGCTACATGGTTAATAGCCTGCTGCCTTGCCTTGCTTACGTGGATCACTATATGCATCCCATCCACTACCAGACTTCCTGATGGATTGTACTATAGATAGTAGTGTCACCTCTTCCATTATGTGACCCATGTTGACCAAACTATTTAAGATGTTCTTTGGTATAAAGACAAAGAAAATACAAAAAATAAACAAGTTATGTACAAGTGTTTGCCCTCTTAATATGCATTATTGGTATTCTCCAACCATGTTACCTTTAAGTCCTGTGCAGTTTCCAGTGGTGTCAACCACTTAACTGCTTCATAACTTGATTTAATACAAAATACTGAAAGGATGTTGCTGTATTCCCTAGCTGCAGTTCAAGGTTAACTTGGATGACACTGTGTATAGCTTGTGTGGTGATCAGTTGGGCCTGGAAAACCTATTCTACTCAGTACATCAACACAGTATTAAGACAATGTACTTTGTATTTATTTCATTTGTGAGATTTAGGTTCACTTTATAAATCTCCCTCATTGTCCCATAATCTGTAGACTGTTTACCTGATGCATTCCAGATTCATACATGACGACATTCTTAGGTTGCAGCTGATTATGCATCCTCTTCTCATTAGTGATTTCTTTAAGTGTGGCATCCGTGAACACTGACATAAATGTTATCTAACAAGAATATTAAAATTATCGTTTAGTTATCAGGAAATGTCAAAATTAGTACCAAGTTGTTGATGTGAAAAACAGATACATGTATTGTATATTTCATTTTTATCATTATAAATGTAAGATAAAGAATGGCCTCAGTTGTGAACCAACTTATTACAAACTTATCTTTGATAGATATGTATATATCAATTTTTTCCAGATTATGAAATTGTACATCAGCAGTAATCATAGACACCTCCCCCTGTAGAAGCAGCTTAGTAAACTTACCCATGCATTTGTAGTAATAATAGCCCGACTGCCAGCACTACCTGTCACAAGCTCAACATTACCAGTCTTCTCATTCAGTACTATCACTGGACTCATTGCAGACAGTGGCATTTTTCCAGGTGAAATGTAATTGACTGAACTGGCTGGCTGGCTGACTGGTGTATCAAAATCTGCCATTTCATTGTTCCATAGTATGCCAGTTGAGTTGGAAATCATACCACTCCCAAAGCTACAAATAAACATATTAAGAGTTAGACGAGTGCAACATTTGAAGAAAAACATAGATTTGAAGGTACACAATGCTACAATTTTATAAATTATTATCAGCAAAGGTTCAACACATGTGAACTAAAATTAATACTTGCACTTAGGCCTAAAAAAAAATTTGTTATGTTGGCGTAACCCGACCTACCCTAGACATTTTTATTTTTTCAAGGGAAGAAATTTACTAATTAAAGTCTATAAATCAGTTATAAATACGTTTGAAACCGTTTCTCTCTGTTTTTCTTCAATTGTATGGCCATAGCATTCATTGGACTTTGGAGTGCACAATGTTTTGTACAACATGCAGAAGATCGTCACTGGCTGATAGTACTTTTATGCATGTACATGTATAGTCTCGTTCAACAAGTTTTTAGATGATGAGAAAGATTTCCCAAAATCTAGGCCATTTAAACACTGAAGGCTTATATTGCTGGAATATCCTACCTATTCTATCCTAGACTATAAAATAAAAACCCTACCTACCTACCCTATTTTTTCTGGCCCGTTACGCCAACATAACAATTTTTCTTTTTTTTGGCCTCTTTATCACATTAAAAACAATCATGAATGCAAATTCCATTATACTTGAGAGCTAGTCTATTTTGTTGCCCTTGTCTCGATCTGGTTACACTGATTCTAATGAGAAGAAACCAAATATGGCTGAGCCATGTGATCATCAGCCAAATCTGTCTGCATATATTGTGGTAATTACTAGTAATTGTACTTACTAGTAATTAACAGAGGTAGTTACTGATACAGCATTACCATCTTCATCTACTACACTGATATGACAAGTGCCTCCATGGTGTGATGCTGTACTGTAAAGTGGTTCATACTCTGATGGATCTGTGTAAGTTACACTGTTGTCTTTAATTTGGGAGAATAATGTGCTTGCTAAACTGTCTGACTGCATCTTATCTAAAACCTGTTGGGAAAAATTAAAGAATGCTGGTTAATTCTGCCATGAAGTTGAGGAGTATGTGCAAGATGAAATTAATTTTTTGTTTTTCCTTTTTATTCAATCATTCATTCATTAATGGTTTATTCTTTAAAAACAAATTTTCCCCTGGCGACCAAGGATCGAATTACAGGAAAACATACAGAGAAACCTTATATCCAAGTATCAGAAAAATTATACCCGGGCTCAGTATTCCATCTTGCCGTTGGTTAAATGAGTAAAACTATTTGAAGTATGAAATGTAACAACATTGGCTTATTTATCTTGGGTCCAGGTTTTTATCAGGCTTTTAAGAAAGAAACATACACTATAAGACCAACACTTACCTCCTGAACCTCTGCTGTATCAACATCACCAATGTAACTTCTAAGTGCAAAGGCAAACTTTGATGCTTCAATAAACTTGTGGTACATTTGTATCCTGTCATCAGATGACTTCAGTTGAGTGTGTGATAAATTGATATCTGAGGGAAATACATAGAGCAAATAATGATCATGCATTGAGCTGAGTATAATGGATCAAAAGTATGAAAAGGATTGTACAGTTTTTATCAGAAAGACATCGAATGAATTGCATTTGTCACATTAGCGTTTTTGAAATAAGTCGATCATACATGTATATTATTTTGAGACTTTTCTCAAAAAATTACTTTTTGTCCTACCAGTTAACATGATTATTTTTTCAAGTACCAATACTGTAATATTTGTCATTGAAAGAGCTAGCAATATTGTCTTACTTGATAAGATATTGATGATAAATTGTACAACAGGACCTCCAGATGGTGATGGTGACGTTAATAGTGTCTTATCTTGACCTAAGGAGAAGGTAGAAGCAGGCATCCATTCAGCAGTGTAGTCTCTCATATCAGCAGTTGTTAATATTCCACCTTTAAGGAATTAAAGAAAAATATAAAATACATTATGGAGATATGATAAATGGTTTATTAACACAAACTATTTTAACCCTATCCTTTTGCCCATACATACCAAATGTATTCATTTCTTGTATGAGTTGTTGTCCAGACTGCCCAGTAGATAATTCTTTAGGTCCATTTATTGAAATAGCTTTCAATGTCTTTGCCAGTATTGGTGCTAAAACCATATCACCGGTGGTCTTCCAGCTGCCATCAGGATTCTGGTACCGGGCACTGGAATTATTAAAAACAAACCAAAAGTAAACATAAATTGTTTTGGTACTGCTAATATTGTTTTTAATGTTTCAAGCCAATTTTAAACTCAATTTCTAATTGACAATGCTTGTGTGGTCAAAGTTAACTCAGATGTTGTACAATGAATACAAGAACAACAGTTCTTTTTAATGCAAGGTTTATGACTTGTAAACTAATCAAAGCTATAACTATGTGCAAATAATTGATGAACAAAACATAACTTACACAAGCCTAGCATACTCAGGAAGACTTGTTATATTCTGAACTTTTGGAAACTTTTGCAACGCCCTTGCTTGGTGAGCAGTCATTGGAAATCCATTCTCTGCTAATCTAATAATTGGTTGGAACAGGTCTTGCCACGGTAGCTTGCCATACACCTTATGTGCCTCCCACATACCTTGTAATTCACCAGGGACAGCTATGGATCTGTAACCTGTCAAACAACACGCAAATCAAATCATTTCAAGTGTCAATGCTATGGGAGTGAAAATCCATCCTGTATAGCCTTCAAAGAATAGCAGTCAAGAATACAGCCTACCAGCCAGCCACCAGCCTCTTACACTATCACACCACCAACCACAGCCTCTCACATCTGACCCTGACTGTCATGGGTAAACCATGGAGGAAGGAAGAGTTCTAAGTCCTGCTCTGATAAAACCCCAAATCATTTCAAAACTTTATCCAATTAGTTTCCCAGGTCAATTTATCTGCATTTTCCTATCTAATGAGAAAAACTTACCTCTTTTCTGCTCCTTTGAATCATCCCGATACATTGTTGCAGTAGCTGCTGCAGGAGCTTTTTCTCGAGCCATCAATGTCTCTGCTTTGTGAGATTTCTTATCATACACTAGCATGAACATGCCTCCACCCAAACCTGAGCTTTGAGGGTTTACCACACCTACACATAACAGACTAGACACGGCTGCATCCACAGCGGAGCCACCTTGCTTCAAAATGTCACTAATTAGGATAAATAAAAGTTGTTTGTATATGAAAAAAAAATGATTTGACTTGCTATATGAACATACATAATTACACTTGTCATTTTAGAGAAAAATGTGTACACTCTTTCTAATCTACATATAATTTAAATTTCAAAACAAAATATGTAATATAATACAGGTTATAGTCCATAAATACCTGCTTGAAAATAGTCCAAGGACAATCAATTTCCTTGTATTTTATTATTAATATTGGTTAATAACTTAAAGGCTCTGTACACTATTGGTAAGATCGAAAAACACAAATGTTCACAGATTCACACATAACTTACATGATTTAAAGTAAGTAATGGTAGAAAGGGTTCCTTAAAATATTTCTGCGTAAAATGCTATCGTTTCTGAGAAATGAGTAAAACAATAGTTTTTATCACACGTGATAATAAACTTGATGTTTGAATATTTTCTCGTGACCTCGATGACCAATTGAGCTCAAACTTTCACAGGTTTGTTTGTTCATGCATATGTTGAATCACACAAAATGTGGACACTGATTTTGAGCTGTTACCAAAAGTATACAATACCTTTAAGGCCGAGTTACAGAACAAATAATATTTATCTTAATCTCATTTTCCAGGGCCCCAAAGGAGAACAGTTCATTGAAAACTGATGGGGATACCCTGGTTTAGACGAAATGAATAAATGAAATAAATAAATAAATTTATATATTGTATTTGTAGCATAGTCTACCACAAACACACCACAGCAATTAGTTTTTAATTCAAGAATATCAAAGATTTGTGCAACTCAACTTTAAAATATTGCCAACAATCGCTACAATCATTCAATATTCCAAACCTTCTGAAGAGACATTGTAAACATCATACTATGTTATCAAAAATGCTGAACTTTAACTCCGAAGAGCAAACAGGTTGCCAATATGAATGGTATGTCCTTATCTATAGCAGTATGGTATTACTGAATTCTGATATTACTTTATAGTCAACCACTCAACCTGTTTAAATAGTTGAATGGAAACTGTTTATAACTGAACACTAAACAGCAGGTACAACATTTTACTTTCAAACCTTGGCCTTATAAGTTAGAGTCACATGAATCCTTGGAATAAGACACCTCTTACCCTCCCAGGGGTTTTTACAGGGGCTGTACTGCAATATTGGTTATCTGCTGTCTTCATAGCAAACATATCTGACCTTCAACCTCTTGATAAAAATTCCTCTTTATTTCCTGGATTTAAAGGCACATTACATTGCATTTGTAAAAACTATTACTTAAACAATGACATTCATTTTAAAAACTGGAAAAAACCCTTTTTTTTATTAGTGACAGCAAAAGGAGACCTTGGAATGCCAATAATATACAAGGTTATGAGTCTGTTATTTCTACCTCCATGGTTTGCCTTACCTCCCAATATCCGAACACAACCCAACATCAGTTGCAACTGCAGCTCTGCTGTATGCGCTTTGATCAGGGGAGGAGACATTCTCAGATGATGAATCATGTCCCATGGTTACACCAACAAGTACCATGAATGAAATTGCCACTACCATACCCAGCAGGATGATAAGGAAACAAGTCCTTAGTCTAAATGGAGTCCTATATATAAAATATAAATAAATAAAAGAATTGTAACCTCCATGAAATATATGAAACAAAAAACTAAACAATTAAGTTCTGAGAGTTCTGAAGGAGTGTAAATGTAAACAAAAATAAATAAAAAATTATTATTTTATTTCTCTCCACAAGTTCAATAAAAATTTACACACAAAAGATATATACAAAATAGATTCATGGAGAATGGAGAAGGAAATGGAGAAGAAAAAAACTATATAGATAGATGTCAAACTATAGTTTTTTCAATGGAGAAGGCTAGAGCTAGACTGAGGAGGAAAATATAAATTTTCCTATAACCTAAAGGTTCAGTCTGCCGATAAAAATATTTCTAAAAGGTACAGACACTCAAAATACACAGAGAAAAAGGATAACAATTAAACTAGATATAAACACTTTTGTTGCATAGGTTGAATCGAGGAGAAAGCTGTTGACTGCTGCTTTGAATAAAGAGATACATGTAGATGTCAAACAACGGATATCGATGGGCAATTTGTTCCACAAGGCAGGCACACTATGAAAAAAGGAGTACTTTAAACTTTTTCTAAATCTAGAAAAAGGAATTGTGAAATTAGGAAAATCTCGACGTTGGTTGATTTGAAACAAAGTGTTGTCAATGCCGGTGTGATTATAAAATATTTGATAACAGAAACATGAGCTCAACAACTCTCTCCTTGATTCAAGCGATGTGAGATGTAGTAAAGTCAACCTTTGTGAGTAATTCAGGTAGTCAGCCTGAATGGACCTATAGGACTATGTAAAAAATAATTAATGGCCTTATGTTTCGACCGATCACTGGTCCACATGAAAAAGATGTCATGGATATAGCGAAACTATACAGGAATTATAAGAGTGCAAATAAATTAGATGAAGCTAAGAAACAATTTTAAAAACATCAGTCATGTTTATTTTTTACTCTCTTCACTGATGAGGACAAGGGGGAAACATATAGCAATGAGACACAACTGACCCGTCAACATCTTTGTTAGTCACTAGTTTGACTTGTTTTCCATTGACTGTCATTGGCTCGATCTCCAAGATACTTTCTTTTGCAACAATGTCTTCATCCTGAATGTCTTCCATGGTATCTTCTGTATCCTCCATCTGTGCAATGTGACTCATTGATGGCTCAACCTCCATAGTTAAGAATGTTCAGTTCTGAATATAAAACACATTATTGGTTTTCTAAATCTTTACGAACTCTTGTTACCAGCCAGAACCTTCCTCAATGACTGAACTAACCACCAGTCAGCAATGAAGTACACTTGAAAAGATTTTGTTATAATTATTAGGCTTTCTGGCACAAGGTCTAATGTGTCTTCTTTTAAAGTTCTAAACCATGGAGCTCCATGACCTAAAGAACCCCGCCCAAGGATTGGGTCGACCAATTTGGGACACATTATTACCTCAATGATTCAACCTTTCTGAGGTACCCCTCCTCCAACTAGACCAATATTATTACTGTAACGCAGAGTTTTAGAGATGATTTAGAATATGTTCTGCACTCTATATTTTCTCTGGTTAACGGAGAGTCCTGAGCGAGCGAGCGAGCGGAGTGGAGTGTATTCTATAGTTGACAACGACTGAAGAAAAGCACTTGGAACAATTTGTATGGGTCTGCTCTTATTTTTATTAAGGTGACTTCTAACATACAATTACTACAGAGGTGCTGAACCTAGCTCATAGGTGTTTGAGAGGCGAATCTCTTGCACTAAGGCATATAGGGAAAGTCGAAGGAGTAGTCGAGGCCCAGAGTGAAAGTTGGGGAGAGGTTATAAAGGGTTTCTGGAAGTGGAGTAGGTATATTTAGAAATGATGTCACAGAGAAACTACATAAGACCAATGACATCATTTCCTAGAACAGGATCATGGTCAAGATGTTTACAACTATTGGCATGATTGGTGGGGAAGGTCAGCCAGCTAGGAGGCTGAGGTCAGTCGAGGGTCAGGGGAGTCCGAGGTCAGTAGTGGGCAATGATATGGCCACCTGTTATGTGCTAAGATCGAACAACTATATATACTTTGATTGAACAGATCAGTAATGCATGAGGTTTTGTACCGTATTGAATCATATTTGCTCTAGATGCACTCACCTATCACGACTGTGTGGGCATCCAGAGTGCAGCCAAGTTCACATAAACCACACAAAGAAGGTAGTTCCACTCTCGAGTTAGCTGTGTAAATGTATCACTACTTGCTCTATGCTTCTACTGTGTCCTTGGAACTGCAAGTCGAAACTGTGGCCTGGTACGGAATGTTCACAATTTGCATGTTGCCGCCCCAGTATACGTGCCTATAATAACAACAAGCGTTTCAGTCTGTAATAAAAAGTCACCCGATGAAACTAACACTTACTATGCATTATCACAGTCAGTCAAGTTGGTATTGATGACCTTGGTTTTGATGCTCATCAAGTTTTCGCTCCGAATGAAAACATCGTTACGTATGTGTGGCACATACGCACACACACACGCTAACATAATCAAATCATGGTACGCCATACACAGTTCTTTATATACTTGGTTCCAAAGTTTACACCACAGATCGATCACACTCATGGTTTTCCTGCTTCCATGGAAACATGACAATTAAGCTCTCTATGCATGAGTGTTCCATGCTTGAGTTCTAGAGCAAAACCACGGATGATTTACAGATCAGACGTGCTCATTATTAATTTGAAAAAGAACTTAAAATTTGCAATAAAAGAAAAACAAAGATTAATTAAGAGCCCAACACATCGGGGGGCAAGATTCTGACATTCTTCCAAACACAATTAGCTAAATATTAAAATATGTCCCAGTGTGAGGATTCTTCTATTGGATCTCCTAAAAACGATCTCCTAAAACCGGTGAAATAAAGGTATAGGCTGAAGGACGGCCCGGTAATCTCCAAATGCGCGATTTTTCTTCGTTCGTCAAATTGTCAAAAATTAATATAAATATAGGCCTCTGTATATACTCCCCCTTTTCTGTGTCTTTATTTCTTTGTTTCGATTTTTTATTTTTCCAAATAATAGAGCTAAGTTGTCTGAAGAAACTTGTTTTCTTTCCATTAATAGTAATTCATTCCAGCGGCTACATCATTTAGCTTGTGGTGAACGCGGTGAAAATAAACAGCTGCCAGTGGCGTGCTGAAGGACATGATGACACATAATGCAAATGCAAACGTACCTAACTCGGATAGTTTAGAAACTCTCAAATGGGGTGATTTCATGCATTCCTACATGTGCTATGATGCTACCAAAAAGGTGAAAATGGTAAGCAATATCTCACTGGGCAACATGTGATATACTAAATTTAGTTGCCCATGTTGCCAAGCAATCCACCGGTGCAGAATCTTCTGGTTCATCTCTTTATGTTGCTGTTATCGAACTAGCGTCCACTGGCCATGGCGACCCATAGTAGTAGTTTGTTTAGTCAGATTTTCAGGGCCTCAAGCGTACGGTAAGTAGCTACCGCTGTTATCCCCCCTGCCTGCCCTGCAGCTAGTTGTTTTAAATGCTGACCTGGTAAATTTGATTGTGCATGTCTCCATACCGTACCAGGGCTAGGGGCACTACCAGTAGTGTGGAGTTTATCTTGATTGTGAACTAAAAGAAGGCGTGATCTCAGTCACACCGTGTTAAGAAGTCGTGTACATGTATACTTTGTACCCAATAAGGTGTTCTGACTGTTTCTGTGACCGCAATTGCAGCCACTTTGTTACTTTGTAGTGTTAAAATACTATCTAAAAAGTTATATTGCTGTAAAGTGTTCCACCGTGGGTACAGGAATAGGCCTACACCATGGAAAAAACCTCAACAAAGTAAGTGCATTTTTCATTCATCACAAAAAGATACAAATCCAAACAAACAATTTTAGCAGTCACAACAAACGCACTCAGAAATCGATTGCCATCGACGTGGGACATCCCCCAACCCCAGCCAACTGGCCCAAATCTTTCGTATCCACCATTATTCCCTTTATATAGTTTTGAGGTCTAGTTTGCATTTCTTTGACTTTTTTTGCATTAGTACAGTGGAGCAGGAGTCTTGTAATCCGGTTTTTATTTGGAATACAATATCAAAGGTAACCAAGAAAAGGAAGGTTGTAAGTAATTTGTATGGCACGAAACCTAGCCCCCCCCCCCCCCCTAATGTCAACTTTGTATGCGACGATTTCGGAATATGAAATAAATATCAATTATTCTTAGCCTATACGGTAATTGACATCGAGATCGAGGCAACAGGATATCCTGTTTCGTGACATATTTTAGACAGATGTAGAAAAATAGACATCTGCTTTTCAGCTTTCTGCTGATTTTGAAAACAAAAATAATAATTGAACGTTGTTTTCTAATGCATTTCTCTCAAGTTATCTGCTTTTCTTCCGAGTCCTAAAAAGTCGCAAGAACATTTTCGTAGCATCCATTTTCCTACTGTACTTTACATTTCTTTCTGAGAAAAGCAGATTTTACTTATTCACCTACACTTACGGTCGAAAAGTGGACATTTTGCCTTTGTTTGTTCGAGAAGCAAAAGGCAGTTGAACGTTTTAGATGAATCTATGTTTCTACGTTTCTGCTAGCCGATCGAACGTTCAATTTGGACAATATTCATTTTTCTGCTTTACTGCTTCTTGAAAAGTGGACCGAACGATTTATATAAACAGTGGTTTAAGTGGAAAACTGCATGATTTCCTGATTTATAGCTCTCTGAATGGTTTAGAACTAAGGTTTTTATTGGTTATTGTCTGATAAACAGAATCCTCTGTTTGTCACAAGTAGGCAATGGAAATTACAATGTTAGGCCTTAATTTCTGCACTTTAACTTTTAAGCAAATGTTGTGTGGTAAATTGCACAGAAAACACTCTTGGCCGTCACCAAGTGTAACACCAGAAGTAAAGAATGCATCTTCAAATAGGTAAGAGGAATAACCACTGAAGCTCAGAATATTATTTTGATCACTGATTGCAAATGTGTTATTGAATTATAGCTACATCTAACATGTGTTTACTATAATGCACCTACTATTACTATTACTATTAGCATCCTCTGCCAATAAACTTTACTTGGAAACTGAAGCTACTTCATTACGACTCATGTTAACCCTTTTTCCACGTAACTGATTATAGTTAATATCTATATGTTTAGGAGCAAATGACTCACAATGCCCAAGAAGTTGTGCCTTTCCTGGAGTCTAAACAGGGAAAAGCAATAGTTTTCGATGACACAGCCAAATTAATCCATCCAAATAATCTTTACCGTATACTATAGGTTCCTTGGTTATGGACACCTTAAATCATTATCAAAGACACCAACAACAATCACATTAAAAATAATAAGGACACATTTGGTAAAATTTTCTTCTGTAAATCCTTACAGAAAACGCAGTATTGTGCTTATCATTCTTATCAGCTTGGTTGTCCTGGTTTGTGTGGGCTTGTCTACTGGTTTGTACCTGGGCCTGTCATCAAGGCAAAGCCATGACAACCCATCAACTTTACTTCCACCTGGTGTCTACCGTCAAGCTGCAATAGCAACAGACGATGCTCAATGCTCAGAAATGGGAAGGTAAAATATTGTGGAACAAAAAAACGTATTTTTAAATACAATGTTTATGATATTTATTTTCCACTTTTAAGTCACCAGGATTGGTAGAATTTCACTGTAAATGCACAATGGAATGAAAGTCAACAACATTCCTTCACATTTTATAATTACTACAAAAAAGATTGGTTTAAATTTCTTCTACCCTTGATTGGTATAATAATTACAACAACTTTGTGCATAAATAATACACATCTAAGCAAAGTAATAGCAAAGGATATGATGTATAAACTTAATACTGGGTGAATCACTTGGTTATTGCTACATATTTGTAATTAAGTCGATGTTAACAAATATTTCAACTGTGCACAATTAAAAGTTGACTCTAGTTAACATCACCATCAACATTTGACTGAAATAATTAAACAAACAGGGATATTCTGTTGGGAGGAGGGTCAGCAGTTGATGCAGCAATCACTGCAGCATTTTGTCTTGGTGTAGCAAATCCCCAGAGCTCTGGGCTTGGTGGGGGATTATTCATGGTAGTCTACAAACGAAATGAGAAGAAAGCTACAGCCATGATCGCAAATGAAATCGCCCCAGCTGCATCGTACTTCGATATGTTTGTCAATGATACAAACGAAGCCAAATACGGTAGGATTTATCCCCTAAAAATTGTCAAAAACAGCTTAAAATAGTGTTTTTTTTTATTATTCATTATTTTGCCCTGGCCCCTGGCTGTTGCTGGGTGTATTGGGAAGTAACTGATCTTGCGTAATCAAGGGAGCCTGCTAACACACAGGGGCCTATTTTAAACAGTATTATTTTTTTCTTTGAATTATTTGGGTTGGGGTGCCAAGTAATGCAGAGGAGGTTCTGTGGGGGTAGTCAAGACCAAGGAAACTGGTCATTACTGTTTTTCTGACTTTCTAAATAAACTTGTTTATGTTTTAGGGGTAAAATCTGTTTCAGTACCAGGTGAGTTAGCTGGTTTGTGGGCTGCACATCAGAAATATGGAACACTACCATGGGAACACCTTCTAAGACCCATCATCAATATGGCAGAGAATGGATTTCCTCTCAAATGGCACACTGTGTACACACTTCAAATACTGGAGAAGAAATTTGATCAATATCCTGCTCTTAGGTATAATAATATTTGCATATACCTCTTAACAACATTATATTATATATACTATGTGCTTTTATCTCTTAATTAACGCTTGTAGACATCAAACCTATAACAATGTGTAGCATGACATTTAGCTGATCTTGAGAAGTACAATTAATTTTGTCATATACTTTGGGTCTGATTCAGAGGAGATTCAAAAGGTCAAAGTAAGAGCAGTAGTAGTGTGGATAATGCATGATACTTTTTATTAAAGCACAGTTTCCCTATGTTTGAGCTGCATCAATGTGGTCATAAAATCTTGTTTTAATGTATAGGGAACTTTATACAAGGCCTGACGGATCTTTGATGGAGACAGGGGATATCATCCGAGCACCTGTTGGTCTGATTAACACATTACGAGACATTGCCACAAAAGGAGCTTCAGTTTTCTATGATGGAGACGTGGGTCAGAAACTAGTTCAGGACATCCAAGCAGAAGGTAAAAAGTGATGATTAAAGTTTTGCCTGGTGTGGATCATAAGAAAAACCATGGTAGTAAACTTGCAGGTACAAACATTTATATAACTCTTTGGGGAGCAGGGAGGAAGAGAAGAACCAGTGTGGTCTTGACGTTTTGAACAGTATACTCTGCTCGTGAAATGTTTAGGGGTTGTACCAGCAAGTTTACTTCTATAGTTTTTCATTGGATGGTTATAGTTGTATTTGAAACACTGAAACTATTTGCAAGCACAAATTGATGTATAAAATAAGGTGATTTGGTATGCTACTAAAAGTAGAATAGCAGCCATCCATCCACTGGAGTTTTTATCTCTTGTGCTCAATGTGGTAAAAACTCCTTTTTGATGCCCCATTCACTTTACAGTTGCATCCGGTATGTTTTTGACTTGAAAGAGAGTGACTATCTAAAACAATTTTTACTTGAATTGCAGGTGGAATAATTACAGTTGAAGATTTAACCAACTACGTCATTTCCTGGGAACAACCATCTGTGGTGAATCTGGCTCAATACAAAGTCATGTCAACATCTATCCCATCCAGCGGGGACCTTGTACAGTTTACTGTTAGTATACTTAAAAGTGAGTTTCAAATTATAGATGTACAGGGATATTAAGGGTAATGACATTACAACTTGTGTAATACTCCAAGAAGAATACATGACACTGACTTGCAATAAGATGCCAACAAAAGTTGAAGCCCTTTTCGTATTAAAGAGCCAATTCCCAGAAAGTAAATCTGCAGGAAACTCCTGTTGAGTTTTAACCCCACCGTCACCCCATGTTTGTTTCACACTCATTGCAGTTTTCCTGATGGAAACAAATGAACACTCATACAGCAGCATGTTAATCCCAGGGTTGTCTCACTTAACCCAACTCCCAAGCAGGGGTAGCTATTTCCCAGGAGTTTGCAAGGGTCAGCCAATTTTTCCTGGTAATATTCTGGGAAATTTGTCACTGTGAATCATACCATCTTGCTTCAACGAATGTCAGACAGACTTGGTATTACATCAGGCGCACTAAACTGGTTTCAATCCTACCTCACTGATAGGATGCAGCAAATACGTGTGAATGACTCGCTCTCAATGCCATTTCCCCTCTGCTGTGGGGTTCCACAAGGTTCTGTGCTGGGGCCCTTTTTATTTACCATCTACACCTCACCATTGGGAGACTTGGTAATGCGATATGGACTTCGTTACCATTTTTACGCGGATGATACGCAGCTTTACCTGTCGTTCAAACCTTCATCTAATTCAACCATTACTTGTTTGAACAAAATTGGAGAGTGTGTTGCTAAGATTCAAGAGTGGATGGTGCAAAACAGACTCAAGCTTAACAGTGATAAGACTGAATTTTTGCTTATTGGCACCCACCAACAACGTGCCAAGGTTCATCAACCAAGCATCGACTTACCTAACTGTACTATCCTGCCCAAGGATCACGTTCGCAACCTCGGTATCATCTTCGACTCATCACTGGGTTATACTTCACACATTACCTCCGTTTGTAAGGCTGCGTATTATCAGCTTTACAACATAAGACTCAGCAGAAAGCACCTCACTGATGAAGCAGCAGCAACTGCAATACATGCTTTTGTCACCTCACGCTTAGACTCGTGTAATGCCCTGCTGCATGGTCTTCCACAGTGTGCAATATCTCGCCTTCAGCGAATTCAGAACATGGCTGCGAGGATCCTTACGGGTACCAGACGTAGGGACCATATTACACCTGTTCTAAGATCTTTACACTGGCTGCCTGTAACTCGCAGGATTCAGTACAAACTGATTCTTACCATCTACAAAGCCTGCCACAACCTTGCTCCTCGATACCTAACCAATCTGTTGATGCCATATACTCCTGCCCGATCACTTAGGTCGTCTTCTGATACAACTCTCCTCAGGGTCCCAGCGGTCAAACTTAAATCAGCTGGAGAAAGAGCTTTCTGCAGGGTGGCGCCACAGCTATGGAACAGGCTTCCTTCAGATTTAAGAAACTTGAACTCCTTAGCTGTTTTTAAATTACGTCTTAAAACTTATCTTTTTAATGCTGAATATAACTAGATTTTGTGATTGCTTTGTGAACATTTGATTCATGCCTTTTTGTCGTGAATTGTACCCTCTGTACTTTTTATCATTTGTTTCGCTTTCTTATTGTAAACTGTTTAACTTTTTATGTACAGCGCCTTTGAGCAATTTATTGGATATATGGCGCTTTATAAATGTTGTTATTATTATTATTATTATTATTATTAGTATGAAAGGGGCCTTAATCAAGAGACGACACAAGGACTCGCGTTCTTAGAAGAAAAACAACAGACATTTCCAAAACAATTGCACACAACCAAGAACCAACTGACACTTTTGAAAGACAGTTGTCAAAACAAACTTACTACCTTTGAAAAATACCTTGTTTTCCTTTTGTTTATTTGACAAACAATGAAAACTGTGCTTTTTTAATTATGTTTGATTGATTGATTTATTTATTTATTTTTATTTATTGAAACAAGACTTTTATCATCACATGGCACATTATTGTGACCAATTATTAACTTTTTATCATTGTGGTCCTAGAAACATAGATAATTCTCCATTACTAATGATCCACAGAATGTAATCTGGAAATGGTTGACTTTAATACGTTGGAAGGAAAGCTGAAAATGTACCACTATTTCATTGAAGCCAGCAGCTTTGCAATCGCTTTCAGACTACATATCGGCGAAGCGGATACACCCGAGGTTCACAGAGTAAGAAGTATTACATAATAATGAAAAAAATCTCAAATAATTTCAGAGAACAAAATGCAACATTACCTAAGAAATGTTCCAGATGAAGCTTGTCGTAAGGACAAACACGAGTACAAAGTGTAACATATTGATTGGCCAATCTCAAGAAGTGCATTTTCCGCCACTTCCTTATAAAAAATGTCATCAGTCTTATAAAAAGCACATAAAAGCCGATATCAAACAAAAGTTTTGTTTTTTTGCTATGACTATTTCTAAAACAACCCTTTATTATATTTCAGACACTTACAGCTTTATCATCCAGTGATTATGCTCAGTATATCTGTTCGTTAATCAATGCCACCCATGTAACATTCACATCAATAAGTGATTACGATACTTACGATGATTTACCATCATTGGATCAAGCAGTCCATTATCAATGCCCTGAGGCACCGAGTGAGAACCCCGAGGCACCGAGTGAGAACCCCGAGGCACCGACTGAGGACCCCGAGGCACCGACTGAGGACCCCGAGGCACCGTGTGAGAACCCCGAGGCACCGAGTGAGAACCCCGAGGCACCGAGTGAGAACCCAGAGGCACCGACTGAGGACCCCGAGGCACCGAGTGAGAACCCAGAGGCACCGAGTGAGAACCCAGAGGCACCGACTGAGGACCCCGAGGCACCAACTGGTGATGCGATGCTCGGGGATACTAGTCACTTGAGTGTCCTTGCAGAAAATGGTGATGCTGTATCTTTGACAACCACAGTAGGAAAATAGTGAGTGCACCTTGTCATGTTTTATTTTGTCAAAATTTGTGTCCATGTTGGTTACAAAATGTCAACGGGTGTTTTTACACTAATTCTGTATATTGCATTACAAAACTCAACACTGAAGTCACAAAACAACACCAGTTTTTACCAGGAACATCAGACTTCAGACAATCTCAAAGCAATGCCATTTACTATTAAGTTACTGATACAGTATTACAAGTTAAATCTGTCACATTGTAAAAGTACCTCTTGAGACATGGGTATTCACGATCTGTATACTTAGTAAGGATGTTCTATTAATGGAGTAATAATTATTCTTCTCGCCGCAGCTTTGGAGGTCGATTTTTCTCAAATCAGACTGGTCTATTTCTCAACGATCATATGAGCAACTTTTATTACAATGGACGGACACCACCATGGGAAGCCAACAAATTAGTCCCTGGTAGACGATCAATGTCAACGGTAGGCCCTACGGTCATCATAGAAGAGGATGGGTCGGTAAAGGAGATCGTTGGAACATCTGGTGGCTTACGTATTATATCAACAAATGCTTGGGTGAGCTATAAGTTTATATCTAACTGGGCTAGCCTCTGCAGCTGAGATCAGGGTGGCCATGGGAGAGTGTGATGTATGGCATTCTATTGTTGCGTTATGATGAGAATCGACTTGATGATATCTTAAGTATATATATTTACATCTAACATCAAACCAGATTTATGATAAGGCACTGCCTCTAAATAGGTAAGTTTTACCAGTACATAAATCAACAGACTGTCATAACAAGACTATCTGGCGTTGTAATAATTCAAATCAACTGGAGATTTTTTCTTCCTAAAAACAGGTCAATTAAATTCAAATCTCTTTGAAAATGTTGTACCACCAGTCCTATAATGTAATGCAAAATGACATTCATTAACACCGATGTCAAAACTGTGAACACTTCAGGTAATATTCCGCAGTCTTTGGAGCCAACAGGGGAGGGATCTAAACAATGTGATTGAAGAGCCGAGAGTGTATGCGTATCCAAGCACTAGTGATAAGATATACTACGAGAAGAACTTCCCACAGGTAGGTCACACCAACTATAACCCACTGTAACCAACCACAAACAAAAAAACACATAGTGCTCCTGTATTCATCATTTCTTGCAGAATGAGGTTTTTGTTTAAAACTGAAAACTAGATTCTATATTGTTGGCTTTCTTTGGCATTTCATTTTCACGGAAGTGACTAGGAATTTCTTGATTGGGGACTTATGGTTTGTTTGTCCCCATATTGGCTACATCTAGTTGGCTGTCTGCTTAAATCATCTTTTAGTGAATGATCGTGATTCTTTGTTTCCTCTATGTGGTATTTCGTAGAATATTTGGTTGTTGCAGTCTAATAAATAATATTATTTTGGGCGGTATCTTCTTTTTATATGCAGGATCTTCTTGATGGACTGAGGACCATGGGTCATAACATGGTGTCTACTTTCTCTTTTAGCGCAACTCAAGCAATCATCAGAGATGATGGTATGATTTATGCCCATTCAGATTCACGTAAGAAAGGTAATACAGCTGGTTATTAGTCAAATAGTTATACTGTGGGCTACAAGATTTTGACAACATTACTTGCATCTATCATTTTTACTATTTCCATGTATGAACCTCTTATTTCAGAAGTCGGGGATTTTCTTGTTAACATTATGTAGTTTATTTCAAATAATGTTCAAGGCGGAGGGAAGAACGGTAAAACGAACAAGGTAATGTACCCGATGTACTTGACGGGGTACATCACTCATGTTCCTCGAGCCTGGTCTTGGTTCTAGGATGCTTTAGTTGTAGTCACCAAAGTTTTGTTTGTGACTAACAACTGCAGCATCTTAAAACCAAGACTACCATGAGTCATGTATACGAGTCTTGGTCCTCGAGCAAAATAATTACAAACTATTGCTGTGGTATAACAATTTATAATACCCAACATCCAACCCCAACAACTTATACCCTCAAAAAGGGTTAAAAAACAAATTCAACAGATGTACTTAATTTTTATTAACAAATTTATACAATAGCCAAGAGTTTATTTTCAAAGAAAGACTCTGTAAAGGTTTCTATATTGTAGAAGAAAGGAATATCTGTATTATTTAGTTACGACTTGCGCTGATGAATAGTCTGTGATGAAGTGATAGCAATCTTCTAAGCAGTAAGTAAGTGAGCTTCTATTTTTGATGGTGTGTTTGTTTGAGTTACTGGTCACAAACAGAAGGCCTGCCTAATAGGCTTACCTACTAACTGGGAAATCTTTCACACTAAGTGTACATTTACTCCTGTTATGCCAAGGGTCATTCTTCAAGAATGTCAACATAAACAAACCAAGTAGTTTTGGAGGTCAAACTACTACTTGATTATCCGTCATCACAACAAAGGAAAATGGGCTGCATAAAAGGTTCAAATGATTCCCTGAAATTGTGACACTACTGATACAATATTTTAAGGCTAGTTGGGTTAGTACATGAGTGAGTATACAAATAGGTGGCTTTCTGTTTAGTCTGGTCCACTTATACAGCCTTTTTAATCACCTCAATCGACCTCCACTCAGTTGAGAACCAGATCGGTTGTTTGAACTGCCAGACAGTGGCCTACGGAAAAATAGAAGAAGCAAGATTTAAAATGACTGCAAATTTTGTACATTTAGGAAATTGGCACAATTGGGTTCAAGCTACTAAAAAATGTAATAGAAGTATCCTAAATAAGTACATAATATACTGTAATGCACCAACAACACGAACAAGAAATGCTCATGGACTCACTTGCTTGTCACTCCAGATTTCTTCTTGCCTTGGTACGATTTTGACCTGCAAACATTAAATTGAAAAAATTATTATCACTCATTGTCCTTTTCTCGAAATAACTTTGATTAATATAACTTGTTTTTATGGTTAAATCGTAAAACAAACATTATGTAAGTGGGTTGTTTATTTACTTTTTGTCAGTTTTTCCTTTAAATACTCGACCAGTATCCAGCTTATTAACTTCTGTTGAGCCACTTTTGAAAGTTCCTTTAGAGAAGTTTCCACCATCCTCATTGCTTGGATTATCTTCACAATCTAATCCAATCTGGAGTGGTGAGTAGATGTTAAACCATTGCTGTAAAAAGATATGAGAGAGTTACATCAACTATTTTTAACGGGTGCATATTTGACAAAATGTGAGAAAAGAGAATTTTCAACGAGTTCTATTAATTTCAAAAGTTTCAATTACTTTATAATATAAGTTCAGTTGTTGATTTCTAGCCCAGACCTTTTGTCTTAACTAGCAAAAAAACCTCCAGGTATCATCACATTGGTGAATCTACTTCAAACACCTTTGTTGAAAATGAAAATGAGTTTAAATCTAGGAATTAACTCAACCTCATTAAAACAACTCTTGCTTGTTTTCAAACTCAACAGCAACTACCAGCATCAAAGTAAACCACTTCTCTACATTTGAATGCATTTGCTTCATTCAATCTACTAATAAATGGATCTATGGCCTAATGTACAAAAGTAACTACAATAACAGATAGTTTTACAAAAGGAAAAACAAAGATTAAAACCTGTGCTCTTTTAATTACAGTCTTGAACACTATGATGCTAGTACTTAAAACTACTACAAAATCACTTGCATCTCTTACCTTTGCTTGAGGTGTTAGTCCAATGTCAGTGTAGGCATACTGCCATTGAGGTAGACCAAGATGCATTAACATCATACGGAAATACTGACTGAAGGTACCAGCCAAAAAGTGCCATCTTAAAGCTCTGTCTAGCAACCAGATCTTGGGATGCTGAGCAGGACTTCCTAAGAATAAAAAAGAAGGGAGAAATTTGTTGTACAAATATTGGGAAGTGAGTTGGAGTAATAAATAAAACCAAACTGTCAACACTAAAAAGGAGATTGTACATTACCTGGTTTGGTGTTTGTGTAAACAAGGCAGACCTTAGCTATGCCTTGACAAGGATCCAGCTCAAAGATTCGGCTACGCGTGTCAAAATGAGGACTCGCAACACTAGAAATATCATCTCCTGAAACACAGAAGACCAAGACAAAATAATGCTTTTGTTATTTCAAATTTAGACAATTCCATTCACCATCTTATCTGCCCAAATTTGAACTTTTGAACCTGCCTACTATTGGTATTACCAGTTATTGTGTTAGTACTTGCTCAGGTGCCAGGTCTTACCAGTTATTGTGTTAGTACTTGCTCAGGTGCCAGGTCTATCTGATTTCAATTAGTAACCAACATGGAATTGTAAACCTACCTCCCTGTTCTTCCTCACTGACATAATCTATATCAGCTAAGGATGGTGTGTTGGAACTTGTTGCTTTATTACCAGCCAACTTGCTTAGACTACTAACTTGATTAATCTCCATCAGACCAACTTGCTGTAACTGATCTTAGATTTTTAAGGAAACAAAAAAAGACATTTAAAAATCAGTTCAATTCAATTTAATTCAATTCAATTCATTTAGTCATCGTGAAAACACATGAAATTTGTTATCCATTGTACAGGATTAACAAATTTACATAAAAACCTTTACAAAAGTACATCCAATTTAGACAATTATTTACACAAAAGTAAAAGAGCGAGTCATAAAAACATGATGACTCTATAGGTTAAACCAAAAAGTTATCTGATTACACTTCAGTTAAAACTATTGATGGCACTGGGCAGGAATGAGTTTTTAAAACTGTTTGTTTTAAGGCCTAGTTGTTGAATCCAACCAGATCTGTTGGTTACAATCAATGAATGTAGAGAGTGTGAATGCAATCAATTCTAAAGTTGTATCTTTACTTATCTTCAAGCACACTTGCATCCTTCATTCTGATTGGTTGACCCATAGCAACAAGAGGTGTAAACCTATATTGCACGGCCAATATCACACCCTGCATATTGCGCTATTCTAACTCTGCTTGAAGATAACTTTGTTATTACATGCGTGCTCATGGAATAATGAAAAACTTAGCGTGTCTACATCCCATATCAGATTTGACCTACCGTCTCACTGGATATGGGAGCAGAAGCGCTATATTTTTCTGTATCCCACTCACGCTTGTGTGATTATAACTAATAATATTACAATCAAATTTTCAAGAAAAGTCCACACATTGAAAACACATTATTTTTAGTTTCCTTGTGAGTGACCTTGAGATTGAGTGACAGTATTAATTATTTCCTCAATACTGTGACGAAAATGCCCCCAAATAGAGGTTATTTTCGTCAATCTTAACCTTCAAGTACTCTCTTTAAGATGGATAACTTTTACAGGAGAAATTTTCAATGAGCATTTTCTTATGTTTATGTATAAACTAACACACAAGTGTGTGTGTGACTGTAACGTTGTGATTCATGTATGCATGCATTTCTTTGACTTCTTATTTTGTTAATCTATTCTTAGTCAGTACATTAATTACAAAATAGTTTTCTTAGATGCCCCAGATTTAGTCATTTGTTTTGTCAGTCTTACCTTATAATTAATTCCTGGTAGTTCTTATTATTTCCAGAGGCACTTTCAGTAATTTTCAGAGTCTTTATTCCACATTTACGATGTATAAATCCACATTTATGTAGCTGTCATTATCACACGTGTGTGACACACAACACACACATGTATTAAAGTAAACACAGTTTGTATACAATTCAAGATGGCGTCTTCCGTTGTTTTAAACTTTGCTATGATTGGTCGAAAGCTGGTAATTAATTTTCTAGTTTGAGATTAGCCACAAAAACACCTTTCTTTATGAGTGTAGATTTACATTATTTCATACTGAACAAGCTTTTATTGTTTTGGTGCACATTAGAATGAAACTTTTCCGGTAGTCAAATTAAGTAGAAAAATGATGCAGATTATCGTCTGCACAGAGTGTTCTGTAAGGCTCATTAATATTCATGATATGATGTCATACTACTTTTATCAATGAAAATGAGGTTTGTTTATATGCATTCTCGAACTTGATTAATGGAATTATTTAGAGGTTAGTTTTGTTTAATTAATTAATTCTGTTATTTAATGAAAAGGATAATTATCGGAGGATATTCTAGCTCTTTTATCAGAATCGAACTGTAGAGATATGTGATTCTGAGCTGTTTTGTAACAGTAGTGTGTAAACCAATTTTGCTCTCGCCGAATTTTAGGGGCGTGGCTTAACTACAATGTGTGAGAACTTTCTGTGCGTATTTATGGCGCGCAGTTCAAAGAGTATAAATAGGGCAGATTTCAGAGTGAAGATTCACCCTTGCCCTTCCTTGACCTTGACCAGATTATTCACTAGTGTATAGTTTCGTATTGCTGATCTCCAAATCCAAATAGTTCGTGGGATTGCTCCACCGAGCCTGGGAGGCATATAAATACAGGTATGTGGAGTTCTGTGTCTAAACTTTGAGAGAGGAAACAATGTGGATTTTTTTTTTTTGATAATTAAACTTTTTATTCACCAATTTATTTGGCATTTTATTTATGCGATGTGAATTGGGGGAGCTGTGGAGCCAAATAAATATTGAGGAGCTCTGGAGTTAGATTAAATAGTGGGGAGTTTCATTGTAACTTATTAGAGGAGCTGTGGAGCCAGATAAATATTGAGGAGCTCTGGAGTTAGATTAAATAGTGGGGAGTTTCATTGTAACTTATTAGAGGAGCTGTGGAGCCAGATAATTATTGAGGAGCTCTGGAGTTAGATTAAATAGTGGGGAGTTTCATTGTAACTTATTAGAGGAGCTGTGGAGCCAGATAATTATTGGGGAGCTTTGAAGGAGCTGCAGAGCTAGATTAATATTTAAGGAGTTACGGTAGATTTTCTTGAGGAGCATTCTCTGGGAGCCACAAGAGTTCGTGGAGCTGAACTCTGGGGAGCCAGAAGGATTTAGTTGTAAAGTAGTTGTGCACTAGACTATTCAGGATAGAGAGATCTTGGAATAGGATTAGCCTAATTAATATTCTCCAGTCAAGTTCAGGTGTATATTGTAGGATAAACGAAGCCTAGTAAAAGTATCACTTGTAACTATAGTTTTTAGAGTTTAGAAGTGGATATTGTTGTAGCTGTAGAGCGCAGTATCACTTCGGTATTTTAGAGTAAAGTGGATATTGTAGGTTGGAACCTAGTATTACTTGTTTATTTTATAGTGGATTTGCAGGAAAAAGGGCCTGGCAATTTATTAAGGTTTATACGAGACTGGAGTATATTATTAGTAATAGTGTGAATTATTTCTGTCAGCATTTACTGAGATGTTTACCGAGAGCCTTGTACATTAAAGATTGTAAGTGCGTGTACCCATAACTGTGCAGTGCAGTGCTTTGAGGAGGTAGTTGTTTAAATAAAACCATTGTTACCACAATTTGGCTGAATTCAAACCAACGTTGTCTTTCCTAAGTTATTTCTCTTTCGAGTGATTCATTCTTAGAGTAGGATCTCCTTTCACCCGGTCATATATTTTGACAGCGAACCCTCGTCTACCAATTAGAGATACTAAACCGGTGAGGCGGAACTCCGGTGGTTTAGGCCTGTAAATTTTCCGCCTGGTGGCAGCGCTATCGAGGACGACCTGTGAGAGGACCCGGGTCGCCGCAATTTCCGCCACAATACTTTACATAACATTTGGTCATAATATCACAAACTAAAATCTATACTATTAAAAATGAGCACTAATAATGAAAAAAACATTTACCATCAAATTTAACGTTCCATTTGAGGCGCAGTCCATCTGATGTTTGGTAGAATCTCTTCAGATCTTCAGGCAGCATACAGGAATTACGCTGTTCCCATGATACCACATGGTGGCGCTCTGCAGGTTTGGAGTCAACCAGCTTAACGTCACAAATTCCTGATCTCTTTTCTGAAAATAATCACCATTTCGATTGAGATGTGATGAAAAAAATGCAAAAGACACCAAATTCCCCAATTAGTAATTATCATGACACAGACTTCTGGTTGGATGTCGGTCACTTCGTACCCAAGTCACTTCGTACCCAAAATATCATACCCAGGTCACTTCGTACCAAGTCATTTCGTACCCGAGTCACTTGTTGTGTGCAGTAATCATTTCGTACCCGAGTCACTTGTTGTGTGCAGTAATCATTTCGTACCCAAGTCACTTGTTGTGTGCAGTAATCATTTCGTACCCAAGTCACTTGTTGTGTGCAGTAATCATTTCGTACCCGAGTCACTTGTTGTGTGCAGTAATCATTTCGTACCCGAGTCACTTGTTGTGTGCAGTAATCATTTCGTACCCAAGTCACTTGTTGTGTGCAGTAATCATTTCGTACCCGAGTCACTTGTTGTGTGCAGTAATCATTTCGTACCCGAGTCACTTGTTGTGTGCAGTAATCATTTCGTACCCGAGTCACTTGTTGTGTGCAGTAATCATTTCGTACCCGAGTCACTTGTTGTGTGCAGTAATCATTTCGTACCCAAGTCACTTGTTGTGTGCAGTAATCATTTCGTACCCAAGTCACTTGTTGTGTGCAGTAATCATTTCGTACCCGAGTCACTTGTTGTGTGCAGTAATCATTTCGTACCCGAGTCACTTGTTGTGTGCAGTAATCATTTCGTACCCAAGTCACTTGTTGTGTGCAGTAATCATTTCGTACCCAAGTCACTTGTTGTGTGCAGTAATCATTTCGTACCCAAGTCACTTGTTGTGTGCAGTAATCATTTCGTACCCGAGTCACTTGTTGTGTGCAGTAATCATTTCGTACCCGAGTCACTTGTTGTGTGCAGTAATCATTTCGTACCCAAGTCACTTGTTGTGTGCAGTAATCATTTCGTACCCAAGTCACTTGTTGTGTGCAGTAATCATTTCGTACCCGAGTCACTTGTTGTGTGCAGTAATCATTTCGTACCCAAGTCACTTGTTGTGTGCAGTAATCATTTCGTACCCGAGTCACTTGTTGTGTGCAGTAATCATTTCGTACCCAAGTCACTTGTTGTGTGCAGTAATCATTTCGTACCCGAGTCACTTGTTGTGTGCAGTAATCATTTCGTACCCGAGTCACTTGTTGTGTGCAGTAATCATTTCGTACCCGAGTCACTTGTTGTGTGCAGTAATCATTTCGTACCCGAGTCACTTGTTGTGTGCAGTAATCATTTCGTACCCGAGTCACTTGTTGTGTGCAGTAATCATTTCGTACCCAAGTCACTTGTTGTGTGCAGTAATCATTTCGTACCCAAGTCACTTGTTGTGTGCAGTAATCATTTCGTACCCGAGTCACTTGTTGTGTGCAGTAATCATTTCGTACCCGAGTCACTTGTTGTGTGCAGTAATCATTTCGTACCCAAGTCACTTGTTGTGTGCAGTAATCATTTCGTACCCAAGTCACTTGTTGTGTGCAGTAATCATTTCGTACCCAAGTCACTTGTTGTGTGCAGTAATCATTTCGTACCCGAGTCACTTGTTGTGTGCAGTAATCATTTCGTACCCGAGTCACTTGTTGTGTGCAGTAATCATTTCGTACCCAAGTCACTTGTTGTGTGCAGTAATCATTTCGTACCCAAGTCACTTGTTGTGTGCAGTAATCATTTCGCACCCGAGTCACTTGTTGTGTGCAGTAATCATTTCGTACCCAAGTCACTTGTTGTGTGCAGTAATCATTTCGTACCCGAGTCACTTGTTGTGTGCAGTAATCATTTCGTACCCAAGTCACTTGTTGTGTGCAGTAATCATTTCGTACCCGAGTCACTTGTTGTGTGCAGTAATCATTTCGTACCCAAGTCACTTGTTGTGTGCAGTAATCATTTCGTACCCGAGTCACTTGTTGTGTGCAGTAATCATTTCGTACCCGAGTCACTTGTTGTGTGCAGTAATCATTTCGTACCCGAGTCACTTGTTGTGTGCAGTAATCATTTCGTACCCAAGTCACTTGTTGTGTGCAGTAATCATTTCGTACCCGAGTCACTTGTTGTGTGCAGTAATCATTTCGTACCCAAGTCACTTGTTGTGTGCAGTAATCATTTCGTACCCGAGTCACTTGTTGTGTGCAGTAATCATTTCGTACCCAAGTCACTTGTTGTGTGCAGTAATCATTTCGTACCCGAGTCACTTGTTGTGTGCAGTAATCATTTCGTACCCGAGTCACTTGTTGTGTGCAGTAATCATTTCGTACCCGAGTCACTTGTTGTGTGCAGTAATCATTTCGTACCCGAGTCACTTGTTGTGTGCAGTAATCATTTCGTACCCGAGTCACTTGTTGTGTGCAGTAATCATTTCGTACCCAAGTCACTTGTTGTGTGCAGTAATCATTTCGTACCCGAGTCACTTGTTGTGTGCAGTAATCATTTCGTACCCAAGTCACTTGTTGTGTGCAGTAATCATTTCGTACCCGAGTCACTTGTTGTGTGCAGTAATCATTTCGTACCCAAGTCACTTGTTGTGTGCAGTAATCATTTCGTACCCGAGTCACTTGTTGTGTGCAGTAATCATTTCGTACCCGAGTCACTTGTTGTGTGCAGTAATCATTTCGTACCCAAGTCACTTGTTGTGTGCAGTAATCATTTCGTACCCGAGTCACTTGTTGTGTGCAGTAATCATTTCGTACCCGAGTCACTTGTTGTGTGCAGTAATCATTTCGTACCCGAGTCACTTGTTGTGTGCAGTAATCATTTCGTACCCAAGTCACTTGTTGTGTGCAGTAATCATTTCGTACCCGAGTCACTTGTTGTGTGCAGTAATCATTTCGTACCCAAGTCACTTGTTGTGTGCAGTAATCATTTCGTACCCGAGTCACTTGTTGTGTGCAGTAATCATTTCGTACCCAAGTCACTTGTTGTGTGCAGTAATCATTTCGTACCCGAGTCACTTGTTGTGTGCAGTAATCATTTCGTACCCGAGTCACTTGTTGTGTGCAGTAATCATTTCGTACCCAAGTCACTTGTTGTGTGCAGTAATCATTTCGTACCCGAGTCACTTGTTGTGTGCAGTAATCATTTCGTACCCGAGTCACTTGTTGTGTGCAGTAATCATTTCGTACCCAAGTCACTTGTTGTGTGCAGTAATCATTTCGTACCCAAGTCACTTGTTGTGTGCAGTAATCATTTCGTACCCGAGTCACTTGTTGTGTGCAGTAATCATTTCGTACCCGAGTCACTTGTTGTGTGCAGTAATCATTTCGTACCCGAGTCACTTGTTGTGTGCAGTAATCATTTCGTACCCGAGTCACTTGTTGTGTGCAGTAATCATTTCGTACCCAAGTCACTTGTTGTGTGCAGTAATCATTTCGTACCCGAGTCACTTGTTGTGTGCAGTAATCATTTCGTACCCGAGTCACTTGTTGTGTGCAGTAATCATTTCGTACCCAAGTCACTTGTTGTGTGCAGTAATCATTTCGTACCCGAGTCACTTGTTGTGTGCAGTAATCATTTCGTACCCGAGTCACTTGTTGTGTGCAGTAATCATTTCGTACCCGAGTCACTTGTTGTGTGCAGTAATCATTTCGTACCCGAGTCACTTGTTGTGTGCAGTAATCATTTCGTACCCGAGTCACTTGTTGTGTGCAGTAATCATTTCGTACCCAAGTCACTTGTTGTGTGCAGTAATCATTTCGTACCCGAGTCACTTGTTGTGTGCAGTAATCATTTCGTACCCTAGTCACTTGTTGTGTGCAGTAATCATTTCGTACCCGAGTCACTTGTTGTGTGCAGTAATCATTTCGTACCCAAGTCACTTGTTGTGTGCAGTAATCATTTCGTACCCGAGTCACTTGTGTGCAGTAATCATTTCGTACCCAAGTCACTTGTTGTGTGCAGTAATCATTTCGTACCCGAGTCACTTGTTGTGTGCAGTAATCATTTCGTACCCAAGTCACTTGTTGTGTGCAGTAATCATTTCGTACCCGAGTCACTTGTTGTGTGCAGTAATCATTTCGTACCCGAGTCACTTGTTGTGTGCAGTAATCATTTCGTACCCGAGTCACTTGTTGTGTGCAGTAATCATTTCGTACCCGAGTCACTTGTTGTGTGCAGTAATCATTTCGTACCCGAGTCACTTGTTGTGTGCAGTAATCATTTCGTACCCGAGTCACTTGTTGTGTGCAGTAATCATTTCGTACCCAAGACACTTGTTGTGTGCAGTAATCATTTCGTACCCGAGTCACTTGTTGTGTGCAGTAATCATTTCGTACCCGAGTCACTTGTTGTGTGCAGTAATCATTTCGTACCCAAGTCACTTGTTGTGTGCAGTAATCATTTCGTACCCAAGTCACTTGTTGTGTGCAGTAATCATTTCGTACCCAAGTCACTTGTTGTGTGCAGTAATCATTTCGTACCCGAGTCACTTGTTGTGTGCAGTAATCATTTCGTACCCGAGTCACTTGTTGTGTGCAGTAATCATTTCGTACCCAAGTCACTTGTTGTGTGCAGTAATCATTTCGTACCCAAGTCACTTGTTGTGTGCAGTAATCATTTCGTACCCGAGTCACTTGTTGTGTGCAGTAATCATTTCGTACCCAAGTCACTTGTTGTGTGCAGTAATCATTTCGTACCCGAGTCACTTGTTGTGTGCAGTAATCATTTCGTACCCAAGTCACTTGTTGTGTGCAGTAATCATTTCGTACCCGAGTCACTTGTTGTGTGCAGTAATCATTTCGTACCCAAGTCACTTGTTGTGTGCAGTAATCATTTCGTACCCGAGTCACTTGTTGTGTGCAGTAATCATTTCGTACCCGAGTCACTTGTTGTGTGCAGTAATCATTTCGTACCCGAGTCACTTGTTGTGTGCAGTAATCATTTCGTACCCGAGTCACTTGTTGTGTGCAGTAATCATTTCGTACCCGAGTCACTTGTTGTGTGCAGTAATCATTTCGTACCCAAGTCACTTGTTGTGTGCAGTAATCATTTCGTACCCGAGTCACTTGTTGTGTGCAGTAATCATTTCGTACCCAAGTCACTTGTTGTGTGCAGTAATCATTTCGTACCCGAGTCACTTGTTGTGTGCAGTAATCATTTCGTACCCAAGTCACTTGTTGTGTGCAGTAATCATTTCGTACCCGAGTCACTTGTTGTGTGCAGTAATCATTTCGTACCCAAGTCACTTGTTGTGTGCAGTAATCATTTCGTACCCGAGTCACTTGTTGTGTGCAGTAATCATTTCGTACCCGAGTCACTTGTTGTGTGCAGTAATCATTTCGTACCCGAGTCACTTGTTGTGTGCAGTAATCATTTCGTACCCAAGTCACTTGTTGTGTGCAGTAATCATTTCGTACCCGAGTCACTTGTTGTGTGCAGTAATCATTTCGTACCCAAGTCACTTGTTGTGTGCAGTAATCATTTCGTACCCGAGTCACTTGTTGTGTGCAGTAATCATTTCGTACCCAAGTCACTTGTTGTGTGCAGTAATCATTTCGTACCCGAGTCACTTGTTGTGTGCAGTAATCATTTCGTACCCGAGTCACTTGTTGTGTGCAGTAATCATTTCGTACCCAAGTCACTTGTTGTGTGCAGTAATCATTTCGTACCCGAGTCACTTGTTGTGTGCAGTAATCATTTCGTACCCGAGTCACTTGTTGTGTGCAGTAATCATTTCGTACCCGAGTCACTTGTTGTGTGCAGTAATCATTTCGTACCCAAGTCACTTGTTGTGTGCAGTAATCATTTCGTACCCGAGTCACTTGTTGTGTGCAGTAATCATTTCGTACCCAAGTCACTTGTTGTGTGCAGTAATCATTTCGTACCCGAGTCACTTGTTGTGTGCAGTAATCATTTCGTACCCAAGTCACTTGTTGTGTGCAGTAATCATTTCGTACCCGAGTCACTTGTTGTGTGCAGTAATCATTTCGTACCCGAGTCACTTGTTGTGTGCAGTAATCATTTCGTACCCAAGTCACTTGTTGTGTGCAGTAATCATTTCGTACCCGAGTCACTTGTTGTGTGCAGTAATCATTTCGTACCCGAGTCACTTGTTGTGTGCAGTAATCATTTCGTACCCAAGTCACTTGTTGTGTGCAGTAATCATTTCGTACCCAAGTCACTTGTTGTGTGCAGTAATCATTTCGTACCCGAGTCACTTGTTGTGTGCAGTAATAATTTCGTACCCGAGTCACTTGTTGTGTGCAGTAATCATTTCGTACCCGAGTCACTTGTTGTGTGCAGTAATCATTTCGTACCCGAGTCACTTGTTGTGTGCAGTAATCATTTCGTACCCAAGTCACTTGTTGTGTGCAGTAATCATTTCGTACCCGAGTCACTTGTTGTGTGCAGTAATCATTTCGTACCCGAGTCACTTGTTGTGTGCAGTAATCATTTCGTACCCAAGTCACTTGTTGTGTGCAGTAATCATTTCGTACCCGAGTCACTTGTTGTGTGCAGTAATCATTTCGTACCCGAGTCACTTGTTGTGTGCAGTAATCATTTCGTACCCGAGTCACTTGTTGTGTGCAGTAATCATTTCGTACCCGAGTCACTTGTTGTGTGCAGTAATCATTTCGTACCCGAGTCACTTGTTGTGTGCAGTAATCATTTCGTACCCAAGTCACTTGTTGTGTGCAGTAATCATTTCGTACCCGAGTCACTTGTTGTGTGCAGTAATCATTTCGTACCCGAGTCACTTGTTGTGTGCAGTAATCATTTCGTACCCGAGTCACTTGTTGTGTGCAGTAATCATTTCGTACCCAAGTCACTTGTTGTGTGCAGTAATCATTTCGTACCCGAGTCACTTGTTGTGTGCAGTAATCATTTCGTACCCAAGTCACTTGTTGTGTGCAGTAATCATTTCGTACCCGAGTCACTTGTTGTGTGCAGTAATCATTTCGTACCCAAGTCACTTGTTGTGTGCTGTAATCATTTCGTACCCAAGTCACTTGTTGTGTGCTGTAATCATTTCGTACCCAAGTCACTTGTTGTGTGCTGTAATCATTTCACGCTTTAAAAAAAAGATGTTAGATGAACCATGGAGGAAGGAACTGAAAATGTGGTACTCGTAATTAAAATGCATATTAAAAACGAGCGATACTTGCCCATCTGAATAATAGAGTAACAACTAGCCCAGGTTGGACTTGTCCATTGCATACAAAACGACGGAACAGACATTAATGATCAAATCCGTGTTCTTAAAATTTGTGTCATGATTTTTGAAAGTGGTAAAAATTGGGCAAATCTCGTGACTAGTCTGTCAACATTGGTCGAAATTGCACTTATGGTCAAATCTTGTGCTTGTAGTCTCGTAACCCTACCTCCGGTCTCCGACCGTCGGGAGGATGGAGGGTTACAATTATCGCAACTAGGGTATGGGTACGAAGTGACCAAAACAGTCTTCTGGTTAGTGGTGGTACTGTGGTAGGACTTGGACTCCGTTGCACGGTTGCACTGCTGCCTGCCACAGTCATGACTGCAGCGTTCTTTTGACTAGCTACTAGTAGTAGTACTATTAGTAGACTAAATAAGACTAATGTAATGACATGAATGACACATGCACTGGACAGTGTAACGGCAAACGGAGACTGACGTCCCTGCACCACCGCTCCTATTTCATATTTCAGATGAGATTATCATTCATCATACAGAAAGTACTCTTGTCTAGTAATAGTATTAAATAAAAAGTTCAATTCAATCATGTCAATCAACAGAACAGATCATGAATCATATTCATTCAATGCAAATGTAATTTCTGATAATGTTGCATACATACCAAGAGATTTTACAACACCAAGTGTCAATTGACTAAATAGTTCTGTTGTCAGTGGAAACTCATCCATTGTCCTGGTTTTGGGAAAACAAAATCTAAGCTTTTGGGGAAAGTTTAATTCACATAATTTATAGTATATCGATACAAAAAACATTTTGTTATGTGCGCCGCCATGTTGAAACCGAAACACGCCCTCTTGCGTCCCTTCAAATACAAATGTGCTTATTTTCGGCTATTGAGGGCGCCCTACCTACCTCCAGTTAGTTAGTTAGTTAGCTGGTGTGAAAAGTAAACAAGCTCATATTGGAAAACACCGCATACTTCTGATTTTGTTTTTCTCTTGAGCGACAAATGGCCTCTATTTGCGCGGATGTTGTAGAAATTAATTTACTTTTTTTCGCCAAGAGTCGAGAACTAACTGGTGTGAAAGAGGGACACCTACAGGTGAAGACAAACCTGAAACCAGAGGAATTGCTACTACAAATTTTGAGCCAGTACCCACAGTGAGTAATTAATATAAGCTATTGACTTGATGAGTATTGTCTCAATGTCAGATTGGTTCAACATGCATTGCATAGTTGAATCGTGAATGATAACCCTAGAGTGTAGACTAGTGTAGAGTATCTGTATCTGTACGTTGCAGAAACCAAAATTGGCATAAACGCAACGGGAGAGGGAGGGGGTGTATGTGCTGGGTGTTTAGTGGGAGAGAGGACTGCGGCTAGGCTAAGCCTAAGGAGGGATTTGAATGAGTCAACTGACTCAGCTTGAACGACGTTTTCCTCAAGTGGTTCCAGTCAATTATTGTTCTACTTACGAACGAGTACTTAAATTGGTTGGTGTTGCACCGTGGGACTTTGAAGCACTTAGAGTTATTTGCTATTGAACTTTAGATTGAGGTAGTTGTTGATGAATTAAACAATGTTCTAGGTCAAATCGTCAAATGCGCCTGCCTGGGTTTTGGGGTGTAAAGTAAAGACTAAAGTTGTAATGGTATAGCTGGTACCAACCCCTGCAGTAGATGTGACTGATATAAAATACTTCATAATATGAAGATAACGCACTGTAGGTTTTGTCGATGTGCATACTATTTGTTTAAGTTTACAAATATGTCCCAAATCGTTCGATGTCCTTTATGAAAAATAGATGTTTGAATGATGATTTATTACTAACTAAAATAGTAAGTATAGCACAAAATATATTATTAGTCTTGCAAATTGTTTGCTTTTATATTTAGGCTGCTAAGTTCTATAAGTAAATACTCAATGGGCAGTTACTTGGGTCTCTTTTTTCCTGCACACCAAAACTAAAGGCTCATTGCATACTTGTTCAAACAATTTTGGGAACTGAGTCATTGTTTTAAAATGTGAAGTAGTATAAATTACATACTTTAAATCTTAAGTACATGTCCTAACAATACATCTTGACACAAATATTATCAAATGAATATAAATGAACATTAAAGGCCAAGTAAAAAAAGGTTATGTTTAGCATCCGGGTTCCTGAAAAGGAGTAGCGGGAGGGGCCTATTACTTTTTTTTTTTTTTCAAGATGGCCACTATTCTTTTTAAAATGTTGAACAACCATGGGTTTTTCCACTGTTCAACATTTAGCCCGCCTGTGGGCGACCGAGTGAGTGAGTGACTGTTCAACGTACAATAACAAAAGAAACACAAGACACTGAACATGTTTACAGTGATTTTATTTAATTTGTTCAGTAAAGTACATAGCGCACTCACTTTCACAAGAACAAATGTAAATATGTAACTGAACGATCGGTTGTTAAACATGTAATGTCAAATATTGTATTTTCTGATGGATCAGTTGACATCTTATGGGTTTTTAAATCTCATTTTGAATTGGTAAAAATAAAATCCATGTGACCCCCAAAAAGAAAGCAGGTGGGGCAGTACACTAAACATTGTGGGTTTTGTTACTTTGCCTTACATTTGCATAACCTTTCAGTGCTGGTCTGCTTTGTAATGACAAACTTGTCACACCATAATCGAACCCACCAATCTTGGACTTGAGAGTTACAATCACCACAACTAAATCCAATACAAATTAACCTAGTTTCTGATCTTTTTCTTCACAACATGTAAGCATTGGTTAAGGTTCCACATGTAGTTGTGGTGCGTTACTCCTAAATCTCCTCAAATGGGACATAACATGCAGTGCTCATTGCCAGATGCCCAAACTTATTTGTATACAGGAGAGCCCCCCCCCACCTCCCCAATGATCTGTAGCATTTGATTTGTTTATTTGGGCTAAATTGATTTTGATTGAGTCACAGCATACAATATTTCTTTACTTTCCAGACTGTCCATCATTCAAGACACTGTCGTCCTATCAGTCAATCAAGAGTACATTGCTAAAGGAGAC
Organism: Leptasterias polaris; assembly: GCA_037783415.1. NCBI lineage: Eukaryota > Metazoa > Echinodermata > Asteroidea > Forcipulatida > Asteriidae > Leptasterias > Leptasterias polaris. Next base: position 150,849 of record JAZGTN010000127.1, read on the forward strand.
GGTACTCTTAACCTTCAACCTGGTGATGAAGTTGCTGTAATTCCACCAATCAGTGGAGGCTAACATCAAAATGCATAATTCATTGCAAGGTACCGTACGAAGCCTATACTTTTAATAACGTTTTTCCATAAATTATTTTCACAGTGTGTCAAAACAAATTAGGTTGTTCAGAATATTTTCCCCATGTATAATAGAAACAAAGGAAACCTCAGACATCAAAACAATCCTAAACATTATTCTTAACATGCACTCATCAATTGTTTGATAAATTATTAATGTTCTCTTTGTGTGTCAGATAAAATGGAAGGCAAAGATTTCATCAAAGTTACCCCTGACCCATTGAGTGTAGAGGAGATAACAAAGATGGTTACATCCCCAACATCTGGTGCCATATCTTTATTCATAGGTAAGAATAATGCAGAATTTCAACCAGGACCTTAACAAGAATGGCCGAGTGTGGATTTATTTACACATTGAAACCTTGGACTTGAACAAAAGTTTTTTAGTCCTCTGAGGTTGAGCACAGCATATTAGTCTTCAGGGCCTAAGGGGCATTGTCGTCATGATCACAGCAAGTCTGTTGCCAGACAATAAATTCTGAACTCCCACTCTCTGCACAGTGTGTGTGTGATAATAATGTCAGCGCCCTTTAAAGCTTTTGTTTGTGATGTGACGTGTTCTTGTGTAGTAACTGGATGAGAGTTCATGTTTCCATGTCCAGTCCAGCTACAAGTGTGATGTGACAGTTAACGTGTGCATGATGTGTAGTAACTGGATGAGAGTTCATGTTTCCATGTCCAGCTACAAGTGTGATGTGACAGTTAACGTGTTCTTGTGTAGTAACTGGATGAGAGTTCATGTTTCCATGTCCAGCTACAAGCAGACTAGGATCATGACAATAGTGCCCCTTTAAACATTTCTGCTTTTGTATATAAAGATGGGCCCCAAAGTACTACACACAAGCATTGATACAAATGGTTCCATATTAATCTGAAGAGGTTATGTCTTTTATCCTGTGATTGTGTTATTTTTTGGTTTTGTACTTTCCAATTCTGCCCATTATAGTTTACATTGACAATGTAAGTCAACCAAAACAAACTTGGAAATGATTGAAGTGCTAAATTGTTCACTTGTTTTGACTAGGAAATAATGTCCCTACAGCACAAAGTAATAGTATCACTTGATACTGAACAGAACTGTGTTTTCCATTTAATACACTATTCTGATTTTCAGGAACAACTAGAAATAACTTTGATGAAAAGGAGGTTGTTTGTCTGGAGTATGAGGCTTATATCCCAATGGCAGAGAAGCAACTCCAACTCATCTGTCAGGATATGAGAACTAAATGGAATGTGGAAAATATTGCAGTGTTTCATAGAATTGGGTAAGAATGACATGGAATAATAATAATATTTGTAGTAATAATACTGAGTTCTTAAATAGCGCTGCTCATCACACACAATAGGTGTCTCAAAGTGCTCAGTGTTGTTTTCCTGCAAGTTTTGAAGTATGAGACCTATTCCTGTATATAAATGTAATACCATGCAATGGTTTACAAGGTGCTGTAGCGCAATATGCAGCCAATCAAACCAGGAACACCTCTCTTTGCAATAAGTGCACTGGGTTCTTTTATGTGCATTACACAAGACATGGGACCTATGGCTTACATCAAAGGACGCAGCAATAACGGTTAAGTGTTTTGCTTAAGGACACAAGTGTCACGTCCGGAACTCAAACAAGGAAACAAGTGTCAAGAACAGGATTCGAACCCACCCTCTGCTGAATGATAAAATGAGATTTGCACAGTTTGAGACAAATAATCTCATGTTGTTTAATCAATTTGACAAACAAATTAATGAATAATGAATGAATGAATATAGGGTGATATCTTGTTGACAAGTATGAAAACCACAAACTCTCTTTGGAGCATGCACAGTTTATAAAGACACTTGAATAATTTGTCAATGTCTAATATATTTTTGTCATCACCATTGTAGGAGAAAATACGAAGCAGTGGCTTAAGACATTTTCATTGGGGGGAGGCAATTGAGGGCAAAGACTTTGTTTTAAACTTATTTATTAATTTGTTATTTTATTTATCTACTTATTTTATTGTAATTTTGTTATTGTTTTGTATTTCTTTATTTGTTTATCTGTTTTATTTATTTTTTCATGTTGTACTAATTTATTTATTAATGTTTGTTATCTTATTTATTTATTAATTTATTTATTTTAAAACTTTTTTGGAGGGGGGGGGGGTATATATGTAATGTACCAGAGCATTCATTTGTGCATTTTTAAAATCTTATTATTTAGGGGGGGGGGGGGTTCTGAGCAAGGGGCTCCTGCCAATAAAAAAAGGGTTCTGAAAACCTGTCGAGATTGTGAGGTGGCCATTAACCCTCCTACTGATAAACCGGTTTTACACTTTGACCATAAAGTGTACTGAGTTACTTACTTAACCTTGTAAGTTTAAACGTAAGATTTCAATCTTCAGTTCACTTGACCTACATTTACAGCTTTATGCCTATAACCCATCATTTATGGCCTGAACAAGAAACCAAGACTGGGCTCTCAATGACTACATTGGTGCCAAATTTAATGTTATCTTCTATGCATTACTTCATTACTTGACCGCTGGATCAAAGAAGTTTATATTTGGGATATAGGCAAAGCGTTTAAATAACTTCCACTCATATTGCGTGTCATTTAGAAGACTTAACATTTATTGACATTCTTACAATACAGGATTGATCTATCATCCCTTTTGTAGAGTTGTTCCTGTAACAGAGGCCAGTGTAATTATAGCAGTATCTGCACCACATCGTCACCCATCGTTAGAGTCGGTACAGTATTGCATTGATACACTTAAAACTACAGTTCCAATATGGAAGAAGGTGAGTACCTGATACCCCTCCCCATCCCACTACTATCAAAATATTAAAAAATCTCCCTTTTATTATTATTTTATTATTATTCCACTAGCTTTGATCAAAAACAAATCCCATGTCCACCTAACACTCCCCCATACCACTACCCATCAAAAACAAACCCAATGTCCACCCCACACCCCCATACCACTACCCATCAACAAAAACAATGTCCACCCACACCCCCATATCACTACCCATCAAACAAACCCAATGTCCACCCCACACCCCATACCACTACCCATCAAACAAACCCAATGTCAACCCCATACCACTACCCATCAAACAAACCCAATGTCCACCCCACACCCCCATACCACTACCCATCAACAACAAAAACAATGTCCACCCACACCCCCATATCACTACCCATCAAAAACAAACACAATGTCCACCCCACATCCCCATACCACTACCCATCAAACAAACCCAATGTCCACCCCACACCCCCAAAACCACTACCCATCAACAACAAAAATGTCCACCCCACACCCCCATACCACTACCCATCAACAGCAAACACAATGTCCACCCCACATCCCCATACCACTACCCATAAAACAAACCCAATGTCCACCCCACACCCCATACCACTACCCATCAAACAAACCCAATGTCCACCCCACACCCCCATACCACTACCCATCAACAACAAACACAATGTCCACCCCACATCCCCATACCACTACCCATAAAACAAACCCAATGTCCACCCCACACCCCATACCACTACCCATCAAACAAACCCAATGTCCTCCCCAAACCCCCATACCACTACACATCAAACAAACCCAATGTCCTCCCCAAACCCCCATACCACTACCCATCAAACAAACCCAATGTCCACCCCACACCCCCAAACCACTACCCATCAAACAAATCAAATGTCCTCCCCAAACCCCCATACCACTACCCATCAAACAAACCCAATGTCCACCCCACACCCCAAACCACTACCCATCAAACAAACCCAATGTCCACCCCAAACCCCCATACCACTACCCATCAAACAAACCCAATGTTTGATAATGTATGCTAAAAATAGCCTAATGTGAGCAATATTTCTTGTTTGTTCTTGTTTACAGGAAATGTTTGCTGATGGAGAAGGAAACTGGAAAGAAAACAAAGAGTGTCAATGGAGGAAGACATAATTGAACACAGGATGTCATGTGGTTTTAACAAAAAAGTTGGCAATTTGCTTTCTCATCCCCACATTTACAACACGAGGATTATTAGCCCATAATTAATTGGGTTTACGACTGGTATTGCCTGTGCTTAAAATCAGTATTAGGCCATAAGTGGGTTTACTGCTGGTATTGCCTGGGGCTTTTGCAAGTGAATGTTTGCCATTGTTTATTAAGACAGTGCGGGAATCATGTAAGCTCGTATAGAAACATTAAAGTAGCACTTTGATTTCCTAATAATGATATTATGAAATCGATCTGTTTTTGTGGACTGTATTTTATGGTGGATCAGCATTTTGTAGGAATCGTTTGTTGGTTTCGGTTTTGATTTTGTTTTTCATCTTGTTTCGATTTCTTTCTTGTTTTGTTTTGGTTGTACATTGTCCCTCGTTAGTGTTTCTTGTTTTGTTGTGGACGGTCTTCTACCACGGCCATCCGCCCCCCCCCCCCCCCCCCCCCCCCAATTTCGATTTTTACATATTGACAAACTATTTAAATGGACACGTTGCCTTGGATCGGGCGAGTTGGTCTATGAAAAGCGTTTGAAACCGTTTGTTACCGTTTGTTATTAAATGCATATGGTTAGAATTATGTTTTAAAAGTTGAATATAATGATCCACACAAACATGCCTCGAAATTGCGTGGTTTTCCTTTTACATCGTAAACTAACACGGCACGCCATTTTGTGGAGTCAAATTTTTGACTCCACAAAATGGCGGACCGTGTTAGTTCGCAAAGTAAAAGGAAAACCATGCAATTTCGAGGCATATTTGTGTGGATCATTATATTCAACTTTTAAAACATAATTCTAACCATATGCATTTGCATGTCCTCAAATACATAAATCCCATAAAAAAAAGACTCCGGTCTCGCAATCCCTTGGTAACAGTTATGATTTATTTCTACAAATTCAAACAGTAATTGCATGGTTCTAGATGTGCGAAAAAGAAGAAAGAAAAAAAGAAAAACAAATCTTTGTTTCATTATCATGTATTTTATAGGCTGCAGGAACCCGCCATTGCGTAGATTAAGATCCAGTTTGGAAAAGTGCAAAGGGATCTATAGTTGATTTGCCAGCAGTGCCCCCCCTAGAAAAAATTGTGCCCCCCCCCCCTAAAAATTTACCTTAGTTACTCCGCTGCATCACTGATAGCACGCTTCACTGAGGGCTGGTAGCGGCGGGGAGGAGTTATTGTACGGTGTGTGATCATTCTCTTACGCACTCGACCATTTGGCCCATACAGGTTGACGTTAAAATGTTCATGACTAATAATGGATGGTTTATATTTGTTATTCTATAAAAACATTGTATTTCACCCCATAGGGAAACCCCATAAAAGCTACTGTTTTGTGGGTTGTCCCTAAAGCGCATAGGATCCGGCTTGGTGAAGCGGTAACTGAAACCATTTCTACCTACATGCTGTAACTGAGGTCACTTGACGGAAACAGTAAGGTAATTACAAGCACGGTCAGCGATATCCGTGTGAGCTTGACGCTGACCAATTTGCGGCACTCGGCGTTCACCAACGCCACATAAAGTCAGATGTCCTAGTACTTCGAGGCTCGTGATTAACGCCAGATAAAGATCAGTTTATGCATAGTTTATGTCACATTTTGAAGGGGGCTGTTTCGTACTTGAGCACGCACCGTTCGGTAAGTAAAGGTATTATGGTATTTTACCCATGTTTGTCGTTCCCGTTAAAAAACAACTCACTTGCAACTAAATATCCATAGTCAATTCATCAATGAATAGATTTATAATTCAAGTAATTACACAATAAAAAACAAAACAAACAAACAAACTGAGCCTATGAGTTGCTCTTCAACGTTGATTAATTTTCCCCTCACGGTACGCAACTAGAAGCAGGTTCTTCATCTCGTGTTCAGTGTAAAAATCATAATTACTCTCCAGCATTAGGATCCATTGTTTCACAAGTTCGTTTTGTTGTGTCGTTGTTGAATTTGGAAAAGCCACAAAGAAAATTAAATGGGCACATGAACGAAATAAAGGTGGTACATTTACAACACTAAAGTGCTCTTGTGTAGAGTGTTCAAGAGCACTTTCAATGTGAATTGCATGTCGATTCCAATATTCTCTTGTACACACTTGTTGCCATATACACAACAAAATTGAGTAACAGTCATTATAATTGAGAGGAAAACCTGTTTTCGGAATTGCGATGTATAATTATGAGAAGAATGAAACGGGCACCTCTATTTTAAGTTTACAGCTAATTGTCCAGCAATGTGTGGTTGAAAATATAAAAACAGCTGGATATGCACTCTACAAACATTTATATCCTGTTTTGATCTGTAAGAAATCGTGTTTGGCAACTGCATTGAGAATTATTCAAATTTTAAATCTCGTTATTAATAGGTTTTTAACAATTAAATGACACAACGAAATCGTAATCGGCAAGCTCATATCAGAGATAATTCTCATACGCAACGCCATTTTACAGGCTTGATTATGTTACCAGAGCAACGTCATTTTGGTAAAAAAATTATAGCATCAAGAACTGAATAAATGTACGCATCTTTCTTTGCAAAATGGAAGCTACCTTATCTCGCATTGTGTTTATTACCAAGGCCTGGTGATCTCGGTCATCTTGATAGATTACCGGCATTTAACGCGCATTTGAGGAGACATGTTTATGCCCTCGATATCACACCAGCCTTTCTGATCAACGCTTCTCCTTGACAGGGTTTTTGACATTGGAATATTATATTGTGACAGCGTGAATAAAGCAACTTAGAGTAGAGTGTCAGATAGTGAAAGGCAAAAAGCATCCAGAGGAAGTAAGCTATAATCGATTAACAGCCAAACACAAACACAAACGGTTGGATTCGAAGACACATGGAAAGAGGACTCTACTGGAACATGAGTACAAACTGAATTTTCACCTTTTGGACCCTCTACTATAAGGCTCTAACGCATCAACGCAAAATGCAATTCAAAGCATGACATTAGCACATCGTGTAGTGACTGAAGCAGGGAGTGAGAAGGACATTCCATAATTTGCAACGGTCGTGAGAGCTCAATTAGTATTGTATGAAAGTTATACAATGTACGATACGAACACAGTAAACTACATTGAAAACCTTGAGTTATTCTCTTCGCCGATTTTATCGACATAGCCTACGTCTAATTTAAAGCATACGCAGAATTAGATGAAAAGAATGTATAAACTCTTGACTAATTGATATGCGTTCCTCCACCCAGCCCCCAGCCCCCAACACCTATCGCACCGAACGAACAGTCACATTGGGCTACCACAACAACAAAGGATATTAAATTCAATCTTCACCCTTATTGCTCCGACAAACAATCGTGCGGTCTCCGTATGTGTACGTGTGCGCCCAGTATATTATACGTGTGCATTGCTCCTTTCGCTTTCATTTTACTCGCGATGGACAACACGTTCGGAAGAGGATTAAGCTGGAGGTGTGCATGTTTAGGGCTGAGGAATTCTGCGATAACACCGTTGCAATTTGTTTTGAAATGCCAACAGAAACTCCAGGCTTGGGGTTAGTCTTCTTCTATTACAGACAACCTTGACAATCAATTTGCACAAGGTAAGCGTTATACGATCTTGCTAAAGGTGTGTCAGACGGTTTGCTATAGACATCAATGCCAAATGATACATGCAATTTGTGTGTCTCTTTTAATTGATAAAAACAACTTCAACAACATGATAATAATAATTAGAATTGTTATAAAATAATCCAAATGGTAACAAATATTATGCGGTATTTTTCCAGAAAATACATTCTCAGAAATGTGTCGATATGATTTTACACGTCGAAACCATACTCTGCGATTCATACTAGGCCTAAGGTGTTTGGAACCAGGAACCAGGAACCAGGAACCAGGAACCATACAGTTTTAACTGAAATGAAAGTAGGCCTACTTAAAGCCTTTATAACGCTGTCTTGTAAGGCGTATGATCCATGTGCAAGTATGCTGTACATGCAGCCCGTGTGGTGACATTAACTTTTTAACTGCAGCGCATTGATTCATTAAGAATCAACGTCCTGTGCGTACTGTCAACCGAGTATCATCTTTGAGAAATAAAATAACCTGATTTACGCCCTACATGTCTCTGTGACAGTGTGCAAGTAACCTAAACAAAAATGTGTTACAAAAAGAAGAAGAAAACTAAATACCCACTCGTCGTCATGTCCTCGAAGAGCGTGATATAGTTTGATCGGTTTTCTGCCATTCATAAGTTTATAGGAAGATTACATTCTGCATGGGAATGGGCAACATGTCTTTGGGGTAAATTATTGCCATAATCTTTGTTGCCATAAGCCATTTTATTGCTTATGACCTTCTGTTACTGGAACAAGTGAGCCGATGGAAGTAAGAAGGAGCCTTATACGCCCCTTTCCAGACACACAGCGAAGTTACAGTTATTGGGTCTTTTTCTACATGTCTATATTTTTATGTAGCTTCATGGTTATGTGTGTATGCATGGAGTGTCAATATAAATGAAATTAACATAATTCCGGAAGTAGTTCGATAAACTTATTGTTACGCGAGATTATTAAACCAATTTACCTATATGTAACCAAAAGGTTCAATCTGTCAACAAGATTATTTCCAAAACTATTGACTGCTTACGCAACGAATATCGATGGGCAATGAGTTCCACAAGTCAGGCAGATTATGAAGAAGACAAATGTGCATAAATGAAAATCTTTACGTTGGTTGATTTGAAACTGTAGTGTTGTCAATGCCGGAGTGACCAGAAACATAAGCTCAACAGCTCCGATCTCCTTTCAAGCGATGTAAGATTTAGTCGTGTCAACCTTTGTGAGTAACTCCAGTCAGGTGACCAACCTGGTCTTGGTTAATTGAATTTGTCTAAAAAGCACAATCCGCAACGAACTATTTTATGTACCTCTTCCTTATAACACAATTAAAGAACTGAGAAGTCTCCCGAATTCCGAATAATCTACTCCCCGCGGCAGTAGAATAAATAGCAAGACAAGTTCTCAAAGAACAAATCTACCTTAGCAAGTAGATATACACATCGTGTTATCGCAAACCAATATTGATACCTCACCATGCAATGCCTCAAAACCCATACAATTAAAGTTGTTACGAATAATAACAATCTTCAGCTAATGAAAACGCAGACAAAGTATTGGAGTACCATCAAAATGTACATTAATGTGACTTACGTTTTCATGCGGTTTGAAGATGCATTGTCTGTGGTTGCGGCCGATTTGACGGTAAAAATAGATTTGAATTTAAATTGCTAATTTTACGATGTCTTGAACGAAAAAGAAACTTCAGGGATTAATGGCAGTTATTTAGAAATAAAAATTAACAATATAGGCTGGACCAGCCAGTCACGCTTGTACACACACTAAGTACAGAGGCCGGAATACGAACCTCGTTCACATTCATCCTGTGTCGTATGAGTCGAGTGTACTCAATTCATTTGCATAATAATATTTTAAATGGTGAAGCAGACGTTCAAAATGAACGTGTGCTGCACCCATTTGCAAATGATGGATTTGGTTGTATTGGAAATATTATTCGTTCTTCAAATATTAATGAGCACATAAAGAGACAAGGTTCTTACTGTTTTGTTCCCTAAAAATAACAAGTTATTCCCTTTAAATAAAATTTTGTGTCACTTCCTAGCAAGGGAATGCTGTTAAATGACCCGCGTACAGTAACAAGTACCTTCCCGATGGAGGGAACTAGGGGTTTGAGTTGCTTATGACCTGCGTTAGGATAGGCCTACCTTCATGATGAAGGGAACACAGTTTGAGTTGCTTATGACCTCGTGTAAAGTATCGTGGTCCTTCCGGGATAAAGGGCGTACGATTACGTATGACCTGCTCGTAATGTTCCCGATGACGGATTATTGTCACTGCTAAATGCATAGTGGCAGTTTCCTTCATTTCCGTAGAAAACAACAAACACAAGTTATAAGAACTCACATTTTGTAATATTCACGTTGAAAATTTGTGTTAGAAATGTTGAACTTCGTGTGGCAATTACCATAAATTATACAATTGTAATGACCCATACATTAAAGGCACAACATGTTTGGTAATTATCAAAGACCAGTATTGTCACTCGGTGTATCCCAACATATGCATAAAATATAACAAACCTGTGAAAATTTGGGCTGAATCGGTCATCGTAGTTGCAAGAAAATAAAGAAAGAAAAAACACCCTTGTTGCACAATTCTGTGTGCTTTCAGATGCTAATAAAAGGCTTCATGCATGAAGTCTTTTATTATTTTAGTGAGAAGTTACCTCTTTCTCAAAAACTACGTTACTTCAGAGGGAGTGGTTTCTCACAATGTTTTATACTATCAACACTCTCCGCTGCTGGTTACCAAGTAAGTTTTTATGCTAATATATTTTGAGTAATTACCAAACGTGTTCAGTGCCTTTAATAAGGTTTCACGACGATGAGCATTGTTGAATTATGTGCATCGGTGGCAAATTGTGTACAAAGTGTTTTTGTTTTTTACCCCAATGGAACTTACATGGCTCCCAAGAACAGATCGTAGTTTAATCATTGTTAAATCACCAACAAGGCATGCAGCACGTTCTAATTAGTCTCAATTGGTTTACTCGATCGATCGTTATACAACAGCATTGGTGACCACACCGCACCCACTGCAGTATTGTATCGGTTTCGAAGTACCGCGATATGAGCGCATAATGAGTCTTTCAAGACCATTATTCCTCAAGTTATGCTCTTACCAAAATATTGAACTCAATGCCAATGATGTGTGCCACTTTGGTTGAATATACTTACAAACAAAATATTGCTATTAGTATTAGACGTTGACTTTGATACATTTGTAGCTATTTGCAGACAAAGGCGTAGCGTAGATCGGCAGAATCATGTTGACTCATCACAAATTAAACCAATTTATTGTTTTATTTAATCATGTATTTATATGACACAATGTTTGAGCTTGGATTTTCGACTGACCCATAGCATTTACACATCAACGGAAAATGGCAACTCTCTTGACGTGTCAGCTCACAGTCACTTTTAGCACATTCAAACTCACTATGTAAATTATAGTCGTTGACTCGATGCAGTAACGACAGACTCTAGTATTTACGGCGCATATCGAAATTTGTGCTCCAAATTGCAGGTGTGACTCAATAACGAGGGAATTGCGTGCCGTACAAACGTCTTAGCCCGAAACACTTGGTGGAAAGCGGGTGCAAATTGTACTGTTCCTGACGTCACTAAGCAACGGCGTTAACAACCATTTTGATGGTTTTCGTTAAGGGTTTTGCAGAACTTCGTATTTGAACAGCCGTCTAATTTCATCTTATAAGGGAAAGTTAGGATAAAATCAATGATTAATTGCAACAAATTTATTTGAAATGTGATCTTTTTGCTTAAAGTCCGACTGAACTGAGCTAGTTCCCATGCTTCTTCATAAACTGAACGATAGCAGTTATAAATCCGACTTTTGAAATAAATTCAATTGGACATTCGAGAATAAAACATGGCGACCGTTTTTCAAGATGGTCGCTCAAATGCACATAGTTTCAAATGCAAATTATCAGACGAGCAGTAGCAACAAGCAATGTACAGTTTCATCATAAAACTGAATTTAGGCCGCCATTGTGACAAATGGGCAGCATCTCAGATTTTTCAATTTTCTGTGGGTTGATTTAACCGTGGCCTGTTCAAGTATTTTTTAAATAAAACACATTTGCAAGCAAATTGAATCTTAGTTTTTCAACTGTCCAATCGGAGAGACTTGTTAAAGGCACTGAACACGTTTGGTAATTGTCAAAGACCAGTATTCTCACTTGGTGTATCCCAACATAAATTATGCATAAAATAACAAGCCTGTGAAAATGTGGACTCAATTGGTCATTGAAGTTGCAAGAAAATGATGAAAGAAAAAACACCCTTGTTGTACAAATTAGTGTGCTTTCAGATAGGAATAAAAGGCTTCTGGCCAGAAGTCTTTTATTATTTTAGTGAGAAATTACCTCTTTCTCAAAAACTACGTTACTTCAGAGGGAGTCGTTTCTCACAATGTTTTATACTATCAACAGCTCTCCGTTGCTCGTTACCAAGTAAGTTTTTATGCTAATATATATTTTGAGTAATTACCAAACGTGTACAGTGCCTTTAAGTGAGTTGTTTGTAACACGATTGCCACCCATGTTACCATTTTGATCAAGTCTTGCAATCTCATCACAATAGCGACACAGACTATTCAGACGGAAACGTAGGCCTACTCCTTTCTTTGAGTAGAGACGTAATTTAGACGTAACTTTTCTTATTTTTAAATTATTTATTTAATATTTATATTTTATTGATTTATCTTTTGCAATTGTCATACCTTGAATGTGCGTCACGGTAAATTACTTCCATCGGAAATAACCCGGTAGACGTTGGCCTACATTTCCGAGACATACATTTTAATTGGTTCTTTTTTATTATAGATAATTTTACCCCGCTGAATAACAATCTTTCTACTGCAAATAAATCCTCTGACTGACGCAAATTGGCTCTTTGAGACTTAAAATTACCCGCAAACCTTCCATTCATTCCCCACTTCAAATAAAGCACCTACGAGATGAAAGTCTAGAGAGTGCTTTATATTAAGTACAATTTAATCTTAGTTCAAAACCTTGATATAAAAAATTTCAGCTGTTTTGTTTGATGTCGGAGTAGTACAGTTGAATATTTAACACAATGGATTGATCTGTTATTCAGTGATATTAACATCTTATGCAGGCGCCTGGATCGGGGGGGGGGGGGGGGGGGTGTCTAGGAAGCACATGTCCCCGCTAAAATTGTACCCCTAAAAAAATCCACACATAATAGATAAATGTATATTTATGTGTAAATATAAATAAATTATAATAAAATAAAATGGGGGAAAAAATGTATCCTAATAATAATAATAAAATAAGAAATTACATGAAACAATGATGATTGTCTTCAATAGATATTGTCACCCCTGAAAATCAGGAAAATGTTGACCAGATGGTACTTCCTAAAAGCCCCATTCCGATACATTTTGATCAATTATTTTGTTTACCAAGGTTACATTTCTTATTTTTAGTATACTGTGAAACTTTTTGATGAAGAGACTTTAATTTTGAAGTAGGCTCAACGTCAAAAGTGGTGCCTTGAACGATGCCATGCCGATGATGTGAGATCCCGGGATGTGTAGGCGATTTTTTACTATTTGCTGTATCGAATAAAGCCGTCCTTGATTTTTAAATGTCAGTCACTCGGAATGTTGTTCTTGCGCCACGTCTCAGTCGAAGTTGACATAAGGGCGATGAATAGAAAGTCGGTTCAGGTAATAAACAAACAAAACAGGTGGATAAGAAAGGGGCAACACATGACAAATAAAGCAACATCGGAATTTAAAACTACAGTGCGAGTCAAAAAAAACTATACACTTTTAAAATTGCCCATTGTTTTATTGTGTAGCAATATAGATAAGATATTTTCATATGTACTTGTAAGTCACTCTTCCTGCTTCTTTTGGTACCAGTTTCATTGGATTTGATTTCATGCTTGACTGCACAGGAGGCAATTAAGGGGGGCAGGTGAAATTTGGTATGCGCCAACTGGTCAGGGTTGGATAAGAAAGAGACAATTAAAAAGAACACGATCATTGTCTTGGTTCTGGTCATGGATTGCATAATCAGGTTTATCTTGCCATGGTAAATGACCAGGTTGTCCCATTTCTTGATCGAAGCTTCCCACGATTCAGGCGACAACAGAATGGACAGTTCAGGCATCTGTGGTGGGCACAGGATGGTGCTCTAGCCTCCACACAGAAGACTGTCACAGATCTCCTGAGACAGTTATTCGGAAACCGAGTCATTGCCTTGAATCAACCGGTGGAGTGGCCCCCAAGATCTCCTGACCTGACCCCTCTGGACTTCTTCTTATGGGCTATTTGAAACCTCGGGTGTACTCGACTCCTCCAGGAAATCTGGATGACCTCCAGGAAAGGATAATTCGTGAAGTGGGCATTCTCAGACAAGACAGGGGGATGATTCGCCGCGCTGTTTCAGGAATCACGCGCCGAGCCCAGCTGTGCATTGAACGAGATGGTGGCCATGTTGAGGACTAAGACACTGTGAAATTTAATTGGCATAAATGTTTTAAATAAACATGAAATATGAAAGCTAATGAAAATCTTTCTTGTCTCTTTCTTGTCTCTTTCTTATCCAACCCTGACCAGTTGGCGCATACCAAATTTCACCTGCCCCCCTTAATTGCCTCCATGTGCAGTCAAGCATGAAATCCAATCCAGTGAAACTGGCACCAAAAGAAGCAGGAAGAGTGACTTTAAAAGTACATATGAAAATATATTATCTATATTGCTACACAATAAAACAATGGGCAATTTTAAAAGTGTATAGTTTTTTTTACTCGTACTGTATAGGCCTAGGTAAAAAATCATATGTAAAACGCCTCTGAAATGTCCCAGAATGCACCACATTAGATGCTCTTTGAAAGAGCATCTAATGTGGGAGACTCGGCACGGACTCAACAAAACATAAACATTTTCAATTCGTTTTTTGTGTAAAATATTCATGTATACTCAACATTTTCACCAAGTTTCAGTACCCAGTTTCGTAATTAATTAGCATAACAGACAAATCTTATTTACCATTTTGTTTTTACGAAGAGACAAATAAAATTTCGCCACTTTATTCGTTGAAATACGTAGCACGGCCATGGGCCAAAATAGGCGTAGTTTGACTCTTGCTTTTTTTTTTATGAAGACGAAACCGCTCATTTAGCGCTTTTACTAAATGACAAACCTATGCACTGATGGGCAGGTCAGTTCATGTAACACCCTTTTACTCCAATGTCAATTCACGTAGATCATTGTATTAAATAGGACCCTAACCCGAATAGTTAGTCAAGTACAAATCTTTCCGCATTTTCCCCTCAGTTGTTACAATATATTCTATAAATTCTGTTTAAATAGGACAACGTGTTGTTTTTGCCTGTTCGCTGATCTTGTCAGGAAACATCTGTGTTAAGTCAGGAAATTCTTACATTATACTTTTTTGTTTGTTTACTTTGCAGGTTGACGTCCGCTCCAAGTCAATCCTTCTGATTGGAATTTGTTGCCGTTTACCACCAAATCAGAAACGTCAACGACTGGCTCGAATTACGTCTAGTCCGGATTGAACGTTTTCAAATCGAAAGTCAAAAATTGAAACTAGTGTGTCACGCATACACACAGAGACTGGCACGGACCGGTACCTCCACAGCGTTCATATACAGTTGATAGGTGAAACCTTTATCGCATGTACAATCTGCAGACCATTTATTCAAATCGAATTTCAATGCGAAGCTGTTTTCTTTCTGACGGTTGTGATGTTTACCTCAGTATAAGCCTCCACAGTGTTAACTAGATCAACTCGCACCTGACGTGTCCTTGATTGGTGACATAAATCAGAAAGTCCACTAATGCTAAGACTGCAATACTTCATTTCTTATATCCACTGATACTACAAAACTACCTTCAATATTAGAACTATTCCATCCGCATTGACAACCTCCATAGTTTGTTTACCATTACAGACAAGACTACACATGGGAGTTCTCTAACTGCAGGCAATTAATATTCTGCCCTTCACTGAGGTATAAAAACAGTCCTAGTCGGTGTTGCCAATTTATTTTGTACAGTAATTTACCGTTTCAGTGACTCCTGGACAATTTTCTGTAGTAGCTAAGATTGTGCCTGGAAAAGTCCTGCTAAGCTTTTGAAAGGATTGATTTATGGTGTATATACTGAGGTTTTGTATTATTGTCTTTAGGCTTAAGGACAATTTCGCTTAGCTGAGAATTTTCGACGGAGTACAAGAATTTATTTCCATTATTTCTGCCTTCAAGAAGTTCTTATGGTCAAATAATTGCTTTTCATGAGCTGATGGACGGGTATGAACTAGCCATGCTTCAGCTGGGCCTGCTACACGTTATGAGAAGTTAGCCATCCTATCGACAATCGCTTCATTTTAGAATATAATTCAATCTGTGCAGAATCGCAGGTGTAAGATCAAGGACTAAACGGTTCAGTGCCTTACTCAAGGACAATAAGTTCGAATTGGTTTGAACACACATCAAAACGTATGGGCATAAAGAAAGGAAAACTGAACTAAAATAAGACCATAACCACTGGTTTGCAAACTATCTGTTCGTGTTCTAGGCAATCCAATCTAACAGTCAACATGGAGTTGGCAAATAGCAGCTATGTGACTGTGCCCCTACTGGATTACACCACCAGTGTATGGACCACTGACGCAACAGAGCCTCCTACATACAGACTAGTTTTATGGATGGTCATAGAGAGTATCATTGGTTCCCTTGGCGTCATTGGTAATGGGCTCGTACTCATTGTGTTTTTTCGAAGTAAGTCTCGAAATCTTGTTAATCTTTTCATTATAAATCAATCTATGATTGATTTCACTAGCTCCTTAGTATATCTACTGATCCACCTTGGGCCTAAAGCGCAACTTATACCAGGGAACTTTGGCCACTCGATCCTCTGCAAAATTTGGGTATCCGAATATGTAATGTGGTCTCTCTTCATATCATCTAGTACTAACCTGGTATGCATTACACTTGAACGTTACATTGCAACCATGAAGCCAGCCTGGTACAGGAAGAAAGTTGTAGGAGTCAAGAATAGGATTGTTGTAGTTGCTGCATGTGTCTGGGCCTTTGGATTCCTTATTGATGCTATTTGGGCCTCAGTGCAAGAGGTCTTACCAGGTAACTTATGCGTACCCATCTATTCATCTTCTGCATCACAAGCTATTAGTGGCATCACAATATTCTTTGTCACGTACCTGGGTCCTTTGGCCGTTATGGCGTTCAGTTACTCAAGCATTGTCCGTAAATTGAGACAACAAACGGCAAAAGTACAGGCCCAATCCTCGGCCAAGAGTTTGTCGAGTCGTGTCAATGCCGCTGAATCAAGGGCTGCGGAAGGTTCATTACTTCACAAGAAACGAAATACTCAGGCCACAACAACACGATCAAGAGCAACACGAAATGTGATTAAGACAATGATGATTGTCTCAGCAACCTATGCCGTCACTTGGGCCCCCATAGCGTTCAATTACGTTATCTTTAACTTAGGCGGACCTTTAGATTTTACAAGTGTTTGGTATGAAGTCACCAAACTTTTCGTTCATGCTAATATGTGTGCTAATCCCTTCATTTATGCCATGCAGTACAGACAGTTTCAAAATGGTTTAAAGCGTCTGTGTTGTTGTTACAAAAATGAATGTGACAATCGTACTGACCTGACGGTGTCAGTCTTGGATAGGCCGACTTCCGGAATACAATAACGTGACGGTGTCGTCGGTCTTAGATAGGGTGACTTCCGGAATACAATAACGTGACAGTGTCAGTCTTGGATAGAGCGACTTCCGGAATACAATAACGTGACGGTGTCAGTCTTGGATAGGCCGACTTCCGAAATACAATAACGTGACGGTGTCAGTCTTGGATAGGGTGACTTCCGGAATACAATAACGTGACGGTGTCAGTCTTGGATAGAGCGACTTCCGGAATACAATAACGTGACAAAAAGTCAGTCTTGGATGGGGCGACTTCCGGAATACAATAACGTGACGGTGTCAGTCTTGGATAGGGCGACTTCCGGAATTCAATAACGTGACGGTGTCAATCTTGGATAGAGCGACTTCCGGAATACAATAACGTGACAAAAAGTCAGTCTTGGATGGGGCGACTTCCGGAATACAATAACGTGACGGTGTCAGTCTTGGATAGGGCGACTTCCGGAATTCAATAACGTGACGGTGTCAATCTTGGATAGGGCGACTTCCGGAATACAGTAACGTGACAGTGTCTGTCTTGGATAGGGCGACTTCCGGAATACAATAACGTGACGGTGTCAATCTTGGATAGGGCGACTTCCGGAATACAGTAACGTGACAGTGTCTGTCTTGGATAGGGCGACTTCCGGAATACAATAACGTGACGGTGTCAGTCTTGGATAGGCCGACTTCCGGAACATATCAACGTGACGGTGTCAGTCGTGGATAGACCGGAACATAACAACAAGTGAAAAACTGACAAAGAAAAAGGATGTTAGGCTAAATGTCACTAATTCCAAGTATACATTTTACGTGTTGGTGTACATTATTCCTCGCATGAATGTTGTCAAATTATAGAAATATAGCATTTTGATAACCCATGAATAGTCTTGGATTGTAGAAATGCAGAAATGGTCCGTTATGAACTTACAGAATCACTGACAAAAGAAAAATGCATTGTTGTTGTTGTTTTAAAAATGTGATTACTGAGTTTAAAATTGTTTTATATGGCGAGTTTATTTTCAACCATTATTCCCCAAACCAATAATAAAGTTTCAAGTTTAATTAAATTGAATAATAGTACACAAGCAAACTAATTATTATTAGTACCAAACTGTTAGTAGTCCATGAAACTATTAATTATAGTACCAAGTGATAGTACTGCACCAAACTAATGATTATTGGCGCTAAATTGATAGTACTACAGATTTTTTTTATTTTTTATTATTAGCACCAGCGTGTTCTCCAGCAAACTAATGATTGTTTGCGCCAAAGTGATAGTACTATTAGCAAACTAATGTTCATTAGCACCAAATTGGTGTTTAGTACTCCAGCAAACTAATCGTTAGCGCCAAAACGATAGTAGGCCTACTACATCAAACTAATTATGTTAGCGCCACAGTGATAGTACTTTCTAATGTTCATAATAGCACACAATTTGTGTTAGTAGGCCTACTCCAGCAAACTAATCGTTAGCGCCAAAGTGTACTAAAGCAAACTAATGGTTATCAGCACCAAAAGGTTGGTACTCCAGCAAACCAATAATCGTTAGATAGTACTTCAGCAAACTTATTTTTATTAGCACCAAAGTGTTAGTACCCCTGCAGTAAACTCATTATTGTTTGCACAAAAGCGTTAGTTCTCCAGCAAAGTAATGATTGTTAGGCCTAGCACCAAAGTGTTTGCACTCCAGCAAAATAGCACTAAAAGTGTTTGCTATTCTGTAGACTGTATATAGTTATGCCGATAAAGTATTGTGAACCCTTTGTCAAACACGGTGATTTTTGAAAATATTCACCGTCACAAAACAGTTTAATTTATTACACCATTCCTTTGATATTCTTACGCACGATAGAATGTTAATTGTTAAGTAAACGTGATTTAATTTGTAAACTTGGTTACTTGCAAAACGTACAAAAGGCTTTGTATTTAAACGTCCATGTAAAAGTTAACAATCTTCAAACCTAATTTTTGGGTTGAACAAACCTGAAAGACTATAAGAGAAATACTGCAATCTGTTAACAGAATTTCGTAAGGAGTCGGTTCTTGATTTTTCGATGAGCATTTTCCAATCCAAGACAAGCTTTGTCAGAGTTGATGCCATTCCGGTTTTTGGACAACCGCCTATAAATAACTGGTATAGAGTTAGTTAAAATAATCGGCTACGTGGTGCAATTCAACTGGTATGATACTAATTGCTGTTTCCCAGCATAGTCCCATACAGTAAATGCCCGAAATCAGTCAGAAACTAGACTTCTTGATCATGGCTATGAATATGATTCATTTGGCCTTCGTTTGTTACGTTCCGCCATGGAATTGCTCTAACCGATAATGCACAATGCTTCATTGCAATAATGAAGGAGAAAGCAATTAAATTCTCTTTTCATGGTAGGAAAAGCTGTATTTTGTTTAATGAAAAGTCGATTCAATGGCCTTAGAGCACCAAATAGTCCTGGCTAAAAACAAACTGAACATTTAGTGTCGTCATTATTATTATTACATTACATTTATTTCAATGTTGCCAAAAAAGATACATTTGTGTATATCGTTAAGGTAAAGGTACATGATAATGAATATATAATGGCAAACCAGAGAAGTAACAAAGACATTAACAATTTACACAAAAGTTAAATAAATAATCACAAACAGGACAACATTTAGGCATAGGGTGAAGCAAAGCTTTTGTTCCCGTACCTACGGACAGACAAACAACAAACAGACACACCAACACTAACAGATTATCACAACACTGAACTTACATAAGACAAAACATCATCCGGAAATATGTCATACCTATTCTTTCATTACTAAAATTAAGGATTAAGGAATTGTGCTTTTAATTTTTTGGCAAAATTTGACAAAGTAAGTGCAGATTTTAACGAATCACTGAGACTATTCCAATAGTTAGTACCACGTTGAACAGGACTATTTCTAAATAATGATGTTCTATTGAAACGGACATAAAGATTTTTCTTACGGGTACTACGAGTATCATACGAATGAATATTTGAGGTTAAGGTGAAGAAAGAGTTAAAACAAGAGGGCAATGCATTATGGTTGTATTTATACATAAATTTTCCTAAATTAAGGTAATACAGGTCATTGAATTTTAGAAGTTTAAATTGTTGAAAAAGTGGAGCTGAATGATCACGATAACCAGCATTGGAAATGATGCGAACAGCCCGCTTTTGTAAAGTAAATAGTCTCTTACATTGAGTTGAGGAACCACCCCATATGAGGATGCAATAGTTTAAGTACGGCAGAACAAAAGAGTTATAGATGGTTAATAGAATATTACTAGGTAGGAAAAACTTTAAACGATTCATTATACCCACATTTTTTGATACTTTACTTGATACATCATTGATATGATTTTTCCAAGTTAAATGTTCATCAATATATATACCTAAGAATTTCGTGACTTTCACTTGATTCAAATTGATACCATTTAGAACTAAAGGAAAAGATTGAGTATATTTATATTGATTTGCACAAAATATAACATAATTAGATTTTAGCACATTAATACATAACTTATTGGCTAAAAGCCAAGTACTTATTTTTTCAAGTTCCAAATTAAGGTTCTGAATCGCGGCATCTACATTATTATGACTGTACAATAAACTTGTGTCATCTGCAAATAAGCAAAATGAAATAATATCAGATGAGTTACAGATGTCATTGATATAAATAATAAAAAGCAAGGGACCTAACACAGAACCTTGTGGAACTCCACAGGAAATAAGTTGATCAATAGAATTGACAGCATTATACGAAACAAGTTGTTTTCTATTTGATAAGTAACTCTTGAACAAGTCCAAGGCTATTCCACGGATACCAGTGTTCTAATTTACGAAGCAAAATTTCATGATTAACCGTGTCGAAAGCCTTGGACAAGTCCAAAAATATACCAACAGAGATGTTCTTATCATCTATAGCTTGTGATAACTTATTGACTACATACGAAATAGCGAGGTCAGTAGAGCGATTTTTTCTAAATCCAAATTGCAAGTCAGACAGAATATTGTGTTTGTTTATAAAAGAGATTAGTCTAGAATAAATTAACTTTTCAAAAGTTTTTGAGAATAAAGATACTACTGTGATGGGTCTATAGTTTTTAATATCATGCTTATTGCCCTTTTTATGTATTGGTGTAACTTTGCCTATGTTTAACCCGTCAGGAAAAATTCCTAACGCTAAAGACATATTGAAAAGCTCAGCTAACGGCTTTGCTAATGAGTAACTAGCCTGTTTAATAACAAAAGAATTTAAACCGTCACAGCCTGACGCTTTACCATGAGGAATTTTGTTAAGAATATCCACTATTTCCTCTTGCGTAATGGGCGTCAAGAAAAGAGAATGTGAACATCTGTCATTCAGAAAAGATTCAAACGCTGTATTACACAATGGGAGGTTACTGGCAAGCCTGGTGCCAATATTAACAAAGTAATCATTAAATGTATCAGCAATTTCTTTGTTATCATCTATTCTCATGTTGTCCAGAATAAAATATGAGGGGTTTGGTTTTTGCTTATTCTTATTTAATAATGAATTAATAAGCTTCCATGTACCTTTCACATTGCCTTTTTCTTGGTTGAATTTTTTACTTAAGTAATTTTTCTTTGATATTCTAATTAAAGCATTTAACTTGTTTTTGTATACAGTATAACACGATTTATTTTGCAATGTTGGGTTTTTAAGAATTTTTTTATATAAGTAATTTTTCCTTCTTATGGAGTTATAAATACCATCCGATAGCCATGGAGACTTATATTTGTCATAACGGCATTTGATTTCTTGCACAGGGAAATTTTTTTTCATACAGTGTTTGTACATGCTCAAGGAAAGTATTGTATATATCATGAATATCATTTGGAGACTTTAAAAAATTCCAATCAGTGTTATTTAGATCATCATTAAAGCATTTTACATTATTCATGTTAAAATCACGTCTGTCATATTTTCGTTCACCCCGAGTTTTTTCTTTAAATTGATCAATAATAAGAAATACAGGTAAATGGTCACTTATGTCAGTTACTAAAATACCAGCAGAATGATTCAGGAAATCATTTGTTAAAATATTGTCAATTAAAGTTGAACTATAACTTGTAATTCTTGTTGGTTTACTTATGGTGGGATAGAACGATTGAGAAGAAAGAACATCAATAAAGTTGTTTACAGTATTATCAGTATCATACTGGAGTAAATTGATATTGAAATCACCCATAATATAACACTTTTTATTCTCAGCATTAACATGACCTAAGATTTCATTGACATGATCTGTAAAATGTTCACATGAAGCACATGGTGGTTTGTATACAATTCCAATGATAACATTTACTTTGTGAGTATTAACAAGCTCAATAAAACAAGATTCAATTACAGAATCATTGACACATAAATCATTACGAATACTATATCCAAGATCTTGTTTTATGTAGAGTGCCACCCCACCACCTCTTTTATTTTGTCTACAAAAACCTTCAATTGTGTAATTTTGAATTTGAATCAGTGGATCATGAATATCCTTTAGCCACGTTTCAGATATCCCCATAACCGAGAAATTGTTTTCCAATAGGTTAACATAATTAACAATATTTGAAATATTTTTGGGTAAACTGCGAGCGTTAATATGTAATAATTTACTATCAGTGTTACTCTTGAAATTATCAAGGAATTGATCTTGGTCATAATAATCACAGCAAGTATCAGGGGCTTCAAAATTTTGATCTGGATCTATGCTAGTATTTGTTTGATTCATTTATAACTTGAGCAGCATAACATACACATCTATTATAAGATGTTGAATACAATTGGATACCATTAAGAGTAAACGTGAGGAAGGCGTAATTATGATGTTTTGTCTTACACATAAACACGTAAACATACATCTCCAGTCTGATAGTTGACGGAATACTACTAGCATACTTTTGCTTTACATCCGATTGCACTTTCTAAAAGTAGATAAGCGTTCACTAAAGCCCTCCCACGCTATTTTAAAACGAATGTTTAGGTGCAGTGTGTATAAGGCCTTATCTGAGACAAATGATGTGTAGTGGTTGATGTACCTTGTTTACCATTACTGTCTGAGGAGGTTACCTTATTTCCCATTTATGTTCAAGTTTATTGAATCAAATGTTATTAAAAGCATTCGTGCCATACCATAGGCAGCATGTGGGCGTACAGTATTGTGTTTGGAACACGCCATCGTGTTGTGTACGTGTGGCCTTGAAATAATTGACACACGCTATTATGTATATACAGTGAGAATGTAGTAGTACAAATCGAGTAGTTTGTCTAATGGTGACAATTCAATTCTTCAGGTGCGTCATGGGATTAAATGGTGCATGTAAAAATGATTAAAGTAAAGTTGATGGAAAATTTATGTGTCGGGAATTATATCTTTATTGAGACAAAGATTGAATTACAGACGACCTACCTTCACAAGCAATAGGTGTTTTATTGAAGATACCGGTAGGCCTACGAGTCAATATACCGTGTCAAGGTTAATTCAGTATTTGTTTTAAATTGTTATATCGGTCAACCTTTTTTAGTTTGTTTTATTGCCATGGTTTCTTAAGTACTTTTGTATGTAATTTGATTCGGATTGAATGAAAGAAAAATTATTGCCTCAGGGGAAAAATGCGCACTGCACGTGTTTAATACGCGGAGACACCGACTTCCAAACTGACACAAAGATTATTGTGATGATGACGTCACTGTGTTCGTTTGTTTGTTGGGTTGTTTGTTTGTTGGGTTGTTGGGTTGTTGGGGTGTTTGTTTGTTGGGGTGTTTCTTTCTCGTTTCGGGGGTTAGACGTGTTGTTTCCAAACTGAAGGCTTTTGATAAGGCTTGAACTCTGCATTTTGCCTAGACTTGAACATTGCCACAGATAAAAAACGAGGTACAGAACTTTGTGCAAGAAGACACATCTCTTACCGTTGCCAGTTTTATAAACGTCATTGCAGGCATCAACTTGGCAATCAACAAGGAAGGTTTAAATTCTAAATGCAACGCTAATAGATATGTATTCCCTTTTCCGTATTGGGCTATCTTCCCTTTGACTTTTTTCATTAGTCTGATGGTGAAGGCATAGTCGATATATAGAAAGAGTACTTCCCTTTCAAGGGGCTGTGTCGTCATGATCAAAGCTGGTCTGTGACTGTGTAGTTATGAACTCTCACCCAGTTAATACAGCATGCGCACTAGTCTTGGCCCAAGACGTCAGTGATCGATAGTGGATAGTGTAGGGCGCTCGGTTACAACCACAGACATGGTTACAACTCGTTACAGCGCGCCCTCTTGTGGCTAGTCAAGTTGGGTAATTCAAGCCACAAAAGGGCGCGCTGTAACCACTGATCTCTATATACTGACATATAATAATAGAGATCAGTGGCTGTAACAAGTTGTAACCGAGCGCATTACACTATCCACTATCGATCACTGACGTCTTGGGCCAAGACTACATGCGCACGCGCTCTCTCCGTGCGCGGAAAGTGCGCGTGCAATTTCATAGAGCCCAATTTCATAGAGCTGCATACAGAAAATAATTGCTTAACAATTTTCTGCTTATAGCAGAAATTAGCAGGATACCAGTCACAAATTATATGTTGTGACATGGTAGTTTAGCTGGTTAACCTTAATTACTCTGGTAAGCGTACTTGTTTTGTGCTTTGCTACTTTTTTTTCTAAAGCAGCTCTATGAAACTGACTTTAATCATGACAACACGGCCCCCTTTAAGTTTGAAAATGTTTCGACGTCCGCGCATTGAACAATTTTCTTGACTGACAGAGAAGTATGGCTGAGCAGAGTTATGAAATCAACGTATACCAAATCTGGACTTGTTTAGAGTCAACATGTCGCATGTGCGGTGCGATTGCATTACAAGGATTTGTCTGCATTTTTCTGCTCCAATCACTGCGCCATTCGTATCTCGCATGTCCTTGTTTAGCTCTTCACTACCACTCAATCGTGAAGTGCAGTAATGGAATATTGTTTATCGTGTTGAGTTTGTGTGTTGTCTTCAGTCGTTGTGCATGACAAAGAAACTCAAAGAATTTCTCGTTTCTTGCGATGAAAATAGACTTGTAAATTAATGCATTTCCGTGAGTTTCATGGAGCTAGTCTACAGCAATTACAGAATGGTTTTGGGTAAATTACGTCATACATGTAGATGTATGGTTGAGTGAGATACAGAGGCAGCATGTACCTGTACCCCTGGGTGTCATTCATTTGACTGGAGCCAGCAGCAAGTTCAGGATGGTTTATTACATGGCCATGGTTGAGTGAGATACCAGATAAAGCACATATGCAGCATGTACCTGTACCTCTGGGTGTCATTCACGTGACCTTCTTTCTGCCACGTCTATAGGAAGAAGGGCCTAGAAACAGTTTCCCTCATTGAACAGCCAACTTAATTGTTAATAAGTTAATATTTAAAAAGATGCCTTCTTGAACTCTAATTTGAACATTGTGAGTACATAGTCTCGACGCGTGTCCTGAATAATTGAATCATTCAGTCACTCCTGTCAAGTTACATTAAGTGTTTGCGAAATCTAGGAAATTATTTACTAATGTCAATCATCAAGACATGCGTACATGTGGACGATCTAAAGAATAGACAGAAAATAGTGCTTTATGCTATCAATCAATTAAACCATGTGTCTGCATATAGGCCCTATTTCAAAATGGCAGATTCTACTTATCGATGATTTGTCAAGTTAATTATGACTTGAGCAAGATCCGATCCCGCTCACATAGGGGTCTGGCCTGTACGTTAACATTATTTGCATTTCTTCACAAAACAAATGTCAAGATAACTCAATTCTATAATTTCGACTTTTATTTGATGTAATTTACAATTTGTGTTTCTACGCCGATGCACGTTCTCTAGCGGTAAGCCCTCTTCAACGAATTACATGGGGTTATTTGGCAATATTGTTAGATAGAAATTTCAAAAGACATTGTTTTTATTCGTTTATTTAGGTTGTTACAATATCAATGCCGAAGAAACTTAATTTCTTGGGATTTCCATTGACATTCATTCCCCGCACCTGTCGTTAATTCGATTTTAGTCGCAATTGGACAGGAATTTACATTTTAACACGCCGGACACAGAGTCAAACGGAAGCATAATATTTGTTCCCCGTGCTCAAAAGAAAACTAGCAAGAACATTTCGAAATGATTTAATAGGTGGCATGCGTACATTTATTAATTGGTTGATTGATTTTGACATGTCTTTACAAGAGAGTATGGTCATATTTCCCCCTCGATATTTGATTATGACTGCACCGGTATACCACCTGCACTTATATCTCCAATCACAGTCTCATAAATTTTATGTCCAATTAGTCTGATTAATTTTACAAGTTTACTTGAAACTTGGTTCCTCTTTGAATGAATTATTCCTTTCTTCTTTTCCCTCTTACTTATTTAAGACTAGTACGTGGGAATATTAATTTTGACCTTTACATTGTAAACCAAGCCAGTATAGGTTGAGCGCTATGGCAACAAACTACACTTGGATGACGTTGGGAATGGAGATTGCCATCTTTCATTTGAGTTAAATTAATCAGACTTAGTCTGATTTATCTTGTAAAACTTAACAATCGTTTCATTTAAATGAAAAAGTGAGGATAAAGAAGAGGCCGTGTTTGTTACAGACTACACAACATACGCAAGTTTAATTCTGCAAATCATTTTTTAGTGTGATGGTATACTTAACGGGTATTGTGAAAACATCACTACCTTGGACTTCAATTTTAGGGAATCCAATCAACGGTTATCAAATAATGTATCCGTTCTTTTAAATACTTCAACACTTTATTATTCGACATTATAAACGCATTATTGCCACTTAGGAGAAGTGAAATTTCCTTTATTTGGTAAGATTTTCGCCGACGTGATGGGGTTAAGGATTGTGGGTCCGCCTAAGATTGACGGAATTAAATCGGAACATACGTTGTAAATCATCTTAATCATTATTTGGACCAAGGGATGCTTTCATCCTTCAACACTCATCACTATATTGACATTTGGTAGCTTCTAACAAAATGAAACAAAATGGCCTGAACTAAAAACCTCTCGAGAATTCTCGTCTGTCCCTCCCCCTTGTAAAACGAAATTAATAAATCAATGGGAAACTAATTTAAAGGCACTGAACACGTTTGGTAATTGTCAAAGACCAGTATTCTCACTTGGTGTATCCCAACATATGCATAAAATAACAAGCCTGTGAAAATTTGGACTCAATTGGTCATTGAAGTTGCAAGAAAATGATGAAAGAAAAAACACCCTTGTTGTACAAATTAGTGTGCTTTCAGATAGGAATAAAAGGCTTCTGGCCAGAAGTCTTTTATTATTTTAGTGAGAAATTACCTCTTTCTCAAAAACTACGTTACTTCAGAGGGAGTCGTTTCTCACAATGTTTTATACTATCAACAGCTCTCCGTTGCTCGTTACCAAGTAAGTTTTTATGCTAATATATATTTTGAGTAATTACCAAACGTGTACAGTGCCTTTAATCAGCGCAGGCCAAGTGAACAACATCCAACTTCACTTGAGTTTAGTCACGATATGAAAACAACGTAGTAAAAACACTCCAATCAGTTTTCAAACAATGCAAATGAACTCATCTTTCCCATCTTTGTTTTCAGGTGCCTTTGACACAGTGGTTGGATATTTTCCTTCTAAATTCTCTTATAGTAATTACAAATCATGCAAAATAAGAGAACTAAGCAACGGGAAAGATTAAATGATATGCGAATGGTCTTTCATAAGTTCCTCCTGAGTAGAGTGGCATACTAAACAAAATCTCAAAAAGTTCTGGAACTGTTGTTAACAATCGCCGATATTTTGGTAATCCGAGACCACAATAGTAACAATCACAATTGTTTGTAGAATACAAGGGCAAGGGCGTCGATCGCTACTGAAAAGTAGGGGGGACGGGCGAGCAAGTCTTGAAAAAAATACATCTTACATTATTTGCACCCCACATTTTTAATAATTATGCTTCGGGAGTCCGGCGTTTATCGTGTGTCAGCTTGAAGTTCTTCGGAAAAAAAAATATTGCTTCTTCGACAAATCTTGTCATAGCCCAAACTGCTCCTATTTATTTTAATGGATTTTACTACATTTTGTGCGTTGTGCGATTGTAACAAAATGTAACACATTTGCACATGTGCGCACACACGTACTTCCTTTGGGGAGGGATCGTGTACCGTACATTTTAGCATACACAAACGACGCATAACTTGAATGCTAACATTCAAGGTATGTAAGCGGGATCGGGCGTTCATGTCTTGGATGATACTTTTGTCTATTGTCTGTATTATAGAAGCGGAAATGAGCCCAAAATACCATTCTGCGCGTGGTCCATCAGAAAAAAATATGAAAATGAAGAAAACATTTCATCGTTTGTTCGCTATTCTTTTATTTGAACAAAAATTGTAATGAAATATTAAATCAAGAAAATGTTGATGTATATTTCTAATGAACAGTCAATCAAAAAGTGGGGGGGGGGGGGGGACATCTGATATGCTGTCCCCCCCCCCCCCCAGTCTAAAAAGTGGGGGGGGGGGGGGGGGGGGGGGGGGACATGTCCCCCCGTCCCCCACCCATCGACGCCCTTGTACAAGGGGGTCTGAAGCAGACATACATCCATGCATGGTCAAGCACTTACAGCGAGTCTTTGGTACACTGCTCACTTTATCGAAGTGGTAATTTAGTGTCTACTCCAAACCATTTAGTGAAGTAACACATTTGGTTCTACAAAATGGCGGACCGTGTTAGTTCTCGAAGTAAAAGGAAAACCACACAATTCCGAGGCATATTTGTGTGGATCATTATATTCTACTTTTAAAACACCTTTCCGACCATGTTGCTTTTTATAGCCCAAAATCGCCCAATCCAAGGAAACATTGACTATCTGGTTCAACCACGCATTGAATGAAAGTGTTGACTCACAGATGTTTTGACAGTTTTCAGCATTAAAGGTTTTTGGGGGTTTTTTTTCACAGAAAACAACTATTAATAATTGAACCCTATTATTGTCTCGTTGACGTCGAGGTTTTACGAATTAAGTAACTCAATAAAAGTATGTAAGCATGGGAAAGTATATACGTGATAAAGGCTTGTTGATATTTTTTCCCGGTCGGCAAAACGCTTTGAAGAAACCCACTTAATTTAGGTTCCAACTGTGATATTTAGCCGGTGCAGTGTTGCCCGACCTGTATATTTCTTGTTTTGATGATTACAGAATGTTTACATGAGCTTTATGCGTTTATGAATGCCTATACGGCAGGACAGGTGACTTGCACGAAGTATAAACACAACGTCTGGTGTAACTTCACTTTGGTCAGCCTGAGGGCAGGAAATCGTCTCTGTCCGCGAATGTTATGGTTCGTGTTTGGTCGAGTGTGCATACCTTCCAGCGAACCCATAGGAACATCTTCCACAATGTAATAGTCCGTGTCAAAACCACAGGTGTTTGTTTCTATACAAACCGGCATCCACTATGTTCACGTTTAAACAAAATTCTCAAATTCATTGAAGTAGATCACATGTCTCACATGTCCAAAAACCGAGGGTACATAACGCTCAAAGCAAAGCACACTGTTTCAGCTTGGTTTTTCACTCACACAGTTTGATTCTGCAAGTCATCTTCCTCCATTTCTCTTATCCTTTCATCTTCCTTAGCTTCTCCTTGTTTCCTCCTCTCCTCTTTCTTTATCCAATAATTTATCCCACCGACTGCCTCCAATAGTTTCTCTAGTTTCTGTTCTTTGATTAATCTCTCATGATCTTGAGCTGCTTTAATCTGACTCTTTACAGCTTCAATGTGCTCCTTATGCCATTCTTCCAGCATTAATGGATACATCTTGACATGACTATGATTCTTCTCTACCTCCTTGATCAGTGGGAGTGTCTCTGAGATGATCAGACTGTCTAAAGATTCAAAGAGTATTTTATCTTCTGCTTGAAGTCTCGTAACTAAATCCTAATAACAGAATACAAAATATGTAGAGTATGTTAACGAATTGCTCCTCCAAAGCAAATCCTGGGGTAGCTGTTATTCAAATAATAATTATAGTAGTTACGAAATGTATTAAGAGTTAAAGTTAAATATTCCTCAGAAAAATTCTATCAATATTCCATCTGGTTCTTCACAATACTTAAAAATACAATTGAAATAAAGGATTTAATTATCTGAAAATGAACTTATGAGATGATAAAAAAAAAGATTCACAGCTTTGCATGGTGAAAGAAAGACATATATGTATCAACATGTATTTAACAAGTAACAATCGGGGTGGGGGGACTTACTTGTAATTTGCCGATCATTTCTTGATTAGCTTCTGTTGCGTTTTCCATTTCACTTTGTAACCTTTCAATCTGTGATCAAATAAAAGAACAATCAATGCTTTGATACTTTCATATATGACAAGTCAAAACATCATAGTTTGGTTTATTATCAATCAATAACGATTAAAGCAAAACTAATATGTTATTGTAAGGCCTTATGTCAGACTAAGCCAGTGTCCAACATCAAATGTGTAAAATGAACACACACTCACTTTACAAGATTAGTTTGTGCCCAATACGTTTATTGCAATTTAAATAACATTTAGCTGGAAAAGATTTCATCTGCAGAATTAAAAGGTTTCCTACACCTTCTGTATTAAACATCTATACATTCAGAATTAAAAAGGTTTCCTACACCTTCTGTATTAAACATCTATACATTCAGTATTAAAAAGACCTGTGAACATTTCAAATTATTTTATGTAATCACACTAATCAGACTTATCAATCAATCACAAAGTTAAACAAACAAAGCTTCATGAATAGAAACAGTCACAAAAGAATAAAACCAAGTTTATTAAAAGAATAGCTTAAACAAAATACGGCAACTAGTTATCTTCGCTTAAACTTATTTAAAATGTGTTCAATCAATAAGGATATTGAGTTCACATCAGAGTAAACAGAATTGAATGCAAAACAGAAAACAGATAATTTTGAAGACCCTTCTGAGGTGCTTTTCAGAAAGATTTACGAAATGCTTGTGACGTCATCACTCAAGTTACATCATGTGTGGGGGCTTCGTATTGTATTGCCACCTTGTTGCAATAACAAAGCAACATCCCACAGATGATGTCAAAGTATTGTCATTTTGACGTACGCCCCCAACGGCACAAGTGAAGCTTGTTTTTCAAAACCTTGAGGTTGGGTCCTTATTTTTTGATCGATAATTACAAAAAATTAAGAAGTGTACAAATATCAAAATTTCAATTAAAGATAAACAAACACATTATGAACAAGTTTAAATAGCATTCCTGTCAACAATTGTAAGTAGCTGTGTAAGATTTTCCTGCCATAACAAATAATGTTGATGAATTATTTCTACAGGATTACATTTAAAAAAAACATAAACAAAGACAAGATCTGATACAAAGATATCTGAAAATGCCAAAAAAAGAACATTATAATTGCAAACAAATTGACAAATGTATTCATAATTAATTGGCCAGAACCCCAAGAGTATAGCACTCACCACTTCCTTTACTACATAAGTTTCTATATGTCCATCTACTGCTGATTGTAAAACTTCAATTGCTTCTTTGAACCTTCCAGCCATAGAAAGACCTATAATGTGATAACTCCTGGAGAGAAGACTAGTTTGACCTCTTGTAGCATCAGCAAAAGTCATTCCAAGGTCATGTGTTTCTTCCTATAAATAAATGTTATAAACACAAGAATGAAAATGAAAATCTACTTTTTGTCCGGTTAAATTTAGCAACGATTGCCCAGCTACAATTAATTCATTCATTTTTTCATGTTTAAGTTGTTTGGCCCATTTGGTGGAACTCATTGTATCACATGGGAACCAGCCTAAACAGATAAAAATACAATCAATAATGATACATGTACACAAAATACATTAGTAAAAAACATCTTGCAAAAAGGTAATGACAAATAAACGGATATCAAGGGAAGGAGTTTTGAGAGGGACAGAGACACATAAAGTAAACAGAAGCTTTAAAACAGGTAGTCATGGTAAACAGAAGCTTTAAAACAGGTAGTCATGGTAAACTAATGATAACAAGACCTACTTCATATATAGAAGATGGTGTTAATTATATGGACACCTTTATTGACATTCAACAAATAGCAATGAATCTATGATAAGCAACAAACATTAGGATTATTATTAAACAAGGTAAAAATCAGTAATTTTAACAGTTCATGTGTGTTAAACATATTTCTATAAGCAACATTTTTAGGGAGGAATGGAGGTACAAAACCGATAAGAGAGACTTTGGAAAGCTGAGTGGCAGCTGCAAACATACCAGACAAATTTCCATTGCTCAACAGTTCTAAGCATGAGCACAAAGAACAATAGATTTACCACATCTATCCGATAACAATAGATTTACCAGATCTATCTGATAACAATAGATTTACCAGATCTATCCGATAACAATAGATTTACCAGATCTATCCAAGAACAATAGATTTACCACATCTTTCCAGGAACAATGGATTCATTGTGGTATGATTGCTATTTTGCATCCAAACAAGTTCCAATTGCATTCATTAGACAGTTAGAATTTTGGGGGAAAAAGTAATTTTTGAATAAAAGGCAGTGTTTGGGGAAATCCTTTAAAGCTCATCATTGATGAAGAGTAAGACACACAAGAAACTGAAGAAATGATCTCACCTGTGTAATTTCCTCTGATTTCAAATATTGATGACATGCATAAAGTGATAACAGCTGAGATAGATGTTCTTCATTGGTCAATATTTCAAGTCTCATCATCTCCATGGCAACAGCAGCTGCACTTCTTATGTCATTTCTTTGAAGGTAGTCATCAAGTAGTAAGTTGTTTGTGAAATTATCAGGAAATAAGCCGTAATTTGTCTGCAAATTTATTAAAACACAAATAAGTCAAATTAGGACATTAACGTTTTCATCAGTAAAATGTGAATCATGAGTTTTCTGTACAAACCCCACAGTATTTTCAGAAGGGATAATAATCTAAAGAAATACTTTCATAAAATTATCTACATGATACAAAAACTGGTACAACAATAATTAGAAAGGACATATTTTAATGGTCAACAATAGACACAGAAATTCAATTTACACCACATATAGTGTCACAACAAAAATGTCATCAGGTAAGAAAGTTCAAATGAAATAAGCAGCACTTATATATTAAGCAGTAACAAGATTTTGCCAAGCAAGACAAACACACAAACGTCATGACCGTATGCAAAACTGATTGTAAGATTCCATTGGTTATTCCACAATGGGAATATTGAGTTCTGAATGGGAGCGGGGCAGGGGTTGTATGGACTACTAGATCATCTACCTTATCCTGGAGCACTTTCAGCACTTTATCTGACATTCCTAAGTCGATGCAAGTCCGGATGTAGCAGTGGACAGTGGATGCTCTCAAATGATTTGTCATTGGAGAATGACGATGACTGAAAATGATAACAACAGTTAAGTGAAACATTGTATAAACCATTTTCTAGACAGGTTGATTTAATTCAATACAAACAAACCAAAACAAATACATACCAGTACAGATACTGTTCTGCTGATTGTAATTGGTGGTCATCAGAGACATTGTCTACAAACTGTAAAACAAAAGTTGCATTCAAAATAAGGTTTTAAAAAGTGAGGTAAGATGTGCCTTATAGCAATGAAATAAACAATGAAAGAAAACCTGCTCTAAGAATTTTAGACAAATTAACATTATGAGTTGAATGGACTTATTTCAGTCTTTGGGGTGGGGTTAATATCTTGGTTCAGATCTTAACCACTTCACTTCTTGACACACTTATGGCAGGTATTTTTTCAACAACCGGAACAACTTTGGATTTTCCTCCATTTGTTTTACTGCAGGCAGACTGCTGACTTTTCAGTGTGTAGCGCATTGAGGCAGGCACCTTCCATGATACGCTTTGTTTTACTCATACAAAGGGCCACAACAGGTTTTGGAAGACTTGTCTTGTAAAATCCCTTTTCGGGGGTTATTGTGTAACCCCAGATTGCAGACCTTTGTCTTGTTGGTATACGAATAATCACTTTACAAGGCTTCATATAGTTATTATAACAAAACTTAAAGACCCTTTTTTCAATGGATGGATGTGATGCAACCTGTCACTTAGTAAGAAGTACAAAGGTGAATAAAGAACATTTTAGAAATAGTCCCAAAAGAAAGATTGAGGGCGCACTTGCATTCCCTACAACATGTACATTCAGTTGAATAGGGTTGTGGTATGGTAGTAAATGAAGGGAATAAAAGAGTGGCGACGAGTTTTTAAACGGCCTTTTAAAACTGGCAGGGTCGTGGCCGTGCGATAAAGGCCTGAGCCGAAGGCGAGAGCCTTTATCGCACGGCCACGACCCTGCAAGGTTTTAAACGACCGTTTAAGAACGAGTCACTACTCTTTTATTCCCATTCATAAATGCCAATTTGTTAAAAAGTGAAAGAATAAGGAAAATCAGTGGTAAAAAAGACAATCTGTGACATTCTGTTTGTTTAGCGAATTTTCGAAGTTTGTACATTTTCAAAAACTTTTGTAAAATTATGTTTTGTTCGCGTTGGGTTGTGTGTACGCACGTGTACAAAAAGATTGCGCGCGGGTACTAATAGCTATGTATTGCGTTACGCGTAAGTAAATTGGCGTAAATGAGCTTGCGCGCCCAACACACGAAGCCAGCCGGTCTTAAACAGCTCCAGCTATGTCTTTATCAGCCGTTTAAACACCCCCACGTGACGTGCTCTCCACCAATAGGAATAGCGAAACTGTCTGGGGTATTTATGAATGAAGGTTTTAATATCAAATTGATAAATTAGTAAACTACTGGCGACCCACCTTATGAAGGTCAATTGATGACACTGGTTTCTTTAAATCCAAGAAATTGGCATCCAGCATGATTTTCAATTCATCTGTAAAAAAAATAATAATAAATTTGCAATGAATTGTCGTACCACTCAAGCTTCTAGAGTCCATTACATGTACAATATCAACTTCCATCCCATACAAATTGGGATAAAATCTGATGTTTGAAAACAGCTTTTTCACTGTTTTTTCATGACTCCGAAGACCGATTAAGCTTAAACTTTCACAGGTTTGTTATTTCATGTATATGTTGTGTCACATCAAGTGTGGATACTGGTCTTTGACAATTACCAATGTTGTACTTTAAAGGAGAACAATACACAAAATTAGAACAGTGCAAATCTATATGGTGTTATATGGGCCATGCAATAATCAAACGCTTGTTTCTAAGGATTGACCAATCAGAATAGAGGATCATTCAAGTTTGTTTGAACACAACTAGTGCATGTGAATACATATGTAGTATAGGTATTACTACATACTCACATAAATGTACTTTTGTACTACAGTATAGCAATGCTTACATTTACAATAAGCGATTAATTCAATTGTAAGGTCACAGTGTTAGAAAAAACCCAAGGCACTCTAAAAAAACAAAGCAAATTCCAGATATATTTTATTTCAGTATTTATTTTACATTGTCTTGTTTCACCACAGGGTAGCCTTGGAGAGAAGTTCTCCCAGACTCAGGAGTTGTGTACAAATTATGCACTTCTTTTATTGAAACTAACTCTTAATTTTTCAAAAAAGGATGAGTGTGTATAATTGATGTTCTGCTTACCCATATTAACAGCTAAGAGTTTTCTAGTTCTCCAAGCACTGGTTCCTTTGTATGCATCGGATAGAAGAGTTCTCCTCGCTGTAGAAAAAAAATCCACATTTTAATTAACTCACTGTCAGGTTTGATGTTGAGATAACAGGAGCAGCTTGCCTTTATCAATTGCAGTTTTCATACGGTTTACTGGTTAGGATGGTGGAAATAAATGACAGATTGACAGAGTCTTATCCATAGTCCTTCATTAGACCCAGTAACTGGGGCGCTGTACTTGTTTTTTCGAAATTTTGACATCTGCTGTCGTACTAGCGCCCCAGGAATCCAGTGTTTGGTCATACATCATGACCATATCCAACTCTCGCTTGTATCGACAGGTGCCCTGCCTCAACCGAGTAGTCGTAACGGTTGAGGCAGGGCACCCGTCTAAAATTTGACGGGTGCACTGCCTCCACCGTGACGATTATGCGGTTGAGGCAGGGCACCCGTCGATTATACGGGTGCCCTGCCTCAACCGTGACGACTAGGCGCTAAAATTTGATGGGTGCCTTTTCTCAACCGCGTAGTCGTCACGGTCGAGGCAGGGCACCCGTCAAATTTTAGAAGGGTGCCTTGCCTCAACCGTTACGACTACACAGTTGAGGCAGGGCACCCGTTGATACAAGCAAGAGTTGGATCTGTCATGATGTATGACCATACAATGGATTCCTGGGGCGCTAGTACGACTTTGTAGGGGGCAACATTGTGAGGGGGCGAGTTTGTACCATGAGGGGGCAAGCTTGCTGGGGGGCGACTTTGCCGGGGGGGGGGGGGGGGGGCGAGATGACTGGTTTCCATGTGTGGAGGGCCAAGAAGCGAAGGGAGAATAGCGTATTGGCATGGGGGTTATTTTTATTCAATGCCAGGATAACCTCCAAGTCTACTAAGCCTTTCTCTATTGTCTAAGTCTAACATTGTTAGTAACAATACATATTAAACTGTTTAGACAGCTCAGCACGTGTTCAATAGCTACATTGACATTGAATCATGTCATGCATGATGATGATGATTGATCATGATGGTGTAAAGTACTACGTTCAGCATGTTCAGTTGGTTCGACTTCGAGTCGACTTACAATACATTGTGTCGAGTGGGCCCCAGTATTACTTCTACTCCAACTAGTCTGCTGTGATACCGGTGTTAAAAAATATCAAAACGATTACATTACTTACCATGGGTAGGTATTCCACTAACACATAACGAAACACAGGTCTGTTTTGATCTAAATAACTGTCGTAGTGAAAGAGCAGATCGAAATGCCGATGCTGTTTTGCAAAGCGCCATGTTGAAGTTTACGCTCATGAATAGCGCCCTCTGTTGAACCAGGGTCTATTCTTCTTAGCCTAAACATCTGACGTCAAACTTCGAGGCTCGGTCTACACCCTTCTCGGCTCTCAGGAGTTCTCCCAAGAAGTTTGTTGGTTTGTTTGTTTTGTTTGTTTGTTTGTTTAGATGATCTTCCAACAAAGGAACTCAGCAAAGCTCCCCACAAGGAGGTATAATTTCACCAAGCTAGTAGCCTACTTCAAAACTTTGTTTTTAGCTATTCCCACACAAACATCCTGCCACTGCTGACACGAGAGCCGATTTTTTAATGTAAAGGTTAGCCACCCGGGTTCCCCTGCGATCTCCTCGCAAATGAATCTCACTCACATGTGTCTCATTAAATCCGCCCCTCCGCCCCTAGAATGGAGCAGTACTGCAGGCGAGCCGTCTTGTATGAGAGAAAGTCTGTCCTTGTGGGAGAGCTCCTTACTTACCGTGCCTATTGCAGTCCTATGACAGGTCAATTAACCTACTTCAAGGTCATACATTGACGAAGAATACGAAGCTGTTTTTTGTGTTTGAGTCACACAACGATAAAATAAACACACAACTAAATAAAAAACGTTCCAGCTCAATGTCCACGTTTTATGAAGTAATGATGTTTTTGCACAAACAGTATTTTAGAAATTAGCATTAATCATCAATTTTGAGACAACTTCCAGACGATTTTGCATTTGTTTTGCAATGTGTTGGCCATTATTGGATTGTATAATATTAATGGACTACCGATGTGTGTTCAACAATTTCAACTGTGTGTACCTTGATGAAAGAGATAAAAAATAAATGCCACAATGAACACAATAAAAATACAGATTTACAGAACTTATACCAGTTTGTTTGTCAGTTTGACCTGAGAGTGTAAATTTGAGTTGATTGATGAGTAAAGATGCAATTCTTTGTACATTTCCCGTGTCTCTGCGCACGTACTACACAAGCTTGACATGAATATAACAGTAACAAGTATTATCGTATACTTCTCTGGTGCCGAGTTAGTCTACGTGTGAGGAGACTATTGATAGATCTGCAGTCTGTGTACTCAGTTAAACTAGTTTTCAACAATACCTGGGTGTTCTGGTTTGGAGTTCGTCCAAATCCATCCAAATAGTCCACTTTCTCATAGAGTTGTTTGAAGCACAAAATACTGTTTAATGTCTGCTAAGCACAAACAAGCAGGGGACCAGTCACAAACTATACGTGATGTGGTAATTTGGCTGGTCACCTCTTTCTGCTAAGCATTGTGCATAGCTGATTTTTTTATGAAATTACCTCCGGTGTTTCAACTCTTTATTTTAAAAACGTCGCGTGGTGGATTTATTTACAGACGATTTGATAGTCTGGTATTATTACTAATAACCATTACCAAGTTAGTAGTTGCAGAATAGTGTACACATATCATTGTTTTGAAGTTCCTGTTCAAGCATGAAATAATGTCCCAGATGGGGAAAAACGATTTGAAAAACATAATTTTCATAATAGGCCATAGTTACAGACCTGCTTGACAAATAAGGCAATATTTCAGAAAGGGAAATTTTAAAAATAAAATTTATATTTTACAAAATCAACTACGTTCGTTATGGAGATTAGAACCTCTTTGATTGTTCTTCATGGGAAATAGTTCGAATTAATTCAAATTTCCCATGAAGATAGAAACTGTTTTATGATTTGATTTGAAGAATACTGATCAACGGATCTCATTATGCCCTTTAAATGACGCCGGAATGTGAAGCCATATTTAGGCCTATTGGATGAAAAATCATCAAAAGGCAGAATAGTTACTTCATTGTTTGGTTATTTTGTCGTAAAAATTCACTGTTTAATTATTGATAAGGTTATTTTCCGAAAGGTCATGATTAAGTGCACATTGGCAGAATTTCCATTCCTAAGATTGAATGCATCTCCAAGAAGATTGACAAAACCAAGAAGATTACGTATAACACAACCAATAAAAACCCCAACTTCTTATTGAGAATGAAACCATTTGCGCGGATCAAGACGACAGTGATGACTACGTTGCCTAGTAACATGGCTGTGATGTATATTACCCCTGCACTATGAATGATAACAGGTCGTCCAGAACCAACAATAACTGAGCTGAGAAACCAGGGAAGTCCAAGACCAAGTAAGATGTCAAATAAATTACTCCCGAGAGAATGTGAAATTGCCATATCACCGTAACCTAGACATAGGGAGAAATCAAGCATAATAGTTATACATAAGTCTCTAATATTGCATTAAATAACCAAATTAAGCTACAATGTATTGAAAATAATGCTTGAAAACAATACAAAAACACCCTTGATTAGAAAACTTAAATAGAACTCAAATGTCGATGTTGACTTTATACGGGTGGGTTCTGGATATCAATACAGTCCGACTGAAACAGTAAACTAGCAGCAAATGTGTATACACAACGTTAATTGCAAGCGGTGAATAAAGTATTGTGGTTAACATGCCTAACCTCTCTCAAACCATAGAGAAAGGACCACGGTATAGGCACGGTGTACAAATATTCCACTAATAATACAACATCTGCGTCCCCGTCATCTCACATCTCTGCTTCAAGCGGCAATACACATCATAATGATTCATAAAATAGTAAACGATTCAGGTGTAGTGAAGCCCGAATGTTGAATTGATTTAAGAAAATAAGACTGGACTTGTTTAGGTTTTTTCTATAATTATGTTTTCCTTCTATGTTCTGTTTTTACGATTTTCAAGCTTTATGTTGAATATTTATTTGATAATTCTTTCGTAAACAATACTAATTCACAACTGTTTGTATGCATAACACATAATAGGTGTAGGCCTACCTTCCCTAGCAGCTATCACACTCAATATGAGGTCAGGAACACTGGAGCCAGCCGCCAGTAGAGTCAAACCCATCACCGTGTCTGGTATCTCAAGAACAAACCCTTAACGAAAAAACCAAAATGATGATTACTGTTAATATCTAAACTGTGTGTGCAAACCCCCTGTAGGCACTCCACGTGTTTTTCGTACTAGACCTTACTGATTTACACAAAACTGCAATTTGATTTTTTCGTGAAACACTTGTTTTTTCGTCGCCCCCAGTTCAAAATAAAACAAACTCACCTACTATAGTCACCATCCACACTAATACATATGTCAATCCAGCAATCCATCCAAGAGCAACCAAAAATGTGACCGGGTACCACCTCGCCCATGCCTTCTTTCTACAATCAGGAATTGTGACATAGAATAGCAGAAGGGCTGGTAAAGTTAAACTCCAGCTGAATATTTGAAGACATCCCTTGGGGAGCTCCAGAGGTGACTTCGGCTCCTCTTCCTCTTCATCTTGTCTTAATGATCCTTCATCTCTCGTTTGACTTCTTTCCTTTTTATCTGCATTTGAAAGATGAAAAACAGGTGTTTTCATAATGCATGTTTAGACAAACGTTACATTGTCTCTCATCAAACTGCATGGGTGCAAC
The DNA here is from genome assembly GCA_037783415.1 of Leptasterias polaris. Taxonomy (NCBI): domain Eukaryota; kingdom Metazoa; phylum Echinodermata; class Asteroidea; order Forcipulatida; family Asteriidae; genus Leptasterias; species Leptasterias polaris. Next base: position 191,818 of record JAZGTN010000127.1, read on the forward strand.
CAACCTAGTACTACTAGCAATAGGATTTAGAAGATCATTGTTGAAGTGACAAATTCCACGTTCCACTGAGATTGATATCCGTTTGTAATGTTCCAATTTTTTTGGATCAATTAAATATTGGAAACTATTCAGACATTCGATTTGGTTTATATTCCTTGAGAAAAACTAACTTGGTTGGATGCGCTCATCCAACACCCCTGTTGTAATTGCGTCAAACATAAATTGTGTTACAACATTATGAAAACAGGTTTGTTTATCCTTAAGATCTCAAAAGATGAATTTAGTCAACGAGTCCTACACTTGGAATATCATCTTACAATGATTGAGTGATACCTTCTTTTTTGAGACTTCCATTTCCATTGACCAAATGAAGAGCAACCTCCTCTTCTTCGTCCTCAGACCCCTCCCCCTCTTCCATTAAATTAGCAAGCTCCGTAAAGTCTCCGCGTGGTTCTCCCGTTACTCCTCGTCTATCTACACCTATAAGTCTCTTACATCTACAGGTAGCCATCTTACGATCTACATACCGCTCTGTCGGTGGGTTGAAGTACATCAAGGTAATGTAGAGAGCATACAGGACTAGAAGAACCAGAGATTCAGACCTAATGTGAAATATAAACAAGTTGTGACTTATACTTTAACAAAATCATTCTATATCGCAAAATAATGACTTCGGTGTAAACAGTTGGGTTTTAGATGCCAGCAGGTATCTAGCATTCCAACAGGTATCTAGCATGCCAACAGGTATCTAGCATGCCAACAGGTATCTAGCATGCCAACATGTATCTAGCATGCCAACAGGTATCTAGCATGCCAACAGGTATTACAGAATTAAGTCCACTAAAAAGCCAGTCATGTGGGAATATACTGTTAAACTATTGTAACTATCATTTTGACTATAACTTAAGGGTTTCGTTTTGTTGTGGTTATTAATTTGTCCAAATATTTTAACAATAATTTAGGCTTATAATTTGCAAGGTTTTAGAAGGTCTTTTTAATGTGCAAGGCTCGTTTGTTTTTCGACAGAATTACTGTTGTCGTTAACATCTTAGCGCCATATTGCAATGAAATGGCTTTAGTTTTATAATCATATTAATCAAGTTAAAGCACCTTTGTTTACTTAAAGGGAAGGTGTACGTTTGGTAATCACTCTTAAAATCCGACAGCAGCTTTCGGTGTATAAAGCATTTTGTGAGAAACCTTTCACTTCGAAGTAATGTAAAAAGATATCAGTTTTTTGGCCCAAAATTTGAATCTGAGAAACGCTACTGTCAGATACGTTTCTCAGAGTGTGTATTATTTTTCCTGCTTGGACATATTATTATTCGCTCCGGATTTTCGGCGATATCTCAAAAGCACGACCACCTTTTGAAATGGAATTTTCACGTGTTAGTTTTATTGTATATAACCTATCTACATGGATTAAACAATCAAACCATTCCAAAAACCAAAGGTAAAAACCTTTAAAACACAAAATATTATGTTTTAAACACATCTCGTTTTATTCATGTATTTTTGTCCGGATCGATATTGCAGAAAGTCATTCTGACATAATTGTTTAAAGCTGACACCGGTATTGATGGATTGATCAAACAAGTGCAGTCTTACAATAACAATGTTTACTATCATAGCGCTGTTTGTGGATTCAGAGCACGCCACACTAAAACATTCAATTTAAAACGCCACAGTAAAGGAGTCAAATCCAATGGCGTTCAAATAATGGTGTAATATTCAAAATTATGCAAAACATAGACGTTTCGACTCCAGCAGAGTATTTCTCGACAATTGTGTTTACTTACTAAAAAATGACTAACTGAAACTTTGAAAGATCTGACCATTTCGTGTAAGGTCTAATAATCAAAACGCAAAGCTGTACATCGACAATTTGAACACATTCTACAGCTTAACAAGGCCACTATTTTAGATTTATTACTTTAAAGGTACTGGACACGTTTGGTAATTACTCAAAATATATATTAGCATAAAAACTTACTTGGTAACGAGCAACGGAGAGCTGTTAATAGTATAACACATTTTGAGAAACGACTCCTTCTGAAGCACGTAGTTTTTGAGAAAGAAGTAATTTCTCACTTAAATATTTGAATCTGAAAAAGACTTCAGGCCTGAAGCCTTTTCAGGCATCTGAAAGCACACAAATTTGTGCACCAAGGGTGTTTTTTCATTCATTATTTTCTTGCAACTTCGATGACCAATTGAGCCCAAATTTTCACAGGTTTGTTACTTTATGCATATGATATGTATACACCAAGTGAGAATACTGGTCTTTGACAATTACCAAACGTGTCCAGTGCCTTTAAGGACTTCAGCCAAACACTCTGGTTTAATCAATTATGTTGCATTACAGGAATACTACTAACATTTAAAATGCCAATTGTTTAAATTACAGTCTCCAGGAATATCCAACATGCGGGGTAATAATATGCATGCTTTCTGCTATACTGGGAGCGCGCATCTCCTAAAAATTGCACCACTATATTGAATTATTCATAATGTTTCGTTGTTGAAAAGCCGAGAGTTCAGCTTAGCAACAAAGGCTCCCCGTAACTCAAGCTAAAATTCCAGCCAGCTCATGAAAACGAAGACAATCCCAGACTAATATATATATATATAATATAATTTATTACAATCATGTAAACTTACCACATGACTAGACCATCAGACACGACAAAGACTAGAGCAAGAATAGAGATAATGTAACAGCACGAGTCCCTGGTCAGAGGCCAACATGACAGATCAAATGCCTGGAAAAGAGACTAAGTCTGTGTCAGTGTTTCGCATACGAAGGACAGTCACTTTCTTAATCACGGTCTCACTTTGATAATACATGTATCGACATCTTATCAAATCTCTCCTTGTAAATTCATCACGTTTCGTTTAATTTTGAACGTGCAATTAGATTTTAACAAGTAAAGACTTTTTTAAAGTATTAATAACAGTAGATGAAGGACATGCCCTTAAGTCTCTTCAGTTCTTTCATAAGTTATCGCCTTATTAAGTTATTGTATCATAACATAAGCACTAATCGATAACTCCACATTGAAAAACATCTCTACGTCATATTGACGAATAATTCCTCTCCACATTTGAATACAATCATTAGAGATTGATACCTGTTTGGCTCTTTCTTACCTTACCGGCTAGCAGTCCACACAGACCAATCACAAACAGAACATTGAAGACAGCTGAGCCCAGGATGGTCCCAACTCCAATATCTCCTTTACTGATAAACACACCTGATCGATAAAACATCTAATATCGATTACTGATTGGAAAATCAAATCATATATTTTAATTTGGTATACTCATTTTGTTACGAATAATTGTCTTCTTCCAGGAACGAACCCGTTTTAGTCTCAATTCTTAATCCATTTTGAAGACTTTCAGACAAAACTAGCAACACATCCAAGACTAAACTTAATAATTCAATTAGCCTATTAGGCCTAATATAAATTTACACTTGTGTGGAATAGAACTTTCTATAATTAAGGTTTCTCGTTTTACTCATACTACCATCTCTTGAATAACGCTTGGTAAATAATGACTATCTTAAAGAACTCACACGCGCTGGATGGTCTGCCATCAAATGCATGTATAAAAGTATAATAGGCCCAATTTCACGAAGCCTGTAAGCACACAAACGTGCTAAGCACAGACAAATTTTGCTCAGTAAAAACAAGTTACAAGCAAAAATTCCATAAAGTTTCAACAGCTGTGATTGGCATGCCCACTCACTTTTTGCATTAAAGATTTTGACCTTTATGTAATTGATTATTCAATTGAAAATGAATCGATTATTATGTCTTCGTAATATAGTTTGATACACATCAAGTTTAAGTTGATACTGGAAAAGACTGTTCGGGCCAAGAGTGATGTCTTAAGATACGTCATACTTCTTGTAACTTTCTTACCAATGACAGATGTAAAGAGCTCTGGGGCTGACCCTCCAATCGCCATAAATGTTGCTCCGGCTACATCTTCAGATAGATTAAGAGCTATGGAACAAAAACAATCAAGGTGGAATGATAGCTCTCCAAAGGTGACAACAATGACAACTAAAAGAACTTTCAGAACAATTATATTGATTTGAATCTTCCTCGATTTCCCATGATGTTTAGCATCGTTCAATGCGGTGTATTGTTCACTACGGTGTATATTCTTAACATTGTAATCAGTTAATAGAGGTGTCTCTGTTAATAATAGAGATCTGTATTAATAATAGTATATTTTCTACTATGGAAATTAAATGTTAACTTTGTACGCCCGATAATATAGATATCTCTAAGTATGTTGAAATAGATCACACCTTAACGCACAGATTGAAGGTTGCCATGCTACTAACAGGAACAAAAACAATCCAACATTATAGGCTACCTACCTGAGCATATGATTTCCAACGCAGGCATGAAGTAACTGTCACATACAATTGCAAGTGCGCCAAAAATATAAACGACTGCAATGACGTTTATAGACAAGGCACCTTGACGAAGTGTGTCTAGGCTGAATAATCCTGTTGGAAAATTCTCGATAGAAGGTCTTGTACAATTTGCTGTGATCTCTAAACTGTCATCTGTTACTGCTGCAGATGTGGATCCTATCAAAAGTATGGTAACAATAGAGAAATACGTTAACGAAAAGGAGGCAAAATAATTCAGTTATTTTGGAATTTTGAAGAATTGAGTACATCTAACAGTGAAGCGTTTTGATCCACTGAATGTTTAAAGTTTATACAGCTGATTCTATTGTCAGTGTTGTTGCAATGCCCACACAATGAACCCTTTTTGTCAGTCTTAAGAATTCATCTTTCCTGGGGCAGGGTATCGTAGAGCAATTGCTGCTCGATATGGGGCAGAGGGAGGCCCCCCCTCTATTGTGTCTTCATTGTGTTCTGGGAATCTCAGGAATTCTTTTGAGAATTTTAGGGGGGGTGCTTCTGTATACAAGAGGGAAGAGTGTGTTAGGGTTAGGGTTAGTTTGGGGGGGCCTCCCTCTGCCCCATATCGGGCATGGTATATCGTAGAGGTAACGTGAACCAGTATGTTCAAGCTTTCTCGTGTCTCATCATCACTCTATGACCGGTCAATCCGGTGCTTGATACTGCAGTTAGATTCTATGGATGGATTTTCATTCTAATCGTTCAAAACTAGAAACAAACTATAATAACCCTCTAGCCGCGATCCGAGCCGAGGGACATATTTGACCCAATGTTCAACTTCATTATAATCTATACTCTCGTCTTCAGTAAGGCAATAATTATTCATTTGTCTTTGAGACAGATGTTCCTGTTATAGCTGAAGGTATTTTCATCGCGTTTCTCATCGCAGACTAGGATCAACTGGAGAAAGAGAGTTCCTCCATTAATTTTGTGTTTTGTTTTAGAATCATTTTGTAGGGATACCGGGGGCGCCGTGTTCTTCGGCCCTACATGGAACTTATTTATTTACATATTATGTTTAAAAAAAATCCCAGTGCCCCCACAAAGGAACCAGATACACCGTACTAAAAGGGGGGAAAACGTTCGTTTTTGTTTGTTTGTATTATCAAACAGGAACTTCCATAGGCCTATCGACTATTTTACAAAGATCACTTTTCAACACAAAAAATATCCTACTTGAGATTGATATTGATGTTCATAATATACACGACTTCACTCAACCCGGGCTAATATACATGACTTCACTCAACCCGGGCTAATAGAAGCAACTGACATAGATCACAAGTCAAGTGCTCTCCAAAGCATAATGTGACAAGTCTATTCTTAATGTATAGGTCTAATATAGATAAATAATTCATAAGTTGCAGGTATACAAAATATTTGCAATGCAGACGTCAGTTTTTCCTGGCAAAATTAGCACACTATTCCCATCCATCATACTTGAGACATACATTCCTGATTGATACTCAATGGGCCAATATTTGCATCGGTATTAATGCATTACACTGTGCTAGTTCTAGGTGGCAACGGTTGCCAAGGAAACGCTTCAATTAATAATGCTTCATTGGATGCATAAATATCACGGTCATGAGATACGACCGTAATATTCCTGATGTTTGCACGAGTTAAAATGTCCCTAGTCAAAAAAATCTCGATAAGACTCCATCAAGCAGGACTGCCTAGGTATGAGTCAGTTATCGAGTCTACATTCAGTATTAGCTAGCACTCAGGACACCCTCATATTTTATTAATGACAATTTATAGCGACGATTAAGCACGTTAACAAAAATCAATTGAAAAAACAATAACTGAAACAGTTTGGTCTGAGATTTTAATTTATTTCTACGTGGCGTCGTTCATGTGTTCCAAACAGACCAGATACAAAAATAGGATTCTGAACACGATGTGTTTTATTGCAATACCAAAAGTGCATCGGATTGTAAATTATTACTACCTTTATTGCTGTACATAAAATTTTATATAGGCCTATTATATATATTATACAATTTTATATATTTTTTGTTATATTCTCTATATTTCTGTATAGCCAGTAGCATTGGAAACGAAGGCTCTTGTGCCACAGTTATTAGGTTAACTTTTTTTTCCTGGCATGTGTTGCTGGCTCTATTCTTTGCTCCCTTGGTTTTTTTTATCATTGTCTCATCTGTTTTGTATTTTTATTGTCTCGTGAAGTATGCCGAATAAATAATAATAATAATAATAATTTCAATAAGTGCATAGGCCTAGTTAATGTTGGAACTAAAAACACAAACCACCTACCCGTAACATCTGAAGAAAAAAAATACAAAATTGTAGCATATGTTTGCTTGAATCTTTTCCTGCAGAATTAGCCTATTAATTAACGTTTTGCATTAATTCAGTGCGATTTGTATATAGGTGCTTTGTAATTTTAATAATCTTGTTTTGTTTATGATTTTTCGTTATAAAGGAAGTTCTTGATAAAACAAAGTGTTAGCTAATAGTAATACGGAATACATACTGTACACTTACTGTAACATCTTGTTCTGAATAACGGAATATTTGGACGTTTACGTTCGTAAGATAATGCTTAAAATAAAGACAAATCTTTTACACGACATTTAACTGTAATGAAATAAATCCGTGGGAATTCTCTTGGTATATTATCTGGAAGCTAATTAAATATTTCAAATATAACAATATATTATAAGATCTACTAGTTTGTATAGTTGAATGTTCATTTGTGTAGATATCTCTTCAAGGTTAACGTCAGAGAAATTAATTTATCTGGGAGACTTTATTATTAGGCCTACTGTATTTTCTTTCTCTGAATAAAATTATGTGGGGTCGATGTTTCATTATTGAAGTGGGGTCGATGTTTCATTATTGAAGTGGATTTTGTGGGTCATCTTTATACATTGGAAATAAAGCAAACTTTCTTTATACTAGTGTGTTTATTTTGTGATATCTTGTTGATATCTTTGATACATGTTGTTGTTGTATTCGCCTCTTCTTTTTAAAAATTCTCCCTTTTCACGTTTTTAGTTATCAAATTACTGACGTGCATTTTGAAAGCTCATCATTTTGTATGAAATTTTGTAACCGTAGAGTTTTAGTCAAAACTTAAGTAAAGAATGACTTAACCTAAACATTCCCCTGCGTGGTTTCTGGCTACTCTATGCTGAAAATATTTCATAAAATAAGCATTACGATATAATGTTGGTATTTCTTAATGTGGAAGGATTTAATGTGATGGATTCATTCCACGAATTCTACTTTATTTCTACGGAAATGTAGGCCCCCCTAATCATTGTAACAATGACATTTCAAATTGATTCAATATTAGTCTGCATAAATATTGAAATTAATCAAAGCATTATAAAGTATATTTTTATTTTCATATTCGTGTTATCATAATACCTACCCGTTTATTAAATGGATGAGCAGGCAGGAAAGAAGTCGGAACTTAACTATACACAATGCACCACAACCATTTATTTCTTAGCATAGATCCCTGTGACATATTATGACATAAAATCGTGTACCGTATGGTAAGTGTTTTGCAATTACCGGGAACCATTATTTTATAATGCAAATTGCATAAATAATTCTTCAAGCTTAGGCCTACTGTTACACGAATGAGAATGTTGAGTAAATTTACTGGGACATGAAAACACCACATGGTCTTCCATATTTATTAATAATGTACGTGTGTAGTCATCAGTGACAATCATGTAAACTAGAACATGAGTTAAGTGCCCTTGGACAAACATAGGTCTTTTCTGGTCATTCGTTATCGTAGCGTACATTGGTCTTCGAAGCTACCTCCCCGTCCAGCCCCCTATATTCCCAACGTGTATGCTATAGTTCTTGACAACCTAACTATTACGTTGGTACAATGAAAAAACCGGAGTGTTAAAATAAACACCATGGATGTTGTCTCATAAATTATAGATACCAAAGAGAGAATCAACCTTAACATCTTATACTAGGGTGTTTAAATAACACCAATGTAATTGTTTTTGCAGAAATTGGTGCGATTTTAATAGCAATATCCTACAAATGTTGATTCTCTTTTCTAATTATGTGACAACCAACGGTGTCAATTTGAACACCCCGGGTTTTTCAATGTGTGGGTGAAATTTATCTAGATTTGGGGCAAAGGGGCATCTTAGATTTCCCTTTGAAAACAATTAGAATGAAAATCCTGCACTTTGACATTTTCTCTTAGGGAAAAAATCCACACAAATTACAACAAACAAAACAGGAAAACGAAATTCGACAATAAAATTCAAGTTTTCTTTATTTGTTTGCAGTTGACCCTCGTTAAAAGAGTTGAATACATTGTATACTTTCAACTTTGACTAAACAAAAGGGTCTGGACAATAGTGTGTGGAATAGGGTTTGTTTGGGATCTATTGTGCCGCATCTATTTTAGGAATACTCGACCTTTCCAAGGATTCGTTATTTCTTACTTACCCGTTTTATTCACAAGATCCTGAATTCCAACCGTAGTCTCTTGTACCAGTCGTTTTCTTGTCATTACATTATCATCTCCGTTGCTGAATTTCACGACTTGACTGATAAATCCGTATAGAATATGCGACGAAGCATAAACAATAACTATACAAATATAAGTCCTACAAATAGCAGATTTGAACATGGAGGATTTGCGACGTCTAACCGTCCATATGGCCATTTTGACGGTGGTACTCTGTGTCTACACGCTTGCTCGCCCGTGGATATACAAGAAATAGAGATTATGCCTGAGTTAGTAGTACCCTGCGTGCATAATGTGCTTGTCCGCGGGACTGCAATACACTCTCATTACATGAATGATGAAACAGTCACTTCTTAACTCCTGCTTGTTTGCTCTACGAGCCGTAGCTTCACAAGTAAATTAATAATTTTTGCCATAATGATTGCAAATTTTCAGTTTTACGGCTTGCAATATGTACTCTATGCAGGAACGCCATATGATGATTGGCCACGCACCATTCGTTTTTATCCCAATCACATTATATAATTTATGCAGTACGACTTCAGTCGGCTAAACGCGTGGCTGATGGACATAAAGGTTGATTTCGTCAACAGAGTGCGCTCTCACATATTGAAATATAAACAAGGTGATAATGAATTAATTCGAAAATACTTTTAACGCCATCATTAGCCGTGGAATGAGTTGCATGCTGAACTCAATTTCATAAAACTGTTTAGCAGAAAATACTGCCCAGCAAATTTCTCTGCAAAGCAAATAATGAGCGAGGCACCAGTCGCAATAATGTACACTGTGGATTTTTGGCTGGTAAGCAAGTTTTTCAGTGCTTAGCATGTTTATATGCATACAGGCTTTATGAAATTGTGTCCCAGTCTTGATAGTGACAACCAGCATGCACCTCATAAGAAGATTTGCGAATTAGTCTATTGAGCTGTTTAGAAGAAAACACTGCTTAGCAAATTTCCTTGCTTAGCAAAAAAATGAGTGAGACACCAGTTGCAACAATGTAAACTTTTTGGAATGTCAGCTGCTAAGGAATGTGTTGCTGCTAATGAAGTGTTTTCTGTACTTAACAAGTTTTGTGCTTACATGCTTTAAGACGTTGGGCCCTGTACATCACTAAAGAGGGGAAGTATCGAAAACACAAGCAGAAATCTATTAGGCCCGTCATTTTGTCAGACTATGATAACTTTTATCAGATCGAGGAAAACATTTTACGCCCGAGGAACTAGTTTGGGTATTACATTAACATGATTCTAGGCTTATTGAAATTGAATGGCTTTGCCATTTGTTTTATCCATACACAATGTGATTAAAACAGCCTAAAACTAAAAAGCCAATGATTTGTGACATGACACCATTAGTTTAACTTGACACATAATTTTCAAGAGTTACTCGTCTTTTACAGAGTTGGTTGTCCGATTACTTTATTCCTTCTATACGTTTCTCTATCATCATTTGTTTGGGTTCTTATTGTTCAATTTAATTAACATTATTTAGCTCTGGTCCACAAAAGAAACAACAGTATAATCATAAGAAGTTAAGGCCGAACTATTATTGCATACGTAATTCTGTGGGGAAAAGATACCAATAACCAGACAAACAACCCACCTTGGGTTTGTTATCCTCTCCCTAATCAATGGGAATCATTTTAAAATCAAAATACAAGATAAATACAGTTGTCTGAAAAGATAAACCAGTTAAGTATGCCTCATATGATGATTGCTAAATAAAGACAAGGATTTATCTTCCTGTATGTACAATAACATAATACATGAGTTTAACAACCCCCCCCCAAAAAAAAAATCTCCTCCATTTACTTCACATAAATGTCCACCCACTATGTGGATGAAACACTTCTGAGTGCTTGCCCAGGGTGGGTGCCCAGGGTGGGTGCCCAGGGTGGGTGCCCAGGGTGGGTGCCCAGGGTGGGTGCCCAGGGTGGGTGCCCAGGGTGGGTGCCCAGGGTGGGTGCCCAGGTTGGGTGCCTGTATAGGCTTGCTGTACTGCGGATTAACTGAATGACAGTTTCATTTCATTCAGCAACACTAAATGTTGATTGTATCAAATTATTAATTAACAAATGGCAGTTAATTTGAGACTTCAAAAGTTGACTAACTATACATGAAATGGAAAATGGTTTTTCCACTTAATGATGGATATAGGTTCATTAAATAAATACCATAAAACAAGTAAATTTATCCAGTCAGTTTCCCTTGTAGTTTATTATTTTATATGGTAAAAAAAGTACATAAAGAATAACAAGGGTTTGTAAAAGGTTCTTTGGAGCATGATTTCATCTTTTCATATCAATTTACCCACCCTTGAATTTATGTTTTAAAGTATCAAAGTTAACTTAGACAGAAAACGTTTCCTAATCAACCATGGACAGATGAGAAACCAGTTGACCCAATTCAGTCCAGTTGACCCAATTCAGTCCAGTTGACCCAATTCAGTCCAGTTGCCACATAAAACCTACAACAATAACTGGTTTCTTTTTTCAAGGTCTAAAGATGCCTGTGTTTGCACTTGTTTTAAATAACCACAATTTTGTAGGAAGAATTTGAAAAGATTTTGCAACATGTGCAAGGGATAGCATTTTACAGGAATAGTGAAAAGGCACTGGGCACAAGTAAAAAATAAATCACAAAGACTGGATTGAATATATTAAAAATTACAAACCAACATAACAATATTGGAATACCATGCAGAAATTATAACAAAGAAAGAAATACAAGAAACAGCATAAATCACAATTGGAGACTCCCTTCCATATCCCTAAGGCTGTGTCTGAATTGTTGTCTAACTTGGCAGCGGCAGCTACAGCTGTTGCTATTGATCTATGCTTCAATGCATGCTGATGTGGTGATGCATCTGTAGCTGTGGCTATAGCCCCTAATTCGGATACAGCCTAACCAAGAGAATGCTGATGATGTTTTGGACCCTACTTTGATCTTAGGGTGTATGACAAGTGTAGAACCTTTATCACAGGATGGTCATCTGATAATTGGGTACCCTGTTTGTTCCAGTATGATCATCATGCTGATAAACAAAGGGACTAGCTTATTTCCATGGCAGTCATTACGTACTTGTAAAGTTCAAACAATGAGTTAATGTGTGTGGCCAATTCTTCATAGCTCACTGTATGCACAAGCTCTATGAAGTCTACAAAGTGATCCCAAATGCAACATAGCCTTGAGCTCCACTTGCGGCGGATACCGGCGCTTACAAAATGTCCATTATTATTATTGTTATAACTATTATTTATTTAAGTATTTTGTGTAGTAATGGTACAGTAAGTGGGACATTTCCAAATGCACAAAAACTCAATTTAATTCAGACATAGAAATTAGAGAAAATTTGAACATTTCAAAAGGGGTTACCTTCAACAAGAAAAACTTGAGGGACCATTACAATTACCCATGGCAACCACTAGTAGGTGTATTGCCAACATAATATGTAGCTTACCCCTCTATTGACTCAAATTAACAATGATACAGACATTCATCACCACACTTCCTGTCTGATTCAATAAAGTTCCAATCACAATAATCCAATAAATACAAGATTCAAAAAGCAAAGGGCTCCAGTGGTTTTTGAAGGCTGCATGTCTCCCCTGATAACCAAGAGGTACTACATGCATATCAATGTACTTACAATTAACTTTGCTATGCATTGAACCTAGCAACCAGCCCGCCTGCCCACCTCTCTCCATGAGTTCTCCAATTTATCATGTGAACATTGTTCAGAGGTATATCTGCATATCCTTTGCGAAATATTGCTTCAATAGTAAAAGCTAAAAGCAAGTCAGTGGCGGGGAGTAAGGGTGCAAAGGGGCACTCTATCCTGGATAATTCAAATCTTCAGGTTTACAAAGAGCAGCATGGCAGAAACAACAATCACTTATGCTATGTGTTAATTCCAGGACTTCACTGCCTAGAATTCAAACCAATAAATTGTTCAGTAAATGTCCAACCAGGTTGCACATTTAAAAGGTGCTTAGAAATTAAAATAACATGTCAAAATAATTTGACTGAAATTGTTGCACACAGAGTAATAGTTATATCAAATGTCTGGATGGCAATGTTTGTCCAAATAACAATTCAATATTAAATTTCAAGATGATTGACACATACTTACAATTTCTTCCCTTTTCAGATCAAGTGTACATGTGATCAAAGAGCAATGGGACAAGTGCAAGTCTGCAGTACATTACTTCTAGTCAACAAAAAAGCTTGACTTTTGTAGACACAACAATTTGTCAACCTTGCTGGTATAACAAAGCTTGCAGCAGTTTGGGTCAGATTTTGGTGGTTAAATTTACCTAAATTACACACTACTTAAAAAATGAATCATTGAGTTACAGAAATTTGGTTATATCCATAGATTACAGGTGAGTTCTTAAAATGGCTGCTGACAGTTCTCCACAATAATGGGCTTCTATTAATACCAACTCCCCAAAATGGAAATCTTTCCTTCAAAAATGTACAACAAAGATTTATCTTTTCCTTTATGTACAGGTAAATAGATTACTCATCACTATTGAATCTGAATGAGTTTACAACCGTACACAATAAACAAGAGGTATAAACAAAGCATTAAAGAATAGCAATGGTGTAATGGAAGAGATTTGACTGAACTGTGACAAGCTTACTGGTATGGCAACCTATGCATTGTGTCATACCAAATACACATCAGGATCTAAACCCAACACAACACAGAGCATAATCTCAGAAAGAATTTCAAACAGCAAATAATGCCCAACCACTTTTGGCTAAGCATAAAAACTACAGGGAACCAGTATTGTGTGTCCCTAGTTACTTGATATTTTGGCTGGTAACTTATTTCTGTTATGCAATGTTTTTCTGTGATTGTCAGCTTTGTGAAACTGCCCACCAGAGTCAAATTACACCCTGCTTGTTTTTAATTTTGTGTCGATGACTACAAATTATTAATCCAGAGTGTGATTTAAACGTTGGCTATGGTCACATCTTACATTCCAAAAATAACATCTTAAATCATAAGACATGACCTGATTCTTAAGATTATCCCATTATACATAGTGAGTTTACCAAGCTGATTGGGTCCCTTTAGGTTGACAATGTGTCAAACAACCAAGGGATCATCAGGTAAGATTGTGAATCTTCTCAACAATTACATTTTGTCACATGTAAAAAAAGTTCATATCCCAAGTACCAATCTACAGGCAACATGTTCTCCAGATCATTGGATTATAACTCAGGAGTTTCATCTGCTTTGTTTACATCTTTAATGCAGAAAATTAACATGGCTTACTGATGGACTTCAGAAACCAAACACTCAAAACAGATGAACAAATTGACATTGTTCTGAATTATTAATATGGTGTCAAGATGTCAGACAATGTCTTAACTTACCTCAAAATCTTTATTGGAAAGACCCAGCCTTGAAATTTTGAAATTCACTTAAGACATCAGGATATCTCTGACATAGGGATTGGGAAACATTGACAGCATTCCATGCATGGGCAGACGATGTTGCACATAATGCTGATAGTTAAAAAAAAGTTGTAATCTGGATGTCAAATACTGTTAGAGAACCAAAGTCTTTTTTCTTTGTATGATTTCTCTGTGAAGTGTATGAAGAAAACAACTGATGTCTTATCCATTAGAGGTCCTTCCATGGATGCTATAGGTTCTAGGTTGTTCGTTTTCTTTGCTTGCTATAGAGCAAACTGCGTATGTTGATGATAGTTCATTTATTTCAGGAATCATGGAGAGTAGGGCTAGCCATCTTCCTTGGGTGGGGTGAACCATCCTGTTAGGAAAATATCAAAACAAAAAACCTGTCATAACCCATTTTGAATCATCTAGATAAAACGAGAAATCAGACCTAGATAAAGTATGCCACAGATCCTCAAGTTTTTGGTGATCGCATATAATCGTTAACTCTGAACATACATCCAAACTTTGGAAATCACTGCAGTTTGGGAGATTGACTTGTAATAGGAAAAGTACATGTACACTGTGAATGCTTACCAGCATTGAGAACCAACTTTATCATTTGTCCTACAAGTACAAACTAATCTTCCCATATCTAAACCACGTGTAAACAGGTACATAAATCTTTTGACATTAACAAAGCAGATCTGTTAAAATTAACGACCATTAACTAGATTCAATATAATTGTTAACTCGAAGAAAAAAAAAAATCCTCTTTAGTGTGAGTTACAACATACATGTAGCTACACAATCAGGATAACTGTACATAATAATTTGCACTGACACGACTAACTGAAAGATGTTAGTCAGTTAACATACCATTCTTTTCATGAATCTGCACCAATGACTTGAAGGATTGTTGAGCTCTTGCCAGACTATACTGACGCTGCTGGAAAAAGGCAAGCAATACAAATCGCTCAGTTAGTACAGACAAATATAAACACCTTTAAACTTTAAGTCTCATTTTGATGTAATTGCCTTCCTTAAAAAATCAAACAATAAATACGTTCTGTAAAACCTTTATTTATATATTTTTATTTTAACAGTGAGAAGCTTTATGTTCCTCATGAAACTTTTAAATTTTGTTTCAAGAATATGTCTGCATTACACACAAAAATAACTTCACTCAATGTTTGGGAACATTTATGTACTGACAATTAATGGTTTGTACTGCACAGTGATGCAACTCAACATTATTGACCATACTCTTCCTGTGTCTTACCTTTGATGCACCAAACTGTATCCTGGCTTTGCCTTTGACTAGTGTAGCAGCAATTTGTAAGATGACTGCCTCTACTGTATAGGCACTACTCCAACCCTGCTTGGTCAATAGCTCCATGCAGATTGCACCACCACCCAATACATAACCACCAGTTAACACTGGGAAGATCACCCTCACAAACGGTGGGTCAAATGGGAAGTTTTCCTAAAAATTGTCAGAATTATTCTTGGTTTATCAAAAACAAGCAAACAAATGCCTTTCACATCGACACCAATAACAGCTTAAAAAAAGAAGTATTTTGTGTTAGAAATATGGGAATACATAACATGGTGATGTGCCATGGCAGAGCGTGAAGCAAAAAGACTGTTCATAAACTAACCCAAAATCAATTTCCTTGTTCAACCCAAAATCATAAACTAACCCCACATCTGTTATTTTAGTTGCTTAGTGTTCAGATACTAGACTGTTCATAAACTAACTCCACATCTGTTATTTTAGTTGCTTAGTGTTCAGATACTAGACTGTTCATAAACTAACCCCACATCTGTTATTTTAGTTGCTTAGTGTTCAGATACTAGACTGTTCATAAACTAACTCCACATCTGTTATTTTAGTTGCTTAGTGTTCAGATACTAGACTGTTCATAAACTAACCCCACATCTGTTATTTTAGTTGCTTAGTGTTCAGATACTAGACTGTTCATAAACTAACTCCACATCTGTTATTTTAGTTGCTTAGTGTTCAGATACTAGACTGTTCATAAACTAACCCCACATCTGTTATTTTAGTTGCTTAGTGTTCAGATACTAGACTGTTCATAAACTAACCCCACATCTGTTATTTTAGTTGCTTAGTGTTCAGATACTAGACTGTTCATAAACTAACCCCACATCTGTTATTTTAGTTGCTTAGTGTTCAGATACTAGACTGTTCATAAACTAACCCCACATCTGTTATTTTAGTTGCTTAGTGTTCAGATACTAGACTGTTCATAAACTAACTCCACATCTGTTATTTTAGTTGCTTAGTGTTCAGATACTAGACTGTTCATAAACTAACCCCACATCTGTTATTTTAGTTGCTTAGTGTTCAGATACTAGACTGTTCATAAACTAACCCCACATCTGTTATTTTAGTTGCTTAGTGTTCAGATACTAGACTGTTCATAAACTAACTCCACATCTGTTATTTTAGTTGCTTAGTGTTCAGATACTAGACTGTTCATAAACTAACCCCACATCTGTTATTTTAGTTGCTTAGTGTTCAGATACTAGACTGTTCATAAACTAACCCCACATCTGTTATTTTAGTTGCTTAGTGTTCAGATACTAGACTGTTCATAAACTAACTCCACATCTGTTATTTTAGTTGCTTAGTGTTCAGATACTAGACTGTTCATAAACTAACCCCACATCTGTTATTTTAGTTGCTTAGTGTTCAGATACTAGACTGTTCATAAACTAACCCCACATCTGTTATTTTAGTTGCTTAGTGTTCAGATACTAGACTGTTCATAAACTAACCCCACATCTGTTATTTTAGTTGCTTAGTGTTCAGATACTAGACTGTTCATAAACTAACCCCACATCTGTTATTTTAGTTGCTTAGTGTTCAGATACTAGACTGTTCATAAACTAACTCCACATCTGTTATTTTAGTTGCTTAGTGTTCAGATACTAGACTGTTCATAAACTAACCCCACATCTGTTATTTTAGTTGCTTAGTGTTCAGATACTAGACTGTTCATAAACTAACCCCACATCTGTTATTTTAGTTGCTTAGTGTTCAGATACTAGACTGTTCATAAACTAACTCCACATCTGTTATTTTAGTTGCTTAGTGTTCAGATACTAGACTGTTCATAAACTAACCCCACATCTGTTATTTTAGTTGCTTAGTGTTCAGATACTAGACTGTTCATAAACTAACCCCACATCTGTTATTTTAGTTGCTTAGTGTTCAGATACTAGACTGTTCATAAACTAACTCCACATCTGTTATTTTAGTTGCTTAGTGTTCAGATACTCACCTTAAATGTCATATTTAGCAAGATGTGATCCTTCCCTTCTTTTTCTTTTAGTTGTTTTAAGTCTGCATGTAATGGACTGTCATTATCAACACTGTCAGGTATACAAAACAAGCATACAGATTTTAAAAACAATAATAACAACAATGATAACAATTTAATAAAATATTCATGACATGCTGTATATATAAAGGTGAATTCTAAACTTATAACAATCTATACAAAGGTTAAATTGTATATGAACAAATACATTTTAACAATACAATTACATATAACTGATAAATATGTGTTAATGATAGTTCCCTTATTACACATAGAAGTGGTGACTGCTGGGGAGAAAAAGGTCGCACATAATGATTATTACTGAAAACTTAAACCACATGCAAAGCAACAATGTATTTGATACATGTTAATGAGTAAAGTGACAGTGTCAGTTTTGGATCATTCTAAAGAAGTCCTACACACCTGTCTCATCAATTTGTTGTTATAACAATACCTCAGGAAGTTATAGTCAAAATTTCTTGTTACAGTTTATTAACCAACAGTTTATTTGAATTCCACCTACGATAGAATTTTGATGTGCCAGTCAAAGAGACTGTCGTTGACTAACTCCACACAGTACATTTTCTACTTACGATAGAATTTTGATGTGCCAGTCATAGAGACTGTCGTTGACTAACTCCACACAGTACATTTTCTACTTACGATAGAATTTTGATGTGCCAGTCATAGAGACTGTCGTTGACTAACTCCACACAGTACATTTTCTACTTACGATAGATTTTTGATGTGCCAGTCATAGAGACTGTCATTGACTAACTCCACACAGTACATTTTCTACTTACGATAGAATTTTGATGTGCCAGTCATAGAGACTGTCATTGACTAACTCAACACAGTACATTTTCTACTTACGATAGAATTTTGATGTGCCAGTCATAGAGACTGTCGTTGACTAACTCCACACAGTACATTTTCTTCTTGAAAGCATCTGACCTGTAGACATCTCTTAGCTCTTTCATCAGTCTGTCTGTGGCCTGCACTGACCCTGATACTGAGCCCTATATCAAGAATTGGAGCAAATATTTTTAATCGGTAGTTTTATGATGTGAAAATCTCAGTGTAATGCAAAAAGAAGAGCAGGACAGCACAAAACAACAGTCGAATTACAAAGTGCAAATAAAATGTTCCACAAGGCAGTTGGCTTTATATATTTTTAAAAGGCAGGATTTAAAAACAATATAATCACAAGGGTTGACTTTACAGCAGTTTACATTGTAAAAAGTACAAGATATGTTTGATAAATATTTGATACAGCTGGGGTGAACTGAGATTGAGGTACTGAGGTACAGAGAAACTGTAAAAAAGCTTGAGAAGAGACTATACTTTACCTTTAAATAGTCTCTACTCTGGCTCGATTTTAGTCTCCAAGGGCACACAACACATTTGTTCTAAGATACTGAGGAACTATATGTGGAAATTGATAACAAAGCAGCTTGAGAAGAGACTATACTTTACCTTTAAGTAGTCTCTTCTCTGGTTGGATTTTAGTCTCTCCAGTACTGCATAGTTTTCTGCATCTATGTCCTTGTCATCTTTCTCTGTGACTGATTTACTGGTTTGTAAAGAAGAATCAAAATCAACAGAATGATCCATGCCACGAAGAGAACAAAGTAAGATACTGACTGTGTAATATAGAGCAATATTTTATCAAAATCATCTCCAGTCTAATATTTAGATGTTGGCTTCAACAACAATATTGAAGTTTGGACTCAATTCACCTGACATCAAAACAATAAATGTTAGAATCCACATGTGCTACAGTGCAGTGCACATTTTAGGTGCCGCAAGCACATTTTATTTACACTCACCATAAGTTCAATTTGACTCCCGCGTGTAGCATCAATCAGTGCAAGGAAATAAATGTAGCCAATATATTTTCAAAGCCTAAAATACTCTAGTAATAAACCACTCTGATCAGATTATTATACAAGATGGATCCTAAAACTGATAATAATAATAACGGCTTCTTATAAAGCGCGCATATCTGTAACTCAGTGACACTCAAGGCGCTTCAACAGTCAGTATTTTCCTGAAAGGTGTATGAAGCTACATTTTTGAAGTATGAGACCCATTCCTTTACATAGAACCATGTAATGGTTTACAAGGTGCTGTGGCGCAATATGCAGCCAATCAAACCAGGAACACCAGGGCGAACCCCTGGTCGATAAGTGCACCGAGTTCTTTTACGTGCATTACACAACACACGGGACCAACAGCTTTACGTCCCATCCGAAGGATGAAGCAATAATGGTAAGTGTCTTGCTTAAGGACACAAGTGTCACGACCAGGACTCGAACCCACACTCTGATCTGAAACACCAGAGCTAGAGTCCGGTGTTCTTATCCGCTCGACCATGACACAAATGGTTTCTTTTTTTCAAATGCATCTTTTTATTCATGGTACAAAATATGTCATGGATGGCTTGAATGGCTTCTGACTTGGCACCCTCCGAGCAAAGATATTGAACAATTGGGAGACTGCCAGCATGTTAATCCGGAAGTAGTCTGGTCGCAGTCCAGCTCTAGTCAAATAATCTTTGATCAACATAAAATTATGTCAGTTTCCCTTATTACTTCAAATACGTCATGGTCAGTTATCCCATCATATCTAGTCTACGTAGCTGTGATCAATAATTTTTTCACAAATATCCAAGTTCTAATAAACGTTAGAAGGAGAATTACATAATTGAGTACTTTATAACCTACATGAATTCTAAACATATATGTAGAACTGTATATTGACAATAATTACAATATCAAATATCTCTATCCATAGATTACACCTTTTGCATTTGATTTGTAGTTTACTGTTGGTGTTTATTAACATACCTTGGTTCTTCTTCCATCTCATAATGATCCATACAGTCTGTCTCTTCTTCATCTTCCTCCTCTTCTTCTTCATCATCATCATCATCATCATCTCCATTATAATAACCTCTCCCATAATCATCATCTTCATCTGCACTGGCCATGTCATCATCACTCTTCTGTATGGGCAAGAAAAAGAACAGGGCTTAACAGTTTTATTTATTTTTTCTTAATTGTCTGATGAGGCAAGCTTTGCTCACCCAACAAAAACTAAAAGAGATACAATTGAGAAATGCATTTTGACGAGATTCCAAAAAATAAAATAGGTCGAAAAGCTGAATGTGAGCGAGCGCCAAGCGCCAACATTTTGAGTTCACAAAAATGTCCTTTACATTAACATGCATGATACTCAAAGTGTTCAAAACAT
This sequence comes from Leptasterias polaris, assembly GCA_037783415.1. Classification (NCBI taxonomy): domain Eukaryota; kingdom Metazoa; phylum Echinodermata; class Asteroidea; order Forcipulatida; family Asteriidae; genus Leptasterias; species Leptasterias polaris. The sequence continues at coordinate 212,773 of JAZGTN010000127.1, forward strand.
TGCATCTCCATCAAGGCATTTTGAGGTTTAGCGATTGGCCTGGGATAAAAAAAAAACCAAGAAAGAGAACAATCTTACATTAAAACTAATTTAGGGTTGAACAAAGAAAACTTGACTCCAACAGGATTTGAACCATTGACCTAAGGATTACCGCGCTAGCACTCAACCCACTGAGCTATCTCCCGCCAACATAAGAGATAACTCAGTTGGTAGAGCGCCGGCACATTAATCCGGAGTTCGTTGGTTCAAATCCCGCTCTAGTACATTTTTCTTTGTTCAACTCAAAATTATTTAAATTTTACTTAAAATCAGTTTCCCTTATGGTTTATTATATTAAAAGTATACAACAATCCGTTCATTTGTCCAGTGTACCCTCCATGGTTTCATTTTGTTAGTTACACATTGTATAGTTTTTTAGCAAACAAACTAAAACTTCCACCGACCGTGCTGTCCAAGGCTTTAGGGAGTGAACCAACAATGACCAATGCTGTACACAGATCTAGTGTGCACAACAGAAGCAACGTTTCAGAGCTTGCATTAGGCTTACATGTGATGCTTAGTACCAGCGCTGTATTTTTCTTACAATGGGTTCACATAAAACTGACTGTCTCGTACAGTATAGTGTACACCAGCTTTTTGAACGATATCCGCAAAGCATGTCAACACAAAATAACAAGTCGGCACCCAGTTAACTAAAATACAGTTGTACATGTGTATTACATTGCCTGTACATGCAAGCTCTCAACGCAGCACGTATTCATATTTTGGCGGTAGGCAGAATGGTAAGACTTGTGATGGCGTATTCGATTGATTAGGGTATACCAATTCAGTCGGGACAAGTGAGCCATGAGTATGCCTTTGTTTCAATGGATCATTGTGCAGATAAATGCACGTAAAGGAGACAGTTTCATTTAAAAGAAGCAACTACAACATGCATGATACTTTGAGTGGATCACATTTTTTAAGCTTAGATTTTAATTTTAGTAATTGTCAAAACATGTGTTTGGTGTGAGGCAGGAACAAAAATACTACAAGAGTAAGAAGGGTTGGGTGCCCAGTAACTTTAAGATAAGATGCTTACCTAAGACTAGAGATATTATGAATGGGAAGGTTTAATGATTTCTTTTAAATCTATTATAACTACATGTACAAGCAACATTGCAACCCACATGATAGCATTGATTTATTACTAATAACACAGTACATACCTCTGATGGTAGCTCTTGATCTAAGATTGACATTGTTGAGGGTTCTTGGACATCATGAAGCTTACAAAGGTCTCGTACCAATCTTCTTATCATCTTTAAGAGCTGTTCAAACAAAATATTTTTTCCACAATAAGGTAACAACATCCAGGAGGTCATGATTATTAATGCTCGTCTGTTCTAACAATCATTTAGATATCATGTAAATACCATTAGGCCTAATTATCAAATATGTATGTGATAATGTATGTATTGTGCTGGCCGGGAATGGGTGGTCCCCTCCGCCCCGGGGATCCTTGCCCACATTGCCCATTTCCAAGCTTGTTTTTCCCTTTGTGGTATCCCCTGGGTGTGATCACTCCGTTTCGGTCGGTACTTAACTAGCAGACCTGCAAGGCCGTTGTGTTTAGTTTTTGTCCAGTGTTTTGTTTACGTCCTTCGTTCTATTTGTTGTTAGTGTTTACTTAAATTTATCATTGAGTTTACATGCATGTGCATTGAGATATATTTTTACTATTTTTTGATCTCGCCTCGCCCTCGGACCTTTTGGTTCGCCGAAGTGTAATTAATATGTGTCTCAATGCAAATGCATGTCTTTAGGGACCATTGCCTACAAGCTCTGCTTCTAAAATGGATCCCTCTGCGGTATCATATTTATTTTCATCTTGATATATCTTTACTGTATTGTATTCTTTAAACTGATCGCTCTTGAGTGATAATGTATTTTTTATTTGTTGATACTGTGGAAATAAAATGAACCTATGAACCTATGTCTACTCATTAGAAAGTGAATAAAAAAAAACATCACTTCCCCTCCTCGACCAACAACCAACAACAAAAATTAAAACCTTTATTGTAACAGGAATATCTCGTGTAACTTGTGACATATTGTGACCTACCAGTTGACCGGACGCACTGATTTCAGATAAACGTTGAATCACTGTTGATAAGACTGGATCTTCTGATTCTGAGAACCATACTGGCCTTGTCTGTGGGTACGAGTCCTATAATTAGAAACAAATAATAATAATGTAGAATCAACTCTTTGTGCTGCAACCAGAGCTTTATAATAATGTAGAATCAACTCTTTGTGCTGCAACCAGAGCTTTATAATAATGTAGAATCAACTCTTTGTGCTGCAACCAGAGCTTTATAATAATGTAGAATCAACTCTTTGTGCTGCAACCAGAGCTTTATAATTCACATGTTTACAGATGAAGTAAAAATTAACATCTTTTAAATTAACATCTATTAAATACTCGCTTTGTTTAAATTCCGTTTCCAGAAAACACATTCCCCATAAAGACCGCCATTATTTTATTCATCTTGACCAAAAATTGCATATTATTCTTCTTCTTCTTCTTCTTCCAATTTGTACAAGCAGATATGATTATGTTTAGGGTCATGATGAGTAAAAAAAGTGGCATTTGGATTTAGCATTTTCACCCTGGATGAATTATTTTAAAATTGAATGTTATTTCAGCTTAAAGTGTATGAGGTATAAAGTGGCATTCATAAAATGGGTTATTTTATTTGTGACCATCATGAGGCATAGTTGACTATTCAATGAAACACTCTCAATAGGTCAACAGTATTTGTACCAAAACAATGCATAAAAATATATGTATGATCGAAGACATAATATTAATAATAGTAATAGGTTTTTCATCAAAAAAGTTTGCAACAACTTGGGAATTAACAAAACATTGTTCCTTTATTCCCGATAAATAATTGACAACATACATTTTTTTAAATACAATAGAATCTTAAAAAGTTATATAACAAATTATAATAATTAGACTTTCTTTGCTCATGTCATTGTGTTGTCAACCAAGTGGTCATGGGGCCATTGGGCTTGGGGGCTTGGGGGTATGGGTACACATCAAAAACTATATAAGTTATAATTTGGGTTCAATATATCAATTCGAATCGAATGCGACGTCATCGGCCGGCTGGGCTGTGGGCGGAGCAGTCACAAAGCAACCAATGAAATGTTCCCACCGTATCGCTCCGCCCACAGCCCAGCCGGCCAATGACGTCGCATTCGATTCGCATGATTGTTGGGGTCATTCTAAAATGGCGGCTCTTGGTACACATCGCGGAAATTAATTCGGAGTAAGTCGCACAATAATCGTTTAAAATTTCTTGTTAACATTTTATTTGTTTGATTATTCAAAACACCCAAGGCAAGCTAAAAGCCAGGTGAACATATTCAGCTGGTTTAAACCGCCGACTGGCCCGTAGGGAATGCGCCATAATGCGCCATTTAATTGGTTATTTCTTAGCTTAAAAAGAAATGGTCGGGACGTGTGGCCAAGGATTCAGCTAGCCTTGCTTGGCCACACAAGTGGGGCTATCATGTCAGTAAATGCAGCAGGAAAATATGCCCTGAAAATTGCTGATTGGACATGTCAAAAACTGACTCCGAAACTGAATGCGACATCATAACTTTGGGTACTCTTATCTAAATTGTAGAAATGAGACAAACCGTAAACCAAGTTATAGGGCTAATTCAATTATTGACATGCTTTGTTACGTTCATTCCAATACTCACTGTGAAATTACAATGTACGGTAAATTCCTCCTTGTTGCAGCCAATGAACTTGCATGTCAACTCGTCCATAGTGGCAGCGTGAATCTGGAATCTCTCATTATCTTTACCAAATAATGATTCTGAGAGTTGAAGTTCTTGTTTAAGTGATGCCACACAGGCCATTTTTACATTTTTCTCGTTCCAGATATGTAATTAAACACAATATTTTGGGGATCAAATCTGCGGCAGAAACAAAAGTTCACGGAAAATGGCGTTTTGTTATTTTCTACGCAGGCTCAGTGAAAGTGCGCCCTCTATAGGTACGGTACGTGTCAAAATAGCTACTTACGTCGAGAACCCCCCCCCCCCCCCCCCCCATCACTCGCCCAAGAACTACCAACCCAAATTAGTATGAGGTATAATTAGTCAACTAGATGAAACTAATATTTAGACTAATTACAACAAAAGTAGGTTGGCGAGTACTATTAAGTTACTTATAAATCCCACCTTCACAATATGTTGACGATAGTAGGCCTTTACTCTTTAGTGAATGGATTCCCCAAATTAACAAGATGATATTAGCCATGCGCACCTTCTGCTGCAGGTGTCTGGATTTTCATACACATTATAATTTCGGTGGACGAGATAAAATACAGAGGGATTGTTGATTATATTGTTGAGATATTATTGAGTACATAATACGGGAAAGCTGTTGCCAATTATAGTGTGAACCTTCAGTAATATTATTACTAATAATTCCCCACCACTACCAGCAGAATTGTCCAAGATCTTTTTTCAACAGAAACAGACACGATTCAACAACAAAAGTTACAATTCTCAATGAAAAAAGAACCCACAGATTTGTGGGTTGTTTTTATTAGCAAAAAAGGTGTCTTCATCGTCAATTGTTGCCCCAATAGAAAAGTATTATTCTAAATCTGAAGAACATGTTTCTAACTGACTAAATTGTACTTGATCAAAAAGTAACAGATGCAACCATCTCTTACGGCCTCACCGAAAGAACCGTCTTGTTCTATATATTAAAATAAATTAGCTTATCATCGTTTAAAGAATTAGCTCCAAGTCCAGCCCACTTGTGATGACATACATATGAATATTCAACAGCACATCTGTGTACTTCATCTTTAGTGACTGGTAGGCATCCCGTACCACCTCAGCTTTCTTTCTTGCGTCTTCATATTGTCTTATGAGAGCTAAGAGGTCTTCTTCTGTAGCGTAAGGATTGATTGACGCAGAAGTGTTATACTTGGAAGGCTGCTGTGCCTCTGCAATCAAGTTTGACGATAGTGAAGAGTTTTCCAAGATGTCGATTCGAGGTTGACCCCTAGGTCGATCTCCACGACCCTCAGTTTGTGTTTTATCGGCATGATCCATTGACAAAGATATATTGCCTCTGAGCTACGTGATTTCTGCACCAAGAAGTAACAGACGATAACAAAATCAACTGCAATCAGAGAAATGCCAGGTTATCATTCATCTCGTTTCTTCAACAAAGTCCTCTTCTTGAAATTATATTCAAATCAAAACCCGCCGAAATCGTAGAATACGGCGCTCGGGCGTCGTTCTGCAATAACGCAACTCAACGCGCGCGCAACTCTCTGTGGTGTACGCGCAGCTCTCTGTGGTGTACGCGCAGCTCTCTGTGGTGTACGCGCATATCGTGCACCTCAAAAAAGAGTTGTATAACTTGTCATCTTCAAAACGTTTGCAATGATTTTCAATATGAAACAAAGTATTTAAAGTGCCAAAGACAACTTGATAAGTACGATGAGTATCAGCCAGATATGTTGGTCAAAATTTTGCTTCACGGTTCATTCGCCACACATATCATTCCTCTGGTTATAGGATGCCCATGCAATGTCATCTCCATGAACGATTGTGAAATACCAAGTATTGAGGAAACATGCATTTTCTTTCAAACAGCATATCTTTAATTCACATAGATTATTCCAGTTGGATTCACTTTTTACCTATGGTTGGTTTTATGTCACTCACTGGAGCGTGATTTTTGTTGTCCAAACTAAAACATGCACCGGTCGTTGGCCAAAGAGTCTTTGTGTTTTGTTGCACTTTATGGTGCAATAATTTACACCACCATACACGTAGTTTACTACCAACTCTTCAAATGAATTATTATTATAGAATCCTATAGTTCCAGTGAATATCCCACAAATGCACCCTTCACCAGTATTTAAAACTCATGATGGTACTTTCTTTGTAAACTAATTTAATACTTCATTCATTGTCGCTCAATCAAATTTTGAAATAAATGAATTGACCTCTATCCTTAACAAAAATCAATTTACGTAGCAACCTCTACTGCTGAAACTCAATACTTTACTCTGAAACCATAGCTACAGTAATGCTAAAATAATGTACAGTGGGGTCTGGTTCTCAACCATCAACTTGTCTGATATCATTTTAAAAATGTTTACAAAATATTTAATCTGAACTAACCACTTTTGTTTTAAAATCTAGACAACAGATTGTGTTCAGAACAAATACATTGGTTTGAAAAGTATATATTTTGGACATGTCATCTACTCCTGCTGGGGTGACTTCACAAATAGCTTAGATTGATCTTAATTGCGAATCCATCTCAACTGCTAAGCAAAGTGTGGTATCACAATACAAATCACTATGCTTATATTGACAACTAATCTTATATATCGATCTAAGCTCTGTGTGTTGGGCTGGATTTCACAAAAAGCTAAGATTGATCTTAACTGCAAATCAATCGTAAATGCTAAGCGTGATTATTGTCAACTCATCATAAGATGAATCTTAGTGCTTTGTGAAATTGAGCACAGGTGTTTTTACAAATAGTGCAATCCATTCAGGGAAGAAAATTACAGACAAGTGTAGAAAGTGAGTAAACATTTTCTCAACACTTTTGTTAAAATATGCCCTCAAAAGTAATTATTTTTGTGTTTGTGAATTCTGTGTACTTTAGACTGATACAAGTTTAATCATTAAACATGAAAACTATGTCCTGTTTTGAAATCTTCTTTATTATCTGAAGAAAACACTTTAGACAGGATTATATGCATTATCTGAAACAAGGTTTGTTGACACTGGTGTCACATGGACATCTCAGCTATCTGAAGCAAAGTTTGCAGACATTGGTGTCACTGTGGACACAGTCATTGTATGTCACATCTCAGCTATCTGAAGCAAAGTTTGTTGACATTGTGTCACTGTGGACACAGTCAGTGTATGTCACATCTCAGCTATCTGAAGCAAAGTTTGTTGACACTGGTGTCACATCGACATCTCAGCTATCTGAAGCAAAGTTTGCAGACATTGGTGTCACTGTGGACACAGTCATTGTATGTCACATCTCAGCTATCTGAAGCAAAGTTTGTTGACATTGGTGTCACTGTGGACACAGTCAGCGTATGTCACATCTCAGCTATCTGAAGCAAAGTTTGTTGACATTGGTGTCACATGGACATCTCAGCTATCTGAAGCAAAGTTTGGTGACATTGGTGGCACAGTATGTACATCTCAGCTATCTGAAGCAAAGTTTGTTGACAGTGGTGTAATGATATAGTCATAGCCTTTATCCATAGCACTAGTCAGCATCTTTGCAGCATGAGTGAGTTGTAATGCAGCATCTGGGTGAGCCGTCCAGGGTAAAATAGTACATTCTCTCTCCAGCATCATAGACATACCTTCAAGCAGTTCAGTCATATCAAACGATAATGCTGCACGGCGAAGTCTATTCAACTCCTGTAATCAAGAAAATACACAGGAAGATCTTGGTTTGTAAAAAAAAAAGTTTCAATTTAATCTGGAATCTGGAATAACTGCCCCAAATTATCAGATTTCAAACGTACAACATTATGTATGAAAACTAATGCAGATTTTTAAAATTTTTTATTAATAAAAACAAATAAATCTTCTCTGATTGGTGATATGAAACACTGTGCTGAAATGAGTTAAACAGTCCCTGAATATGATTACTTCATAGAGATTACCTTGTAGAATACTACAGTCTTTTCTGGTAGTTTTCTTGCATATCGAAGAATCTTTTGAATATCAGCCTTCAAGAAAAGAAAATAAAATTAATTAGGAGATAATGTGAAGAAATCAGAAATCTTGTTTGCTTGTTAAATGTTTTCACCATCATTTTACTACACCCTACCTCATGTAGGAGCTGTAGAACCACATTTCAGAGCTGGATAAGATAGATTGATACAACTTTAATTAATGATCACAATAGATGTACAAAACCCAACAGTGATTTATTATGTCAAAGGTCAACATACCTGTAAATTGATTGGTTTAATCCAGACGACAGGATTCTGGGAGTAACTTCTTTTCTCTTGTAACCTGACTGGGAATGGACTTTTATTGTTGTCTTCTCCATAAGGATTATTGGCAAAAGCTGATGTCAACAAAAATACAACAGTTTAAATTGTATAAAATATTACATGTGTAACATGCACCTCTAATCATTTTAGCAAAAACGTCATCTCTCCTGCCATTTAAACAATCTAAAGGCTTTGGAAACAATTAATATACATAGATTATTTAGCTTCTCACAGACTGGTCCACAGACTCACCTGTACATGGTCCTAGTAAATGAAACTTTCCAAGCCATGGTATAGCATGGTCACCAGGCTCAAATAATGACATCATTAAGTTGGATTTCTTCTTACTATCTGCACAGGAATGAAGCAGTCCATACCAGTTCTCTCTGACAAGAAATTCAAATTTATATCCATTGTAATTATTTAGAATTTTAACACTTAAATCAGGTAAGGTTAAATCAACTTGAGGCCAAATCTTGTTTTCAGATGAATGAAACATCTTTCCATGCAGCCATAGATCATTAGTTACTTTATAATCTCTAATTATTGACATACCCAACATTAACCAGTGCCACAAGATTCTCCACCTTCAGGCTCCCATGTAGAAGTACACAAAAAGATGGACTGGATCCAATCTCTGATGAAGATGTAACAGCATCCTTCTCATCAGTCTTATCTCCTCCTTCTGCTCCTTCTCCTGAACCTGATGAGCTTTTATCTGAATATGGAAGGAATCAATATCAACAATTTCTGTGTCTTAAATAAACTTGGTCAAATTTGTTGCCCTATTGGACCAAATTTTTTAGATTTATTAAATTTTAAATAGTTTTTTTAAACTATAGATTTAAGAAAGTTGTAAGCTTTCATTCAAAGTATTGGACCCAAAAATCTGCCATTGATAAGTGGTAGTTCATTAAAAACTAAACATGAATTATTGCCGGGATCCCTACATTTAATCACTCCTATCAGCCATGTACAAACAGTTTTGCATGTTACATGTACTTTGTGCATTGTCAGCGGCATGTGCACAAGTTTTGTATGTTTTTCTTTTTGAAACAGTACCATCTGTCAAAATTCGGCCAGAGAAAAAGTAAGTTTTTAATTCTTATGGCAAAAATTGGGCCCTGCAACTTTAACAGAGTATTTAACACCAGTAACACAAGTATTTTATGTCAAAAACTCATGGTTAATTTCAATTGGATATGAGATGGAAATACAACCAAACACTCCTGATTGTTCTGTCTAACTCTAGTCCGGCTGATACAGTTAGATCAAATTCTTTGTTATTTTGAATCGTTGTACCTGCCAATAATCCACATAAGGATATGTACAAAACATTCCATTCTCTCAGAAAATGACCAGGATAAAAAAGTCTGCTGAAAGTAAAATGTTTATCCTCAACTGCTCTTATGTCTTGGTTCTTAAGTACATGTATTATTCAGATTACCTTTAACTGGAAGTGGTAAGACTAGATGTCTCGATATAACCGGTGGACTAGAAGCATCAGCACAATCTATGAAGCCACAGATACTTAGTTCATTTGATAAACGCTGTGTCACCATTTCAAAATCACGTGCCATATCTACAGACTGTGGTGGAGGGAACAGTTGTACTTCTGAGCTGAGATTACCACATGACAACTTAGCAAGAAATGCGGAGTAAAGCTCCTCAGCCACCTTAGTGAACATAAGCTGTACTGATTTAACTGTTAAAGCTCCTTCAATGGTGTGAATACGTCCTTTATGTTGATTAGCATCCAGTAACTTCTGATACATAGACAACGAGCCCAATTGCTGAAGTTCTTGTTGGTTTGATATGAGTACAATGTGGAAGTTATTAGGGAACTCAAATGGAATAGGAAAGATGGAGTCATCAGGTTTAGGGTTGGAGAGAATCTGTATAGCCTGCTTTAATGATCCTGGACCAGCCCCTGGACTGCCATCTGTCACCAAAATAACCTGCATCAATAAGAAATTCAATCAAGATTTAAATAGTTACACTGGCCACTTTTAATGTCCAACTCAGGAGAAACTGTTTGAGGTTTTGAAAAAAGGTAAAAATCATGAGTTTTGAACTATTTTATGTTTTTATATATTAAATTATTCCCACACTGCATAAATTTTGAAGAGATTCTGCAACACCTTCGTGTCCCGGCTACTCGGTCCTTTGCTGCCGGCTACTTTTTATTTTTATTTAATTTCCCCCCTCCCCTTAATTTTTTCCCCCTCCCTCAAATTTTCCCTAAGCTAAAGTACTGTCAATGACTGAAACAAAAATATAAACAAATTTCTACCATACAATTCGATTTCCATTCCAGTTGAGCAGTGAGCATGTAATAAAAAAAGCAAAAACATTCCAAGGATTTTATGTTTTTTAATGGGAACAATTTTCATGTGTCCAACAACCCTTCCCTACTGACATGGAAAACATAGAAATACTTGAATGAAATCAAATTCTATGGTAGGTTCAGGAGTCAATGTAACAAAAAATGTGATGATTTAAAGAACAAATTGTTTCAAAGGATTAAGCTAGAAATTGCTCAGAATGCACCAAAGAGCATCTAGAATCCAAACAATTTCCGGGGCCCTTTGGCGGGCCCCGGACCCAACGCCCTCGCACTCGTTCAGTCCTTTGAGAAAACCGGCTACTTATTTTGTTTCACCTGCTACTTCAAAATCTGTGGACAACCCTGAATAGGCCTACATGTAGAACATACATGGTGCAAGTCAAAACTTTACTTTCAATTCAGACAACTCAGTGTGTGTCTACATTAGCCAATGATTAATAAATATTATATATTGATTTTACATACACACCAATCATGAGGAAATTTAAGAACCATACACTTAACAGTTCTTCTGTTAACTCTGTATAATAAATGGTATTTACATCCAGACCTTGTGCTTAAGCTTTTTGTAAAGTAGCCCACCGAGCTAGTAAACTGTGAATTTGACTTGCCCTCAGCAAATTTTAGTTGCCAAAATGTTAAACATGCATCGTCATGAATGTATCTTTCTGATGTATTAATGGTAGCAATCACAACCAGTTTAATGGCTAATTGAAGCTACATTCACGCCATCAAAAATTGATTAACACATTTTTTAAGTTACTGTTCAGTGAACATGCTGAAAAGGAGGAAATAATTATGAGCATTTTCAACAAGTAGATTGCACAGATTTCAGTAGCCTACAGGGAAAGTCGATAAGTGGTTTTAGAACTAATCCATAGTAGGTTTAACTAGACAATGTATGCTGGGCTAGTGTTAAGGGTGAGCCCTGGTACAGCCCAATGAGCCAGTGATATCAGAAAGAAATGAAACATGAAATACCTGGCATAGAGTACTTGCACCCCACTCTTCAATCACAACAGTCTTGACTCCTTCCAAAACAGTTTCCAGACAAGTCTTATCAAATATCTCAATGGTGTGTATTGCTTTCTGTGGAGAACACAAAGATGTGTTGTAATTGTATTGTGTGCTCTTTGTCAAACATAAATGGGCAGGGTTTGAAATTTATACTGGACTATAAGCCCAAGGCCAGTGATTTTAGCATCGGGCCAGTGATTTTAGCATTGGGCCAGTAAATGGACAAGTGCGGCATCCTGTATTTTACGATTGAATAATATTATCTCACTGTCATGTGTAATAACTTTAATTTTATAACAGCTTTCAAATGCTGACTTTGTGTCTGACAAACATCTTTTAGTTGTGTTGAGTATCGAGGTGGGCACTGCTTACCCATTACCAGTGAGATAAATAGTCTCCAAGTGCTGTAAAATAAAAGCATTTTGATTCTGGTCCAGTAAAATGTTGAGCTACAATCCCTGCAGTTTTGTTGATGTTTCATCCAAGTTCAATCTCTGATGTGCATAAAGTTTGTAACAAGATAAATGAAAACCAGCAGTACAGTATATCCACACTTCTTCAATCTCTTTATCATGTTGGTGTTTCTTAACATAATTTCATTGGGCTTGATTTAATTCCCATAAGGTTTATAATAAAGATAATAATTATGACTAATAGACCCTTTGCATTGGCCACTATCACTGAGATCAAATAATAGAAAGTTGCACGTGTGTACTGTATGCATCGCGCACAACTCTCAGCCAATGAAAGGTCTTAATTGACCTCATTGAGGGCGCTGTTTGGGCTTGTGGCGTCAATGGCAAGGGGTCTATAGATGTTGTCGGACTCAGTACGGAAAATACTACCTTAAGCTCATTGTAATCTCTAGTAAATGGCACCACAATCTCCCACAATGAAGAGAAAATGACAAGTGTAGTAAACTCTAACTTATCATTAGCAGCTATGAAGTCTAGTAGTGTAGTCAGTCCAGTTTCTGCTAGCTGTCTTTTAGTGATTGGTTCATTGCTACTGATACTTCCATCACTTGGGATCACAGGTTGGGTCATGGACAATGACACATCTAACAAAATGACTGTAGGCATGGTGATGTGGGCTTTTCCTGCTTTAAAAAACAAACAGTGTTTCATATATTTTGTGTACAATGAAGTTAAAATGTAGGAACTTTGTTTAGTAATGTTTTCTAGCTTCCCACATTGCATTTATGCAAAGCTTCAATCTTTACTAAAATTTCTAAATTTACAAAGTCAGTTTCTCTTGTGGTTTGTTATTTGAAAATTTGAAACCATAGAGTTAAATACTGAACAATGTATACAGTCGGCAGAGTCTGATAGTCACAACAAACAGTAGATTTATCTCCTTGTTTCTATATCTGATCTTGTTCCTTTATCCACCTTTACCATTTTAATAGCCTACTCCCTTTCATAATTTCTCAATGAATTGCTCTAATTTTGTTTGTGTATAATGACTTTTTTAATTCACAAAAAGTGCAATAAGGAGGGAAGGGGAGCGGACATACTCAATAAGCTGGACTTTTTAAAATGGGATCCCTTCTTCTCGCCAAGCTTCCTGTATTTCATGTTGGAGCATGGATGAAAATTTATAGAGGAGACTTTGTTTGGGCGACCTTGCTGGCTGGCGTTAGGGCCGGGGCATAATCATGACTAGCCCCACTAGTATGGCAAAGATTTTTGGACATCTGGTGAACCCTTAGCCACACATCCATCCCATTCACTCATTCAGCTTACATCTGTTCAGCAATCGGAGCGCATTCCCTACAGGTGGGTTGGCTGTTTTAACCAACTAAATGTGTCCGCTCACATGTACCTCGTAGCTTCTCTTCAGTGCTTTGGCTGATGAAATTACAAACCTATTTTATGTTATTGCAAATAACGTTTTTTCAATTTGCTCATATTTACTTCCCTATTGGATCGTAGCCATTTCGGAATGGACCCATAGCCATCTCAACATCATCGGGTGGCGAGGATATTGACACAATTCTACTGCTGTTTCATGTGACAGCTACGCCTACAGCTGCATATGGAGGCACATACCGCACTAATTTGTTAATGTAAGTAAGAAGAGATCATGCTTATTTTGTTGTAAAGTTTCAGAGTTGTGGAATTGACAATGCTCACACGAAATGTCATTGTCAGTTGATTGGAACTGCTGGAAAAATGTCCGCATCCGGCCACCACTTTGTAAAAAATGTAATGTATTTATTTGATTTCTTAATGGATGTGGGACTTTATTCCCCTTTTTCTTATATTCCTCTTGAGGAATAGGTAGCTCAAGCTGAATTGCTAAATTTGTACCTTTAAAAAGGAAAAGTTAAGCGTACATTTGGTGGCCGGACGGAACTCTCGCGCACTCATTCCCAAGAAAAGAGCTTAACAGAATTGTAGCAAGCAGCGTTGTCAAGACCACCTAACTGACCATAGACCCCAAAATTGTTCTTTTTTTCATTATGTTGACACTTTGAAAGAGTTCAAAGTGCCTTTGCATCTCTGCATACATTCTCTCAACCCTTCTGGACAGGTAAGGATATAATTTGACCTAAATTAAGAAAGATAAAGTGGTGGCCAGATCATCAGATGCAGAATTTTAGCCGACCACTCAAACAGCCTATCAAGCAAAACTATATTATATAGGCCTAGAACTGGAAGCAACTGCAAAGGTAAGCACATAAACTTTTAAAGCAGACACTAGCAGGTTAAAACCACCACACCGCCGTAGGGGATGCACACCAATTGCAGAACGATGTATTGCAAGCTGCAAGAGCAAACGGGTTGGATGGAACTGAATAAAAGGGTTCACAATATTCAACAAGAATCAAAAAACTTTCGCCAATGTCACTCGTAGTACTGATGGGATAATCATCGTGAAAATAACTATAGTGGATTTATGTTTGCAATACCGCAATATCTCTGAAACGTTGGATTGATAACAGATCAACCTTATGGTTCCGTACTTACTCTGTGCTCACTTTCTTGAAGATGAACACAAAACTTCTCTGGAATAACGATCAGGGTCGCAGAGAGAGGTGGCGAACAGCGCTTCCCTAAAAATAAGTACACAAAACGCCTGAAAACCATAAAGCGTCGGGCGCTTGTCAACTGTTGATTTCTACATGTGAGTTAAGGTTACGCAGAGCATAAAGACGCCTGGCATTCAGACATCTAACATAAGTTAGACTTGGTCTTGGGTGCAAGTCAGCCTGAATGAATAAATAAAGGCAATTAAATAAGCCACATTTTTGGCCAAAACCTTTTGTGATTTTGTAAAATATGTATTTTGTTTAACAAACTGTTGGCGATATTGCCAACTTAAATCTTTACTTAAATGCATCCAAGTGTGTTTTATTGTTTAAATTTCAGGTGAGTGCCAGACCAGCTGGCAATACTTAGTATAAAAATAAGTATAAAGTAAGAAAAGAGCACTGAGTGTTAAAGTTGTTCAAAGTCTCCTTCCTCCATGTTCAAAGAAAAGATGAAAAGGTCCCATTATATTGCATTGGGGACTATACCCACCCCACAGAATTGCCAGTTGCCAATTGCCCTTTTAAGTGGCAATAAATCGTCCGTTGGTGCAGCTCAGAACATGAGTGTTTCCAGCAACGCACATTATTTGATTTGGGCCGTACGATCGACCACAGGCAGGGCGGGTGACACACAGAGTTGAAGTAGGCAGGCTCAGTAATGATGTCCTACCATTTTCAGTTGACTGGCGGCATATTTTTGTTTTACACCGAAGCGAGGGGTTTTGTACTGTAATACTGCCAATTCCTGTCTTGAGATGAGACTACAAACATTTATGCCTAATAGAGGGTAAGGGTTAGGGCTAGGGTTAGGGTTAGGGTTAGGGTTAGGGTTAGGGTTAGATGTAGTCTCCTATCTCAAGACGGAATTGGCAGTGTAACAGTACAAAACCACTCGCTGCGGTGTAAAACACAAATACGCTGACCGGTGTGGACGGGGATTCTGTCCCCCCGGAGATTCTGTCCCCCCATATGGAGAACTGTGCACAAACTGCTTTTGATAGCGCCCTCTTTTGAATCATCCCTCTCCAGCGGGGACAGATTTCCCTATGACACCGGCGGGTGCCGACTTTCGATTAATGGCGCCCTCTCTCTCTGTGTGTAAGGTTGACAAGGCGTGCCTGCCCACCCCCCCCCCCCCCCCCCCTCCCCATCGACCCCGTTATCACGCATTGATTAGAAATTGAATTATAATTTCTTGTGTGAAGTGATCATGTGCTAAATGAAAAATTAATTATTGACATATTGTCATCATGTTATCTCAATGTTAAAAGTGAGGCCTTTTTTAGGCCCATAATTAAATAACGACCTATCAGATTATCATACCCCTTGGGCTATCAACCTCTTTCGCGGGTAACTTTTATTTCAACGACTGTGAAATGAACAAACCTCAATACTCATCATTCAAAGTAAATTACTTTGATTTTTTTGAACCTGCTAAAAAAAAAGTGATCATGAAGAAAACATGCACTCGAAGTTTGGGCAAACAGTAGGCCTAATTACCGTATCGGATCGAAAAATAAATATAGATCACGCATCGTGAAAAAGGTGCCACAGAAGTAATTGAGAAGCAGTTACATTATTTATGAGTACAATCTAAACTTGAACCACACACCGGCTCTACAGCCAAATCATGGGCATGTGTGGGCGACAAGGCCCCGGTCTGTTACATCCCAAGAATCTTGCCTCCCTTGACAATCCTGGCTCGAGCCAAATGTGGGCCTCTCTTGACAGATAACTATAGGGCCTAGGACGTCTTGGCAGACAGCCTCTGTCTGAGAAACACCTTTGGTCCCAGGCGCAGACAGTCACCCGGTTCTGTCTAGATTCTAGAAGCCTGTGGACTGTTGTCAAGAAGGCAGATTTCCCTTCTTTTTTTTGGGGGGGGGGATACGGGGTGGGGCTTTAAGAATAATTAAACCAGAGCTGAACATCTCAAAACTTAACTTTCACATTTTCCAGAGAGCCAAGACCTATGACCTTAGGCCTATGTTATGAAATAGGCCTACGTGATTGGTATAAGAATCATTTGGGTGGATCAATGTATCAAATGCTTCAGAAGCAAACGCTTTGCAAAATAAAAAGATGGGGGCCTAGCAACAATCCTTTAGGCCCCTCATTTATGTCATGAAGGCCAACACCATTATTTTACTTCGTACAATATTTTTGTTTATTTATATTCTGCTGACTAGGGTAATAAAACAATTGATAAAAAAATGCAGTTGCATCAAGAGTAAAGTGTTTGTCTATTGCAAGGGATTCGTGGTGGTTTGATGGTTGTCAAAAATAGCCTAGGCCTATATGCACATCATAAGTAATTAATTCTGACACGATATAAAGTGCATGGAACGGTTTGACATATTATTCTTTTGATCTGCAATGGGGAGCTGGAGACTCTTTAGCTCCCGTTCAATCAAAAGGTTAAAAACTATTTTCTGTTTTTCTATAAAACGTTTGCTCCATATGCAAAAATCCAAAGGACAGGTAAGAATCAACCGACGGACAATACACTTACTTGGCGATCAAGCCATCACTGCCATTCAAATTTCGGCGGATATATATACGACGCCAATCACGGCCTGTGCGTTTATACTTATTTCTTTACAAACGTGTAGTTGTTTCCACAACAAGCGGGTAGCATTGTGCTGTGCCCCAAATACACGTTTGATTGGTTGACTTGTGTCATGTAGTAAATAGTATGATGCGTACGAATGATGCCTGTGATGATGCCGCGCACGAAGACTTTTTCTGTGACTGTGCGATTAAAACAGTAGGAAATTTGACGAAACCGAGATAGGTTCATGAATCTTCTTATTCATTATAAGGTAAAATCAACGTTTTTTATGTTTGATGTGCAATTTAACTTCACTTCAATCCACAGTGGACATATATTGTGTAAGATAAAGAGAGGTAGACATGGTACTGGTTTGTAGACTACAATGCGGTGGTCGTTCACGATTGTTTCTGGCTGACCGTTTCCTACCTCCATGCTCTATGCATGCATCATTGGAATCCATCATTGTGGTGTCTTGCCAAGCAAGTTGCTGTTCGTATGCTGATTGTCATCGGTATCGCGGGGTCCTCCTTTGGCTTGCTTTAGTTTTCGTGCATCGGGTAGCCTGATCAAAACTACTGAATCAGATCTGTTCTCAGTGTAGAGATTACGTCTCGTCTCTGTATGTAGGATATTAAGCAAAATTCAAGACCTCGGATATTTGTTTGATTTACTTTGTTTCTTGGTGACTCAATGAGATCATATAATTCATACGAGCAAGATGAGATCATAGAGCAAGGAACGAGAACTTGAACCAAACTTCAAACCGTGGAGGTAGGTCAAAGGTCAAGCCCACTTTAAAGCAGAAGAAGCTTAACCTTGCCACTCGGTATTAAAAAAAATATCATTGGCATGACTCCTCTGCCTACGCCTGTAATGTTATGGAATTTTTGGTGCAAAAAGGTCTTTTAAAGTTTTATTATGAAACAGACTTTTTAGAGCTTGGAATTTAAGTCAAGGTTCAAGGTTCATTTATTTAATATTTGCCACAGTATCAACAAATAAAAAGACATTATCACTCAAGAGTGATCAGTTTAAAGAATACAACTTTACAGTATCCATACTAAAATGCAAGTAACGTGTTTGTTTGTGTAAGAAAAACTCCCATGGTGCCTGTATAGATCGGGCTGCAAATTTTCGTGCAGCTTTTTTCCAATCCGGTGATCATACTAAGGGGGTACGATTTTTTTATTTTCATCGTATTTCAAAAATTGATTTATTTCACATATTTTTTATTGAAAGAGGATGAACGAACGCAAGGTATGAAAGCGCGGCAGATGAAATACGAAAACATGCGCAACAAAGTTTATTTGCCTGCGTTACGGTTGTATAGCAGGCAAAATGTGTCTGATCGGTTATCAAAAGCATTCCGAAAGGTTGGTATGCGAGGAACAAAAGTAGGTATTTGGAATTTTGTTTCTTGAAGAATGTGGAGGTAGGCGGTAGCGTAGCTGATCATTCTAGCTTGCGACTTCGGTTCAGTGTAGAACACATTGGAATGCATTTGAAAATGGTCAGAAATGTTTTGTTAGTATCAAAAAGCAAGCCTTACAATTAATTTGCTGATTGCCACAAGGTTTTCCAGAGTTTTTTGCTCATTGAGTTTTATCTCTTGTTTTTAATCCTGTGGGACATTTAAGTTGCTGAAAAATACACCGGAGATGCACACGGTTCATATTGAAAGGTTCGATTGTGTTTGTTACTATTTTTTTATTTTGAGCAGAGCAGTAATTTTCGGTCCAAATCTGTGCTGAACTTTCATCCATCCATCGTGTTTGACAGACTAAAGAGTCACAAACTTACAATTTTCAAAAATCAGTGTACAAATGTAACATGATTTGAGGTTGGACACTCCATATTATTGCCTCCCTGAGGGATTGGAACATCCAGGATATAATATATTCATTTTCCCATAAACTTCTCTCTTTTTTTCCCTTTTTTTTTACTCAATTTTTTGTTCTGCATTCAAAACACAAAAACTTACTGAAACAGGGAACTAATAGCCTCGCAAAAGGCCGCCTAAGGCGGCCTTTTCGTGAGTAGATTATAGATATATCAAGAGCTAGATGAAAATAAACATGACACTGCAGAGGGATCCATTTTAGAAGCAGAGCTTGTAGGCAATGGTCCCGCAGAGAATAACAATAACAATTGGGACTTAGGTGAACCAAAAGGTCCGTGGTCGAGTCGAGAACAAAATATTATAATAGGTCTCAAAGCACGTTTTCAATAAAGAAATTTAAGTAAACAGAATTATTTGGATCAGTGAATTTCGATTGGACAATGGAAAAACTGTTTGGAAACAGAAAGTAAGTGAAGTATTAAAAAACCATCTGTCCGACCATTAATAGTTTTAATACAACCACAACATTTTTAGTTCACAAACTGTTGAAATCTTTTAAGTTGCAGTCTATTGTTTCGATTGTCAGCTATTTATAATAGCGGTACTGTGTGGTAAACAGGCACTGTCACTTGCTTTCGATCCATCCTTGAGAGGCAGTTTTTATTAACTTTAGACAAAGGTATAAAATGTTCCAAAAGGGCACAGGTATTGGAAAAAGTCGAATAAGTCGAATTAGTTAATTTAAAAACACCAAGTGCTTCTTTAATTAGTACGTAATCTTTACTTGTTCTTTATTTTTGTATTCTTTAACTTGTATTTATTTATCTTACAGTGGTAAACATTTTCTTAATTTGATATTTAAACTGTTCTTACTTAAATTGTTTAAATTATATATATTGTATGATAAACTTCTATAATCCTTTCCTCTCTTGTAGATCGTGGTTCTTGTACTGTTTGTTTGCTAATATAATTTATGATAAAAAAATCACTCATATGATCTTGAGATACTTAGCCTAATGTTTTTGCAGTATTGGCATGCAATAAAATCCCTCTCAAAGCAGTTTTACATTTTCTGTTTTTCCACCAAAGAAGACTGAAACTTGATTTGAAAGGTGGAACAAGTACGTTTGGAATTTTTGACCATGAATTTTATAGACCTTATGCATTGACGTCACCAAGCCGCCATCTTAGAGGTAAACTGATGATGAAACAATGGAAACGCGCTGATTTGTACGCGCGGCGCACAAGACTGGCCAATGAGCATCTTCCTTTTGACCTCTAGGTGAGGGCGCCCTACTCAAATGACGTCATATGCATAAGGTCTATTTTGTTGACTTTTCAATTAGTAGTCAAATAGTGCATAATTGTCTAGTGATTTATACTGAAATTTAAACTTTAAATGAACTTTTGGTGTCACTATGGACAGGAAAATATATTCTCAACATGTTGAGGCCTGATTGATAATGATAGCACAGAATGTGGATTCCAGAACAAAGGACCTTCTGTTCACCGCCAATCTCACCCCTTCTTGTAGTAAACGGGAATCAAAATGGGGGATCGAAAATGCTGTTTGAGAACATTGATGGCACAATACTACATGTATGTGGTCATTTTTCACTTGGTATCTCTAGAACAATTTTGAGACACAATCCATATGAAAATATACTATAAGTCCATTTATACTGTAATCAAAGAAATGCCCAAATGATTGCATTGTTAGTACTGACCCAATGTAAGATAAATCTTGTGTGGTGTTAATAATATTGCAGTTTACTGCTAGCTGTTTACCATGTTTACGTCATGCATAACCTAGACCTTCATCTTCAGTAACTCCCTTGAGTTTATCTCATACCTTCATCTTGTTATTCTTTTACATGGGGTCTGACCAGATTTACAAAGATTGCTCTCAGTTTCTTTGTACAGAAGCTGAGTGCCACTCTCAGCAACTACATGTACACATGTAGACCTCTTTTATTGATACATCGTCCTTGCTCTAAAATGTGTGAGCTAAAAATTTGCCCTTTTTTAGGTGCACATTTATTGGACTGAATTGAGCTCTCTGAAACTGTTTGTGTTTTTTATTTTTAGTACATTAAAGGGACACGTTGCCTTGGATCGGGCGAGTTGGTCTATAAAAAGTGTTTTTAACCGCTTTTTATAAAATGCATATGATTAGAAAGATATTTTAAAAGTAGAATACAATGATCCACAAAAGTAACACAATGTTAAAGGAAAACCACGCATTGCGTGGTTTTCCTTTAACATCGTGAACTAACACGGTCGGCCATTTTGTGGAGTCAAATTTTTGACTCCACAAAATGGCCGACCGTGTTAGTTCGCAAAGTAAGAGGAAAACCACGCAATTTCGAGGCATATTTGTGTGGATCATTGTATTCTACTTTTAAAACATCTTTCTAACCAACAAACGGTAAATACAAACGCTTTTTATAGACCAACTCGCCCGATCCAAGGCAACGTGTCCCTTTAAGCTTTAAATGTTTGGTTTTGTGACAGTCTATACTACATGTATACAAGATCGGTTACATACCTACACCCTCCCATGATAATACAAAAGCATTCAGATATAAACCAAGATTTCTATTTTTCTTAGCTGAGCTTGTGAGAAGATTTTAGGACTTGAACATGATTTACAAAACCTTACATGATGTAGGCCTGTGGTTGACTCTTAAGACCCTAATGTTTTACAAAACCTTACATGATGTACATGTAGGCCTGTGGTTGACTCTTAAGACCCTAATGTTTTATTGCCATCAGGAATTTTATTTTACTTTACAATTTGTGTCATTTTTTTTTATTATCTAAAAGTTCATGACCTTGATGCTTATAATATCTTTAATTTTTTTTACAAATAGTATTAAGATAATACCCTTTTTTGATTTTGAAATCTGATTTAATAATTTCAAATACTATGCCCCCAGATCATGTTGTTTGAATGTTGTTTTATTTAAAACAAAATTTAATGTTCTCTCAAGTGTATAATGTCTGTCTTTTTGATGAATTTGTTTTTTTGTAAACAAATTCAGCTCAAATTTGGCACCTGGAAGTAAACATGTTTTACTTTGTGTAGATATTTAGTTTAATTTAATATGCATTAATTTAAATGTTCTCTTCTGCAATATAGAGCACTGAACATATTTTCACTTCACATTCTTTTGACGATTGATTTATTTACTGATATTTTAGACTTCTAAGTTTTACAAAGCCAGCAGATATTTAGTCTGGCTCTTTCCTCCTTGAAAAAATCCCCTCACAAAACAAAATAAAAATGTCCTCATCCTCCTCTGTTCGAAAAAGGTCTATCAACTGGTGTTTTAAATTTTTATTTGGCCTTATAAGATTCAGAGAAATTGATAGTAAATTGATACGCACATAAACTCATATAACAGGTTACGCTGCAAAATGTTTCTACATTGACAGCTTTATTGACCCTTTTCCTTTGCTGTATTGTCTCATAATTGTCTCATATTTCTGAAATGTATGGGTCGATCTGACTACGTGAAGTTCAACTCAACATTATTGCACACCATGGTGTTCATATCACCTACATGTATAGCATGACATTTTACAAACTAACCTACAGGCACTAAGTTCATGTTAGGAAGTTTTTTCACATAACTTTCTACATCAGCCGAATTTGCGTAAGATGACATTTTGGTTTTAAATTAGATCTTAGGGTCAAACTCTACAATCCAAGTTCTCACCTTGGCCTCAGATGGCATGTTTTCAAGCATAAAGTAGAATAAGATTCTACTCCCTTTGAATATTAACAACAATTGACAGTCTTCTTGAAGAGTTTTAAAGGTACTATGTATGTACTGTTTGGGAAAAAAGTACATGAACACTATTTCTTCAAACATTTCTTGACAAGTACACGTAAGTTACAATAAAAAGAGTACTCTCCCAAAAGCCATAACTGTATTTTGTACCGTCCTTTTTGATATATTTGTGTACATAATGAGTATGGGGCTCTAATTTACAACATTTCGGCCGAAACATAAAAACCATTGAATAGTATTTTTGTTTAATGCAAAATGAAGAATTTAAAATAAATCTTGAGTTCAATTTTTTCGTTTGAATTCATGCCAAATGATCTAGATGAAAGTGGAATGTAATATTCCTCCAAAATTTAGAATCTACTTAAAACTTTGCTGTTTCAATTTTTAAAACCATGTTTGCGGACCATTTAACATCGGTTAAAAATTTCAATATGACAATATGAAAGTGTCCAATAGGCTATTCAGTTTTCTTCTGCGTTGTGTTTGGCAAAACCTTGGCAATCTAAACAGAATTAAAATGTTTTATTTTATCAGCTTTAAAAAACCTATCGTCTGCTCTAAATAAGCCTCTAAATGAAGTACCTGTCCTGTGTGGCCCTTGCATATTTGTTGTTTCAAAATGCATAAAAGTACAGTTTATTTTCAGATTTAGACGAGTATAATTTAGATCAAGAATAAGGGAAAACAAATCTGAAAATTTCTGAAAGCTTTGACAATATTAGTGCCATAGAAAATTCTTATGATTTGCTGACATTTCTCAGAAGGAAAGTGACTACATGTACGTACAGTACGTGTAAGCACAACATCCACTTTCAAATTAAATTTGTTGAAGGCCTTAAGTTTTATGCATGCAGGAGCAAAATCCATTAGTCTGCAAACAAAATCAGTATTTTAGCCCAGGACTTATTTTATTGTTAATATTTGTGACTAAGTCTTCAGTTTGTATCACCAACCAATAGCATAACTGTATTGTACTGTATCATACAACACAGCAACGAGGCAGTACTTGAGCAGACCGTGTACCCTGCTGGTTGCTAGGTGATAGTTTAGTTTGTTTGTACAGCAGAAATTTCTGTGTGATTTCTTGATCCATACCAATGATGAAATGACAATTAAGCACGCTGTGCCTTGGTCAGACATGAATGATGTATGCTACTTCGTCCAATTAGTTTTGTTTTAATATTAAACCTACATATATGTACAAATGGATAGATTTAGACTACATTCATGTACTTTTCACAACTTACAAAATGTACGAAATGAATCTACAATGTAGTATGGTAAGTGAGAACTGGATCTTCGTGAGGTTTAAAAAACAAGTAAAATGCTTTTTGTAAAAGTTAAGCATAAGATTTAATGATTTTAAACAAAAAGTCTTCTTTTTGGACCACATTTGGAACAAGCAAATAAAAGAAGAAAAATAGTTCAGGCCAAGCAAGATAAACATTATTTTCATTCTACGTAAATGTTAAATTTATCTGATTATCTTACAGAGCCTTACTGTAAGTCCCCAACTATTTAAACACTTTGTTAAAAAAAATCATCAGTGCTTCAAGTCACACCATGTAAAAGATGATCAATTTCAAAAACAGTTTTTGAAAAGCCTTGCTGAGTTATCCAAAGCAACCTTTTGGATAGTAATACTAAATTGCAGCAGCTTGCATTCTTGGATGATACCACAATCATGATGACATTCAGTCTACTATGTAGTTCCTCTCTTTAACAGGCATGTAGATATACATGTAAATGTGTTGCCTTAGCAACTGCACTATGTTTACCCATCTCGTTACTTCTATTTGAGAAGTTAGGCAAGTGTTCTGGTAATAGAAGTAGCTCCTAGCTAAATATTTGAGTAGCTCAGGGCAAATGGGAGTAATTATTAGTACGAGAGCTAGAGTTTTTGAAATCATTGGCATTTTTTTTCCTTCATATTTTGGATTCTATTTGTTTAATTCATTGACCAAAGGTTGACATGTTCAAAAGAGTGAGACTTTGTTTGTGTATTGATAAGTGGGTATCATAGCTGCACTCAGGATGTGTTGACTAGGTAAAGTGAAGATCTGCACTAGACTTATCACCATGGCAACAGGGATTGAGAAGGATCCATGACAAATAGGTATTATGTGCAATGTTTTTTTCTGGTTTGACACGTTTGATGAACGTTTACTTTTATTGACAGTTTTAAAATAATAGCTTAAAAATTAAATGTTGCAGGAGGCTTATTTTTCTACTCATTTAATGTGAAATTATTTTCTTTGAATACATATCTACATGTATGGGACTGGAAATTCTACCAATTCCTATTCCCATTCTTTTCTCTATGCTTAGAGTATAGATCTGGCCTCTCCAGAAGTAATGAAAAAACATGGAGAGATTTGTATCATTTGAAATGAATGACTTGATTTATCTGTATTTGGTATTTGACTATATACACCATGTATACATATACAAGTGTAAATCTTCCAGTTGACAATTTGCTTTGATGCATACTGTATCATGTAACAGAAATATGACAAATCTTTCTACATTAAGTGTTCAGGGTCCAGTGGTTAATAGGTAGATCTATCCAGTTATGTGTTTGGTATATCATGGCTCAGTTGGCAATTAGTGATGACAGAAAGAAGAATGTTCTATACGAATTTAGTATTTAACTCAAGTACTTCATTGTGCATTATGTGTACATCATTATGTTGACATTTCTGATTCAGGTCTAAGGAACAAATGTGCACCAGTCTAATTTTTGACAGCTTCATAGACAATACATACCGTATAAAACACCTATAGCATACACACATTGTATTATAAGGTAAAATATACCACAAGCGTCTGTGAGAGCTTTGTTCAGTGTGAAGTCAGACATTCTGTTGCCATAGCAACAGCCATCATTACTTGCTGAAGATTTCTAAATTCAATGTCTTAATAGATGGTCATGGTTTGCATTAGGCTTGGTTGCTGCTCACATTGCAATGCATGCTGGATTGCTGGCTCCACACTGATTCTACAGTCATGTGAACATTGGCAAGTAATCCTGTTATACACTCGCAAAGAACTTGAGATGTTGTTTATTCTGTATGCACAGATTGATATATGTTAGTGTATACATTTAACTATCTATGGCTCCTCAATTTGTTGGACAGTCATCCATTTTACTTTTTCTTTTCTTTTTTGCCTTGTGTAGCGTTCATGCCTCTACATCATTGATGACTATATGCATGATATGTGGTGCTATAAGAGTTATGTTTGTAAGATTTATGTTGATTGTGTGTTCACAGGACAATATGTTTAGATAGTGAGCCATTGATTAGTACATTGTTATGCCAATCACCTTCCTACAATCCGAATTAATTTCTTTGTATCCACTGACCTAGTGAATTCATTAGACAACCTGTAATCAAGATGCCCACTGTGTCATGAAGGGTATAACTTGTTGCTTGGACAATGTGAATGCAGAGCAATCTCTGTAAAACCATAGAACCAAGGTTGTTATGGGGTAGTTTAATGTGTGTGTGTGCTTGGTGTGTGTGTGCTTGGTGAGTAGGTAACCACATTCAAACCGGGGACCTATAACAAAAGAGGACAATAGGTCCACGGTTGCTATCACAAAGGAAAGCATTGTGGTCCACGGTTGCTATCACAAAGAGTTGAACAAATTTAAAGGAGGGTCCACGATTGCTGGCTGTTACACACTTGCGTGTGAGTGTGCTTGGTGTGTGTGTAGGATCACTCAAACAGAACTGATGACATTAAAGTGGAGATAAAATAAGTTAGGTAAGTTTACATAAAACAGTGAAGTCATACCGATACCATTAGGGTAAATGTATGTACTTGTAATCAAACAGTTGTAGTTATGAAAAAGCACACTTGGAGGGGAACATTGTGTCCATGATTTAACCACTATTGATACGTCACTATTTACCATACAGGGTTCTGCCCACGGTGGTCGGTGCCGGAAAACCCGACCGGCACTCATGATTCGCCGACCGGCACTTGCAGAATTTTTTCTTTTTCCGACCACCACACGTTTTCACTTTTTTTTTGCCCATTTCCTTCAAAATATTTTGAACAACGTGTAAAACAAATTATTTACCAGTAACAGTTTTATCCAAAGTTTCGAGTAGCCTACTTCTTTGGTTTGAGTCTATTTTAATGATCCAGGATCGAGCATTCCTCCCGCCTGTACGATGTACAATATATCCAACGCACGAAACCCGCATTGATTTTGCAATGGTTTCCAGTCACGCTGATTATAGCTTTACGCTTGGAATAACATGATACCAGTTTCATCATGTTGCGAACCCTATTCTACAGCGTTTAATACAACGGAAATGAACTGCAGAGTAAGCACCGTGCTATAGATGCTGTAAATTGTTTTCCCATGGCGGTAAAGGCATGCGTGCACTGAGGGCCTACATTCAAGGCACAGCTGCATGGCGCACATGTGTAACCACTCCGTGCACGATCGAAAGGAAAATGACTTGACTGTACAAGGAAAAAAAATTTTTTCCAGCACTAAACAAATCCTGGGCAGAACCCTGCCATATATGTGATTAGACCTCCACAAACAATTAAGTAGTGCTAGTGGATTGGTACAGTACCTTGGTGTGCATAGAGTGGCCAGCTGGCATCAGCAGCCCTACAGTTTGCTCATGTTTGGATTCAAGAATTCAGACATAAGGAAAATTTCATACCAACAATCAGAACTAATTTGTCCAAATACTTTTTTTTCTTGGGAAGGGGTGGCCTGCTCTTCCCCAACCACTGCCACATGGATATAGAAATAAGTGTTACAGTCTGCTCACACGGATCTTAACTAAAATGGCAACCCCACTTTTAAACACCTTGCTATACGACAGAAAGAAGAAATCAAAAGCTAAAATTAGCATACCAATTATATCAACATGGTGTCAATATTTTGGATGATCCATTTCATGCAAACTGAGGTTCTGAAGCCAAGGCACTCTTGGTGGGCTCAACACTCTCATGGTTTCTCAGAACAATGATGATGAAGTCCTATGATTGAGCATTATTAACTTCAGGTTAAGGACAGGAAGATATGGTATTGTTGATGATTAACCTCAAAGAACTAACAGAATGCTAGAGGTTAAATTAAAAAATTAATGAGGCATTCAATTTCTCATTGCATAGTTGGAAAAGTTTTGTTTTTAAACACCTTGCACAAAAGACAGACCTTTTCAAAAAACGGATGTAACACCACTTGGCTGTTTACAGACCTGCCAACCTGTACGCATTTTGCGTACCATGCACGCATTTTCACATCTGAGTACGGTGGTACGAAATATATGCAGAAAGTACGCAAAAGACGCAAAATCTAAATCGCGTGTGTTAAAAACAGCAGCACGAACGGACAATTTTGTTCTCAATTTATTCAACTGTCATTCGTTCGACCCCAAGTGCAAAAACAACCGAACAAAGACACCCTGCATCTGAGTGATTATTATGCACTTCGATAAAAAAGAGGCTGTGCCTAGAACTATATTTTAAATTCTTACTCCTGCTGGAAAACTAATAAACCAATGCGTAACAAAGGGGGTGGGAATGGCGCAATCCAGTTTCGGTCAATCTTTTACAGTACATTGTATGGCCGTATGCATGGATGTACATGCACTCAACGCACGTGTTCTGCATCGCCGTGTGAATAACATGGACGCCGATCGAAGTGTCAGATTTATACATCGTTTCTGTTATTTTTACTTCCATTAGGGGAGAATAATGGGAATTTAATGGCCTGTGATCTTTTTATAAGAGAAACAAATGATGAATTGAAGTGGAACTGGAAAATTCTACGGTAGGCTTTCGTTTGTCCGTTTACTGGGCAACCAAAGAAAAGAGTGGAACCTTTCGCATTATTATTGTCGTCAAGTTACTTGCATGCTGAGTAAGTTACTAAGAATTTAGGAACATTGTTCAACAGTGCTTTTCATAGAAATTAATATATGTTATTGGAATAGAAATCAGTCAAAATGGGCTCACCGCCCGTAGGGAAACCCCTGGCCATTTAAAAAAAAATATATGAATAATTTTTTTTAAAACAACTTTTTGCCACTTGAGTTTAGCATCTATGATCTAGGCAATTGGAACATACAGTGCCAACAGTCGAACTGGTTATTTAGTTTTTCTGATTGGGCTTCTGGGTTTGCCGCTGTGCACGGGCTTCTGGTTTTAATGCCGCCGCGCTAATGTGGTACTCCAAAAAAATTTACAAGGTTGGCAGGTCTGTGTTTAGTATCATAATTATATTTTTAGTTTCTTGATGTTTCCTGATTGATAAATTACACAATAAACTATGTTCGTGTGAACACTTCACTTGCAATGATTTTATCACATAACCTTGTACCCTTGAACTAAAAATTTTGCCTAGCCTTTGATTTAATTCAAGACAACATGTACGTGATTTGTGTATACATTGTGCATGGAGATGCATTTATTATCTGCCAATAATGGACTGGCAATCCATCTGTAAGGCACGTTATCATGTCTACAGTCTCAAGCAGAAAATAGCCAGACTGAAAGTCTTGTTTTCCCTCAGGTCATTCTAAGGTCTGCTTTTCCTAGCAAATGCTAAGACCTTTCTGGCCATCCATGCCTGCTGGCAATGATGAAAGCCTACACATCACTAGCTGAAAATCAAGAGGTGATGGTGTGATTATGGGAATAACTGTCATGTGTGTGGGCAGGAAGCAAGCAGAGAGAGGCTTCAGGTGTGGGAAGATAAGCAGACCATGGAGGACTGAGTAGTAAAGAGTCAAGCAGGAAGGGGGGTTGGGCCACTTTGGTAGGGAGGGGGGGTCGTGCTGGTTCATTGTTCATTTTCATTAGGTTTTCTAAGGTCCAAGGGATATGATTAGTAGAAGGATGGTCTATTTCTTTTCTTGTCCCTTTCTCCCCCTTAATAAATCACCTGTTGAACATCATTATAATGCCAGAGGCTGCACTATCATTTATAATTGGACTGAGGCTGGATCAATCTTCCATTAAGTATATGTGACATTATTGGATGGAGGAATTTTATTGTGTTGCTGGTCAATAAGGCTCCATATAGCCTTTACAAATTGCATGACGACTATTGCCATGGTCACACAGGCCTGCAAGAGCACAGTTTTGCAAGGAGGTGCTGGGTTTTTCCAAAGACAATTGGCGAGCGCGAAGCCATTACGGCGTGGGGTCGCGGGCCCCGGAAGCTTTGGGGTCCCAGATGCTCTGTCGTGCAATTTGAGCCACTATTTGGCACTTAAATGTGCCTTTTTGGAATGGGATATTATCAGTGTAATTTTTTTAATGACTGGGCCCCACAAAGAATTTATCAAGTTAAATAACACAAAGGAAATACAGCAGAGTATTGTTCTTTTTGAATACAGCATTGACAGCTTAGTTCCGACAAATATTGGTAGATTCGTTTCTTTCACCTTGCTTTTTTAAAGACCCCCAACAAAAAATAAACAGACAAGGCACTGGTAAGTTGTCAAATCATTTTAACTGTTTTAAATTGAATTTTAATATTGTCGGTTCTTACAGGTCGTTTCTATGTTACAATATTAAGTATATTTGAATAAGTGGAAATAAAATAAAGTGAAAACAGTTTTTTAAAACAATATTTCCATTTATTAAAAATTTGATTCACAGTGACCCTGTCACCATATCCCAATTTACTTTTAGTAAATCCAATTAATAAAAAAGCCCCAATCCAAAGATTTTTCCTCTAATGCAACAGATGCCTCCTCACTCAAGACGAAAAGCGTGGAGCCGAACTAATGTATTACACACAGGTGATCAATTTTAAACACTGAATAGCAAACCTGGTCAAAAATCCAACCTCAAAGGGTCTGACACTAACATTTCACTTGAGATCTACATGTAATCCCAGACTCAGGGAGGATAGGCCTACATTCCAATAATACCTGTATTACATACATTCATCTTTAAGTCACATTCGCTTTACCTATCATGGCACTTAACACTTAACACCCATGTAAGAGGTACCAGTCTACTAATTGTGTTGTTCTGAAATCACCCTTACGACAATTTCCAATTCCAGTTGTAAAGAATTGGATTGAGCTGGTATTGAGTTGGTGTGAGGTGGTTTATATTGGAATACTAAATTTCCATTTAGAATAAAATCTTAGACTAACTCAGTCCAGTTTGAAATCCAATTGGACTCAGATGGCTTGATTTAATTGATTTGGAATTAGTTTGAATTTGTTTCTACCAATTGGAAATTTCGCCTCCCAATGAATTGTTTGTTTTACTTAGTTTTCTGATGCCACACTCCCACATAGTTCTTCACCACCATGCCTCTTCTTAGCCTGTAAACAAAAGGAAGCTAATAGGGTACTAGTCTAATGTTTGGGAACAAAATAAATTAATTTAAATTTGTGGGTACAATAAAGATATGGGATTGTTGCCAAAGATATCATTATTATGATATGGATTAAGGGGTCCCTTGAAGAAAAGTCTCAACGCTTTCTGACTGTTGTCATGCCCCATAATTTAGCGTCAATAGAACTTGAAGTGGATTGGCTTGTAAGTTGTAAGCTGATTTATTTAAAAAGACATCATGGATTTTTGGGGAAAATTGATTGCTTTTATAATGGGGAACAGACTGATATACTGATCGCGCTGAGCACAATATCTCTTTGCGTAGACGGGCGTGAGATGGGCACCGCACTACCATAGATATACAATACAATACAATACCCTTTGAACAGTTTTCGTATTTTTCGTGAATATTGTCATTGAATAACTAAGTCCCTAGGGAACAATAAGTGTCTCTCGTTAACGGCTGCCGGTAATTTTTATGCCGTTTATTTTTCATAAGGTTAAAATGAACACAATAGTTTTTGAAGCCTTTTATCTGGCATTAAATGCTCAAACTGATTAATTGCTAAGCCAATAGTGTTTGATAGTATTATCATAATGAAAGAAAATTACTCCTTTTTGCAGTTACAAATGAGCGTGGTTTTGGTGAAAGTTTCAAAATGTCATCATCATTAGCATTACAATTGTTACAAGTCATGTGTGAAGGGGAAAATTAAAATTTATTTATATCAACGATTGCCATTGACTTGACAATGCGTACCACAGACTATAATTTTATTTTGATGTTACTTTTTATTGCAATACACAAGCTTGTGAGTGTTTCCTTACTACGGTATGTTATGGTGTATCACTTTGGGCGGCTGGGCGGTCCAGTGGCTAAAAGGTTAACTACAGTCACTGTGAATAAGTAAACTTTATATTCATATAAAAATCTGATTACGTAAAGTAATCTTATCTAAATTTACAGCAAGGTCATAAAGTCTGGGTTGGTGGAAAGAACACCCAATAGATAGTTCCCAGTAGACGCCATCTTTACGGGCAAATCGCATTTTGGCTTGCAGGCGCGTCAAGCGCTCAAATTATTAACGCAGCCGCGTCATTCACTAACCAATCATGCAATGAGTTTTGTGAAATGTGCGCGTCCTGCACGCCGTTCTCACGCGTAACGCATGACTGTGTGTTCCAAATTGCCCGTAAAGATGGCCGACTTACGTCATACTGCAACCTATCTATAGCAAGTTGGCCTACCTGAAAAGCATGGGTAGCCTACCTACCCAATGAAGAACATTAGTAATTGCTGTCAATTCAAATTCCCTTAATGCCCATGTTATTACATAACATCATATTATGATTCTATTCTCTACACATAAAAGAATGGCTTAGGCCATACCCTTGCCACCAACCCTCCCAAATTGAAATGCTTCTGAAAGAAAACCACTAATGCAAGAACCGAGAAGGCCTAGTAATATT
The DNA here is from genome assembly GCA_037783415.1 of Leptasterias polaris. NCBI lineage: Eukaryota > Metazoa > Echinodermata > Asteroidea > Forcipulatida > Asteriidae > Leptasterias > Leptasterias polaris. Next base: position 245,244 of record JAZGTN010000127.1, read on the forward strand.
AAAATAAAATAATGGGGATGGACTAAAGTATAAAAAAAACACACAGAAAAATATTTTAAAAAGAGTCTTTTGTTTAAATCGATGGAAACGAAAAGAGCAGAAATATCATACACAGCTAATGTTCCCATATAAAGCGACCACCATAACCCTTTATCTGTCATGAATAATGTGGTAGGCCTATAAGCAAATCTTCAGTCTTCAAGCATATGCAATTTTATGAAGCGGAAATTGACATAACTGTGTTTTCTAAACGGGGTTTATCCCCTTTTAAATTTGCAGGAGGGTAACAATCCCGTATTTTGGAGTCACCAAGGGCGTCGATGGGTGGGGGACGAGGGGAACATGTCCCCCCCCCCCCACTTTTTAGACTGGGGGGACAGCATATCAGATGTCCCCCCCACTTTTTGATTGACTGTTCATTAGAAATATGCAACAACATATAAAAATATACACCATTTAATATTTCATTACATTTTTTGTTCAAATAAAAGTATAGCGAACAAATGGTGAAATGTTTTCTTCATTTTCATCTTTTGTTCTGATGGACCACGCGCAGAATGGTATTTTGGGTCTATTTCCGTTTCTATAATACAGACAATAGACGACAAGTTTCGTCCAAGACATGAACGCCAAAATCCCGCTTAAATACCTTGTTAGCATTCAAGTTATGCGTCGTTTGTGTATGCTATAATGTACGGTACACGATCCCTCCCCAAAGGATGTCTGTGTGTGCGCAACCGCACAACCCACAAAATGTAGTAAAATCCATTAAAATAAATATCCATTAAAATAAATATTTGCAGTTTGGGCCATGACAAGATTTGTTGAAGAAGCAGTATTTTGTTTTTTCGAAGAACTTCAAGCTGACACACGATAAACGCCGGACTCCCGAAGCATGTTTGTATTTGGTAGAATCTCGATTTTACATAAGGGAAACCCAGGCCCAAACACCATTTCGGATGATGTTATTGTTAAATATCACCCCCTGTAACTCGCCTCCTGGTCAAACAAAAAATAGGGAACAAAAAGTGTAACACAGAAATTAAATGTAAAAGTAATGGTGTGGGGTGCAAATAATGTAAGATGTATTTTGTCAAGACTTGCTCGCCCGTCCCCCCTACTTTTCAGTAGCGATCGACGCCCTTGGGAGTCACTCATGAAAGCTTGCCAGAAAATAGGTATAATAATTGAGCGAACGTAGTAAATATCATGACAAACCAGTGAAAAATATTTGAAATTTTCGAAACTTAACACCATCTAAACTAGGAGTTTTGCCGGTATTTAATACTGTTTTTAAAACAAGCTCATTTCCTTCCCTAAAATAACATAGGCCAATTCAATACGGTTGTAAGGGAGTCACGAACTAAAAGACCAACCATGATGATGTTTAGCAGTAAGTAATAAAGCACTAGTTTAAACGTAAGTCACTAGTGCGCGTTCAAACTTTTTACCTTGTTCACGTGACCAATGACCGCACTCAAGCCAGAACCTGCATATGTACGCACGTCCGATCTAGGTATTATATTCTATATCTATGCGCAAAAATAAACAAAATCTCACCTGCAATACTATACTTTGGATAATCTTCTGAAGTCGTAGATCGAAATGTGAAGTGAGTGAAACACGCTGCACTTTTCGGATGCATGTTTGCTCATCCTTTCTCCCATTGATGCACAATCGAACGTGCTTATATTGGGAGCGATACGGCGAGGCACCAGTGGCACGAAGTTGAAATGATGGTCGAATTCCTGGCTGTATTTTTAAAAGTAATTCTATCTGAGCCTTGCTCTATGATCTGAGCGCGGCGCCGGCGAAATAGTCAGAGTTAAACAATGATTTGTTATAATATGTTCAAAAAATTGCAGGAATTTGGGGACTTAGTTAAGAATAGTTTTATGTTACAGTCGGCATTATGTTCAAAAAGTAGGGGATGCTATAGTATATTCCAGCACCCCTATACAAAATGATGTGGGTGCTGCAGCACCCACAGCACCCCCCGCTCTCACGCGCCTGTGGTCACATGCTTGTAGACAACATCAATAATTGTTTGTATTGTTCTGGGTGATTCTGAGCACATTTAGGTACAGTGTGTGCTTCAGTTTAGCAAATCTAAGATCTGAGTGTTGGGCAGAATTCTTGAGAATACCCAGAGCAAATTGTTGTATTATAAGCACAATTTCAATCATTTATATAAAACAAATAATTTGTGAAATTAATATTAAACTAAATAAAAAACCAAGCCTGGGACGATGATACTTTTTTTTAGAAACCCCATTTACCAATCACTTCCGAATTTGTGCCACCAATACATAGGTTTGATGATAACATGAATGTTAGTTTGGCAATTTTCTAATTGTTTATAAGTAACTAGCAACGAAGGTCAAGTCTTATTCTCGTTTTCTTGTTGATTTGTTAATTTTTTCTACTTTCATAAACTTCACTGTTAAATTTTACTTTTCCAACAATATGATAGTCCCTATATTTGTTTTAGCCATAAGCTGCATTAAACTAAAGTATTTGAAGAAAAAGAACATGCACACATAAAATTCATTATGGTTGGGACCCACTTGGTCCCAGAAAGTCAAATACATGTTGATGTACACACGAGACTTTCACAATCTATTACATGTATGATGAGCCAAAAATGTTACATCATCACAAGCAGTGTTTAATTAAATAAAATGTTAAAATTTAAATCTTTTAGTGAACAAAGCTAAAAACCTCTCTACCATCAAACAGTCATTAAATCCTATTTAGGTTCAGGGGTAATTTGTCTCATAATATCTTGTCAGTATGATTGAAAGGATTTCTTAAAAAGAAATGCACATTTTTGTATGCCATAACATAAGGCAGTAGAGAGTCGTGCGCAACCCATCCTCAATTTACACACACTTGGTATTTATGTTCTCAAATCTAATGCGTCTTCTTCTCTCTCTCTCTCCGTCTCCTTACACAGAGCTGTGCACAGAGCTGTGAGTTCAGTGCGACACCATTGTGTTGATGACGATGAAGTGATGAAAGTGATTGGTTGGAGATAAAGTATCGGCATTACCACAGAGAGCAGTTTGCAGTGAGGCATAAAGGATAGCTCTTGTGGCGTCTATGTAGTCAGTAGGGCATTTATATTGGACTGGCTGGACTCTGCAGAAGGAAATCCAGGAGATACAGTGTGTGCCGTTAGGATAGCATAAATGCATTTCTAAGTGCACTTTTGACTTCATGGACAAAATGATGAGAGACAGATATAAAATCTTCATATATTAGCTGAAAAGCTTTAGCTGAAAAGCTTGTTTTGGTTTAATTCTCTTATCTCCAGTATTGAGAGCAAGCATGGCCTTGCCGCCTTTGTGGTGTGTTTGCCGCGCTGTTAAACGGCGGTACAGTGGAGTACGGATTGCAATTCTTGGAGGTATCCTTGGGTTAAGTTTTCTCATCACAGTCTACTCCCAGGTATTCCATTCAGATCAACAACTTCTCCATTTTCAAACAAACAGAAGAACGCGACATCTTTTGTCTGTAAATGAAACAGAAAATGTGACCATTGGGCCTACTGCTACTCTGATGACAACATCAGACAGAGGACTTTACCCAAATGAGATATTCACTGATGAGCAGCTTCGATCAGGTGCAATCATACTTCACTGCTTAGGACTGGTGTACATGTTTATTGCTTTGGCAATTGTTTGTGATGAATTCTTTGTACCTACTTTAGGGATAATTATTGAAAGATTAGACATATCAGATGATGTAGCAGGGGCAACATTTATGGCTGCTGGTGGGAGTGCTCCAGAACTTTTTACAAGTCTGATTGGTGTACACTTTGCAAAAAATGATGTCGGTATCAGCACAATTGTTGGGTCTGCAGTGTTTAACATTTTGTTTGTAATAGGAATGTGTGCAATTGTTAGCAAAACGGTTCTTTCGCTGACTTGGTGGCCTTTGTTTCGAGATGTTGTCTTCTACTGTTGCAGCCTGATCATTCTATTATTAAGCTTCATGGACGCCAAAATACAGTGGTATGAGTCCCTTATACTGCTCTCCATGTATTTTTTCTACGTTTTATTTATGAAATTTAACATGAAGATCGAACAATTTGTCAAATCCAGATTGAGCAGAACAATCAAGACCATCAGTGTTGCTGAACCGGTAAGTACTGTATGATTGCTCATTGAGACCAGTAAACAGTTGTTCTTGTAAACATACAATTAGTTTCATGTGGTTTTAAGCACCATTTCCTCTTAATAAAACAAACATTAATTGCACCTGGAATTATAATATGTACACAAATTTATTTGAATAAAAACTTTTTTCAATTGTATTATGGGCTGAAATGGGAGTAGCTTAACAGTGCTATGGTCTATTTGTGTTTTTGGAGATCTATGTTTAGAGTTTTCACTCACTATATTCAAATAGTAAAAATATTGGCAACTTTGGACAAGGCATAAACAGTTGAATGTTAGTACATTTCACAATGCTCAATTCATGTTGAAATTGTCTGGCCTGGCAATTTTCAAACATGCTCAACGGATTTGAACACAATTTCCAGAAAATAACAGAAAAAAAAGTTTCAGAGGATAATCCACTCCAGAATTGTTTATTTCCAGTCCCATGTTTTTTAAAAGAACAAAACATCTTTGTACAATAAGTGAAAATAAATTACTCAAAGTGCAACATTTGAAGACGGGAAAACATTCAACAAAGACCTACATGTAAACCTGTGAAACACCTCGGGGCCCTGGTCATAATTTGTTCTCTCCATTAAAAAAAAAGACAATTTGAGGATTATTAATGACTTACCGTTCCTAACGGCTGCCATTTTAAAAAGTTTTTAGTCAAATTTCCATTGCAAAATTTGACAACCATGGTCCATCTATCAATAACTTGTACATGTAATGTTCTTACTTTTGAACGTAGTATGTCATACCTAGTGTAGATTATTACTTAATCAACACAATTAAGTCGACAGTTCTGCAAATCAGAAGAATACATGTTGTTGGCTGAGTGCTATAAGGTCACTAGTTGGAAGTTTCATATCCGTAGTGATCAAAAGAGTGTTAAGTGATAAAAATGCTTAAATGCTTGTTTGAACTACTGGCAAGTTGCTTATTCATGCAAAAGAAAAATGTAAAAGTACATGTTCATAAATATGTACTTTTGTATGCACAAGTAATTGTTGCTGTGTAGTTCAATTCTAGTTCTGAGTCATAGATCATTTTGTTGCTATCTTTTAAAGTCAATTTACCCTTTCTAATAAAACACGTCAGTCCCTGTGGTAACCAAGTCACCCTGTAACTGCTGTTTTCATACCCTTCAAAGGACAACTTGGGAACTTTCATAAAAAAGCTCCAAGGAGAAAACCCTGTAAGGCAAATTGCCCTTCTGATTGTCAGGCTATCTCCAAGGTTGGTAAACATGTTGGTAACCACAGCAACTTCTTCTATTTTACCCCGAGTCTATAAACTCTCTCTCTAGCCCTGACATCCATGCATCCTACTGACGCCAGGAAAGTTGACTGTCGGTCTCTTGGCTTGGAGAAGTTGCCAATATTGCTGTTCGATTATGAACAGTCAGTCTGTGATAAGGCTTCAGGCTAGAAGACAAAGTGACCAACTTATGCTTGGTTGTTAGGTCAGTGGGGATGTTTGACAGGCTGAATATATTGACCATCTTTTCCCTCATTCTGTTGTGATATATCAGTGATGTACACACTACAATACAATAACCCTTGAGTCTTACCATAGATGACATGAAAGCCTACAAGTAATGTCTCATGTTGTAAAGTTTATTGCTTTTAAATAAACATGAACATGTGCTACAAGCATACAGCTGCATAGAATTCATGTTAGATTGAAATGAAGAGAGAATTTAAGCAAAACAAAGTAATTTGATAAACCCATGCATGTACATGTAGTATTACTTTATGCATTAAAGGGTGTTTGAATACATATTGCCACATTTTTATCCTATCAATGTATTCATTTATTTATTTTAGTTAACTTTATTCTATACTAAATCATCACAATAAAAATTAAGTACTCATCTGCTGATTTGATACTCATCTGCAGATTTGATACTCATCTGCAGATTTGATACTCATCTGCAGATTTGATACTCATCTGCAGATTTGATACTCATCTGCAGATTTGATACTCATCTGCAGATTTGATACTCGTCTGCAGATTTGATACTCGTCTGCAGATTTGATACTCGTCTGCAGATTTGATACTCGTCTGCAGATTTGATACTCGTCTGCAGATTTGATACTCGTCTGCAGATTTGATACTCGTCTGCAGATTTGATACTCGAATCTGCAGATTAAGTTTTCATCTGCAGATTTAGGACTCTTATGTAATCTACGTACTCGTCTGCAGATTTAAACTCAAATCTGAAGTACTTATCTGCAGATTTAGGACTCATCTGCATTTATTTTAGTAGACATCTGTAGATAAAGTCCATTTTGCAGATTCTACTAGAGATGTACTCAATGTCCTCTGATATAACTCCCACCTCAATTAAAGTACATCGAAGGTCTCTCCATCTTTTGTTAATAAACTGCACTGATTTTGAGTGTACATTTATACACTCAAGTGCTGCTTTGACCAGATCTTATTAAGCCCTTTAATCTCCCTTAATCATTCCTGACAGCCCTTTTAACCAATAAAGTGCATGCATCATTTGGCTCTTGTCTTCTCCATAAAATCACTAGTCAGTATACAAAGACAGCGGAGATTCCACTGTACTATGTATTGTGCAGGGTGGGTAGGGTTTAGATTCTACGTACATAAAGGTCCATGGAAGATCATGTTGACGCAGCCACAAAGCTCAATATTATTGATGTCAAGTTAACTGTGGGCACCATATTGCAGTGCTGTAATGATTTACACTTAATTAGCTGTTAAGGTCATGCTCATGTAGTGCTACAAAAATTAATTCAGCTGACAGCAGACAGTTCCATTAGATGAGTTTTTTTTTCTTTCTTCTACTGTGTGTACAAATATGAATTTTACGATGTTAAACTTGAACTCTTCTTCATGGACCATGCACCAGGTACATTTGTCACGCTTTCACTACCCTTAATTAACTTAAAAGGTCAAACAAAATTATCTTGTTACATTCTCATACTCATTGTACATTGACTATCAAAAGTACACACTACAGGTGGACACACTACAGGTGGACACACTGTCACTGTTTGGCATTTTGAAAAGTGAAAACAATGACTTGGCAAGTGAAAACAATGACTGTACATGTGAACTGTGTTTGGTACATTTAAATGTAGGTTACAAAATGATCGAGCTGACAAATGAAAAACCATTGATTCTCATCGAGTGTTAAAATCTCTGTAGGGGTAGGGATTAGATCTCATCGATTGAAGAGTGCCGAGTTCAAGGTTATTTGCAAGAAATTAGTAACTGTCATTCTGGTTGCCACTAGGTGAACATGTTAATTACATCAGCGAGGTTGAGCTCTTATTATGTAAAGCATCAAATGTACATGCATGTAGAAAATTACATTGTACACCAACGTACTCAAACTTGATGTGTGTATGATGGATCTGACTAACATTAAGATGAACTTTAGCAATTTGTAAAACAGTTGCATTTTCAAATATGTACAACAGGTTGTGAAAAAACTGCAATACAGAAACTAGCAAAGATAAAAACCTATTTAATGTATTGGTGCCATTTTACACTAAGTCATATCTGCTTATTAGATTCATCAGTTCAATTCAATTGAAATAATCTTAATTATATCCCAAAAGGGTAATGTATACATGATCACATTCCTTTCAAACTTTACTAAGATGCATCTTGCAAACACACTGTTCTATAGTCGTGTCAACACTGGCTGGTCTTGTTGTTTTGAGGCTAAGTGATTATTGGGTGCGAAACATTCATGCCTCAAATGGGTCACAGATTGATTTGTGGCAGTATACAACCTTTCAACATTGAGCAGTCCAACTGACATTCAGAATTTGATGCTGAAGCTTCTCTCTTCATCTAATTATTGGCACTACTCATAAATTGGTCTCTTTTTATTTGCTCTTAGATGGTGTTCAAGGAAGACTCAGCCACAATTCTTCTAAAACATAATTAAACCAAGTACCTTTTTCTGACTTTTATCCTTCAGAATGCTCAATTAAGGATAAGTACAGACAGTTCCATGGATACACATTTATTTCAAGGATTATATTTGGCTGTGGGAAACATTAAATAGAATTTCTCAAAGTCTGAACTTTGGGTTAAAGGTACTTTTCTGTTTAAGGGAGAAGCCTTCTTGTAATTTATTTATCTTCTACAGACAGTGAAATTAAGAAGGGCGTCTGAATTTGCACATAGTGCTCCTAAACATTGAAGTGATCACGCCTTGGCATATCGCTTGAAGTAATCAGTATGCAAGGACATGCTAGCATGCTGGTACTAATCCATTGCTTTTAGCATCACGTTCACCAACACAACATACAACTCATCATATTGGTTTAGTATCTCAGATAATGTTTATCATAAGTTTCTATTTTCTTTACTTTGGAATAGAGCTGCTTTACCTTCTCTTGATCTTCCTGCTAAGTGCTTAAAGCTGTTCTTATCTACATGAAATACATAACCCTAGACTACTACTTGGTAGCTTGGTATCTATGATCATGATACCATGGAGAATATTTTCTTTCTTCATTGATGCATAACATTCAGGTTTTTCATCTAAGAAGAATTTGGCAAAATGGTTATAGCATTTAACCTCTCATAGTAAATGCATGTAGATTTAACATGTGTACAAAAACTACAACGCGATCAATGCGTGAGAAGAAATTATGAACCGGGATGATGGGAATTCACACTTGATGAAACTTTCCACCTGTAACTGATTATGCTGCATTACCCTCTCACTAAAGGCTGTAAAACATTGAGCTTGTAGATCAACCCAACCACAAACCATTTTGAAATAAATGCCAAGTGGAAGTTGGTATGATTTAATAATGCTGAGACTGTTTGTGAGTGTAGGTTTATACACAGTCACATCTGCACAAGCTTGCTAATTAGACTGGCAAGTTATTTGGGTACACCCATCCATCATTTTATTTCCCCACAGAGATTTAAGATGATGCAGACTCAATCTGAAAGAATGATTGAGAATTCAGACTTCAAATCTGATATGTTGTGTACTCTGACTGATCTCTGTTGCTCTGAATAACATGAGATTGATGGATGCTCACACATGCATGCAATATGTTTCAACTTGCAGGTTGAAAGATGTTTCAGTTTGGTTTTAATTTTGACAAGAACATTCTTTTAAGACATTTACACTGTGCATTTTATTGTAAATTCTTGTTCATTGCTCCGATTTTGTGAATGTTAAAATGTAAGACCATTTGTCAAGTCCATAAAAAAAATATAACAACAAATTTTATTTAAAAAAATTATTATATAAATATTTTTTTGTTGGTGAATCGGCTCAATTCGCGCAAATCGGCACCAAATTTGTACATGTTGGCATGATCTGCTAGCACGTGCATGGAGAAAACACTGAAAATGTGTTTACCAATGTTTGATGTAGATTATATAGCCTCAAGACTTTTAAACATGAGCTGATCAAGACAATGTACCTGTATGCTTGCCAGGAATTATGCATACAGAGCCTCAAGACACGCATCACCACAGCCCAATCTCTTCAGACTCTACATAGATTCTACCACATCTTAATTTCCTCATTTATGCACGTCTTGTTTTTCATTTTTCTAAAATTGAAACCAGGTTTGAAATCCATTCTCTCCAAACATTTTAAGTATGAATTAGCAAAAATGTAAAAGAAATCAATGTTTGTTTAATTAACATGAAAAGGATGCTATTTGGTTTCTCTCTCTCTCTCTCTGTCTGTAAGTAAATCAAATTGAAAAAAAAAAATGCAATGCATAAATACTGTAGTAGTATGAAGTACTGTACAGTACATGTACATTGTATGCAGTTGGGCTTATGAGGTGTGAGTGCCTCTAAAGGATTGACCTTTGAAAAGGTAACACTATGAGAGCAGAAACGAACCACATACAAGAAAAGCGTGGTATCAACTAAAGCAATTACTGCTCTTCTACAGTGTATATAAATAATCAGCCTTGCCTATATAGGAAATGGGTCCAACTTGTTCAAAGTCAACAATATTATGTTAAGAAATAGGGGCATTTGTACCTGTAGATACATATAGCTGTGTGCATATTCTGAGGTGTTCTATTTGTGCTTAATGGTAATACAATCTCCTTGTGTACACGAGACAGATGAAATTGATAGGGGGATGTGAGCTGGGTGCAGTAAGGTCTCTCTAGCAGAGCTGTACATGTTTGATATTACTGTACCTTGTATCATCTTACTTAGTGAAGAAAGAGGAAAAAAGAAGAATCCAGAGGGGGATCCACTGTGTGTACAAAACCATTGTGTATTACATTAATTACACCACAGGTCATCAGGAAATACAAACTTAGAGCTCATAATGGAGATTAGAGAGGACCAGGTTTGATACTTCACAGGGGCAACTGAGGCAATTAATTGCCTCTGCTGGCCCTGTCCATTGCCTTGGTGCCCCTTGAAATGATCAAATAGAAATTTACAGTTTAGTCATAAAGATGACCTTTTACCAACATGACCAAGGAGAAAATGCCTTGGTGCCCTTGGTCTTTAAAAAGCATTAGGCCTGGAAGACTGTGAGGTTGGCCATTTGGCCAAACACAGGGCCGGTAATCTTTCAACAAGTTTTTTGAACATTAGAAATAGATGGATACCCTACTTCATCCTACATGTTCCAAAATATCAAAAATGATGTACATGTAGAAGAAATTTGAGGAGCTATTGTCAAATTGAGATCAATCTGTTGCTCATTTTTCCCTCTCCAAACACACAAACCTCTCAACCATTGTGCATCAGACATTGTCCCATCTACTGTACAAGTACTCCAACATCAGCCGTCTCTGTCTTGAATGATCTCCTAATCCACCGTCTTTCTGGCTGTACTAGCCACATCACCATCTTTAATTTAATCATGTGTCTTCCAACATCTAATCTAATCAATATTCACTTCATGATAAGACACCTTAATTGTGGCCAATTAAAACAAAGAATGTAGAAACAATGAGGGGTTATAGGGCCAATGATTTTCCGCGATCGCGGAAAACGGACGGAATTCGCGGAATCTGCCCCTTGAAACGGAAAACGGGAAACAAAATAAATAAATACAAATTTGTTTAAAAATCGATCAGGCAAGCGAATTAAACAAAGTATTGTTTATTAAGCTTTTTCTATTTGTTAGAAAGCTTTTTCTATTTGTTAGAAAACATCAGAAATCAGACTGTAAAAAGTTACGAGATCGTCACCGTAGAGCCTATAATGTGCATAGCGAATAGCAGACGGAGGACAAAATCATCACATTCTTTTGTACAGTTTTTCACCCAAATTGTTTGATACCGCAAAGGCTGTTTCATGTTTCTAACTTGTTTTTGTTGCAGCAATCAGTGCAGTATTTATGTATATTTAAGAAATTGCCAACTCCGAAACTGAATCGGCCGTTGATTAATCTTATTCAAAAGTTATGTTGTATTGACTCCCTGTTTTAACAACTTTTTTTTTTACATGAAACTGATATTTGTGTGTCTGAAACGGAATTCATGTTTTTTTAAAACGGAATTTGCACTTTTCTGGAAAATCATTGGCCCTAGGGTTACAGAACATGTATGTGACAATTAAATATGTTCTTACCTGCCATTGCTAATTGATTGCCTGCCGTAATCATGTTAGTAAACTGGACGTATAGTTTCATTATAAACTACACCCACTTCACACAGACTGGCCCTAACAGTAATCAGAGGTCAATCCAAATTGAATCAAGCTAGTTTTTATTTTAGAAGTTAGAAGTTCTTGATTAATTGTTTATCACGTATAAGTTGCAAAATCTCATTGATAGTGCTAAAGTTTACAGCCACATGTACATGTGTAAATAGGAACAGTAAAACCTCAGTGTGTCTCACATTACAAAACAGCTTGGATAAACTGATTACTGGTCCAGCAAAGAATTACAAATTTGGTGTCATCTGATTGAATTTCATTATTTTTAAAGCTTTTAACTTAATTTTCTATTGTCTTTTGGGATGAGTAGGCACTCTCAATATGGCAAATGTTGAGATATCAAATTAGGAACAGGGGTAGGATGCCAGTCCACATATCAATCAATGTCATATCAGACATTTGTGCATGTAGAACATGATTTTGAAGACTGTGTCTATGTGAGCTTCTTCTGTAATCTTTGGTTTTCTTGGGACAAGGGTTAGTTAATACTTGATCAATGTTTTTGTGTTCATACTGTGCAGTAATTTGCCTTTTTAATGTACAGTTTTTCTCACACAATAAATATGATGTTCGTCAGTGCCTACTTCCATTGAATTTGAAAGCTATAAAATCTTGAAGTGGATTGATAAGAATGTTAGCAATTTTTCTGTGAGTTTGCGATATTTGTCTGGACTGAAAGGGTGTTCACCTGACATGCCTTCAAAGTAATCTTTTCATGTGAAAAACATGTAAGTTATTCATTTATTTTACTCCAATCTGAATAAATTTGATACTGTAAGGATTACAGTTCATTGTAAATTGATAAAGCATGTGCAGTACTGTGATGTAGACGTCATGATAATTGATTGTCTACTCGTAGCTGTCAAAATTCTAAGATTGTAAATGGTGAATATTCTACTACCAGTAAATAATTGTGCACATTTGGGCTTATTGATCATACAATACTTGTGATTGTACTGGAGACAGCTCATTTTGTGTGTAGCTTATTCAAAAAAGTTGTTTTGAAAACCTACATTGTAACATCTCCATAACTGCTCCACCAGAAACATGGTCAATTCATTGAAGTTTTCTGATTCATAACTTAAAATGTATGGACACCTTTGTATACTGAATTGTATTGAAAGGGGATTATGAAACACAAATATATGTAAACAATTATTGTAATGAACCCGTCACTCATGTGAAACTCATTTAATACGGAGTTATCCAATTAAATAATCATTAAAATCATAAACCATTCAGTTGGATGACATGAGCTAAATGCACTTTGTCTTTTTTATTGAAAGTACAGTATGTACCCGCTAAGAACTTTACAAAGAAATACATGTTTATTTTTATGACACCATAAAAACAAGCATCCATTTTAACTGATTTAATAAAAATCAAACCAAAATGAACTGCAATAATTTGTGTATCCCATCTCGTATAGAGCAGCGCAATTGATTTGTCCATGTCATATACTGCATATTGCTTTAGTCTTATTGATCAGGTGGGCCTCCCTATTGCCTTATATTTCCTTATTTATGTTGCTTTGCATTCTGCCACACATAAAGAAATAATGTTTCTATAAGGAATGGACAACCACCTCACAAAAACTTGAAAAATGATATGGCTGGACGGTTGCATGTAGTCGTGACTTTTGAATATCATCATTTTGTTACAAATCAACGTTAATTTCCATTCAAAGTGAATGATTAACATATGGCACGTACTGTAAAGCCATCATTAGGACTGAAATAAAATAATCAGCTTAATAAATTGAGTGCGTGACTTGCTGTTTGACTTTTTATGTGTAGAAAAAAATGATAGTTTGATAAACCTGGTTTTCAAATATGCAGTATCCAGTAAGGCATCATTTATTTTGTTAGTTATTTGTGGCATTTTATTTGTATACAAACTTAACCTACAGTATGTAGGTTAATGGATCAACATAATTGAAAGTTCATGAAGCAGTCTAATATTATGATTAAAGATGTTACTAGGACATCAAGATCTTGCAGCTACCCATTCAAAATGAAGGCTTCAGTACATCCAATGAGTCTCTCTTTGACAAGGAAATTAAATACAGTTTGAGAAATGAGAACATTCATCATTATTTCCATCGTTCAGTTTTTCATTTATCAAAACCTAGTGATGATCATCTTCAATTGATCTACACCTGATACAGTATGACCTGATTGTTGAAATTGACATTTTATCATCTAACGTTTGCTCCAGTTATGAAACAAAAATATTGGGAACCCTATTGTGTCTCACCACGACGATGGTATATATTAATTATGAATAGTTATTAGATCTAAGGTTTATTCCAATCAGTCGAAACTAAATTGTAGATCAAGGATGAACACTGTGCCACAGTTACATGATATGGACTTGTAAATGTCATGTAGGAATAGTCTGTAAATCATTGGCTATCTATTGAATCTGTTTCGTCAATTAATCTTTGATCTATTCAAAGAGACTGTACATCAACCTGTCACAACTTCAGTATATTCTGTGTTAATATTAAAACATACACAAAATTGAAAATTGAAAATACAGTGTTGTGCAATTCATTTCTTTGTTACAAGGGTTAACAAAGATTCAAATGTGGGATTGAAGAATCCTAAATTTAAGTTGGTATAAACGTCTTTAAAAATCATCTTTGTCTCTTGAAAACTTAATTGTCACCCATGTATATTCTTCTCACACATTACGGTCACTGTATTCAGACCATAGAGCTATAAAAATGTTAATCAGTTCATTGTCAGACCATAGAGAAAGCTTTCTCTATGGTCTGACAAACAACGAGGCCCGAGTTAATTGGAATATTAGACAGGTGCAACAATAGCCACCTGTTTTCTTTATCAGAGATGAGTGAGTGTACAAATATACTTGCATGCGTTCATTCTGGTTCTTTCAACTACTGTACTCATAATTATCACACTTCCATTTAGAAATGATTCCATATGATCGCGATGCAATCTAGAGGGGTTCAGGAAACTTTGCACACATAAAGCGAGTTTGTGGTGCCCAAACAGTGAAATTATTTTCATCTATTACAAACCATTTCCAAGGCTTTTAGACCTGTTTGATCAACGGATCCCCCCCTAATACATCTTGCCATGAGTGGTGTCCAGACCAAGCTGCAATGTAAGCACTGTTCACCTATAACTTGACACAGCTGATACCAATTCCAATAGCATGGCCATTACCATGGATCCGAGCCTCATACTCGCTGTGTAAACCAATCAGTTGCACTGATGTTTGTACAAATAATGACTGCTGATCTTCGCTGCAGTTTCTTAGATACTGCCTTTGACTGGAAATACGTTTCGTGGCCAAATATTGACTCTGTTATTAGTGGCTCAAAAAAAATTCTTACAGCAATTAGATGTAAGTTATAAGTGATAAGGTAAAAGAAATGAAATGTTATGTGAATCAAAGAGGGATAACGGACAATATTTTTAAAGATTGGGAAGTACTGAATCTCATTTTCTAGTGAGGAGTTAGCATTCTTGTGAGACATTCTTTAAGGAACGTGATGTTCCCTTCATTCAATTCAAGCAGTTTGTCATTGCCAGATTAAGATTCTATTTGGTGAGCTTTATTATGAATGTATGGATGGTATACACAAAAAGGCTTAATGAAGCTATGATCATGAAAATATTCATACAAGATTTGATGGTGTTTACAAAGTTTTGTAAAGTTGTTTGTACTCGTGTTTATACAATGTACACTTAAGCATGTTTCAAAGAGTTTGTTTGCTTAAAGACATGAGTGAGATTATTTTACTGTTCAAAAGCTTGCTCTGTAGCTATCTGCTTCCTGGTATAATATCAGTATGCCGTCCTTGCTCTATGTGCACACTTACTACCCTCCCTTCGCTCTCTAAACCATTTACATTTACGTCACAATGCATTAATTAAAGTCGTAACACTGCAGTATAATTAAACTTCTAAACTTACTGGCCTTAATTGCGATGTGTTCACAATTTAACTAAAATGGCATTCATAATTAATTATCGTCTGACACTGCCGGCCCTTAATGGAATTTAGCTTGTACATAAATAATCTATTGTTATTCTCTTGTGACTTTTTACAGGCTAAAGAGGTAGTAGTACCCCGAAACCGTCGACACAGTGTACCACACTTTCGCAACACCAATATGTTCAGACACGGTGCACTACAGCTAATGCTTCACACCATTGATCCACTAAGTGAAAGTAGGTATATCCTGAGATGGAGATATCATAATTATTTCATAAATTGAATTGACTTTGTGATGGATGTGTCTGACAGATGTTTCTCTTTATCTTGGTCAATGATTTGTCATTTGGCAGATGTTTTAGCAGATGTACATGTATCAAATGAGGTTTCTATATTTGTGCCTGATTATTAACAAAGTATTTATATATGTATATCCCATGCTAGGAAAGAGTTGAAATGAAAAAACAGAGGGTGAAACTTGCTGCCACCTGGCATAGCTAATTCATTTGTGCACGTCTTTTGTTAAATTTCATACATAGTTTTTGGTCCTTGTTTGACGTCTGCTGTTTATAGATAATAAACCAAACTAGACCAAAGCAAACAATTAAAGACAGGGGACACTATACAGTGATCAATAGTCCCAATATATTGTCCCCAAACTAATAGGAATATTACAGTTCCAGAATATCAAGTAGTATGACCAGAGACAACTTTTCAGACACTCAGTAATGTTTTCTTGAGCCTCAAGTCTAGGAATATGTACATGGGATTCCATCCATGTACACTAATTCTGGGCCTACTTACGTATACATGACACTGCTTAATTTGGTGCCATAAGGGTAGAATTCTGTAGTGTTAGCAATGCGATGAAATTGGGCCCTTCAAATCACTCTCAAGATATTCTTATTTTGATGCCTAAACCGGGTATGAGTTGATGAATGTGATATCGATGCGATATGAACAGTCTTGATTTAGGTCATATTTGCATTAAGATTTGTCAAATTTCTTTTCAGGAACTAAACTGACAATGGTGTCTGTATCAGTTCATGTCTTAGAAATGCTTACAATTTGTGACATTTATGGTTCATTTACATGTAATACTAATAGTGAGACTATAAGAGTCCATTTATTGAGCACATTTGCCAAAGGATTGAAAGTGTTGTGAGCAAAACAACACAAATAAATACAAATGGGTTTTAAGAGTCCCTTAAGAAACATATGTAGATATGCATACAAACAGAAGTGAGTGAAAATTGACCTAAATTGGTAGTAAGCCTTGCATGGACGAAATGTATATAGATGGCAAAACTACCTAATTATCATTTTAGCTTTCCTGTAAAGTGACCTAGATTTCTTTTCTTCGTGTTTCTTCTGAGCTTAAAAGTCATCCTTGAAGTGGCATACATATAATATTATTCTCTTTGCTGAAGAATGATCAGGAAAGAAGCCAAGTTAATTGATGCTAGAGTATGCTGGGCACGTATGTCCCGTCGTTGTATTAATTGCCTCTAGGGTATCTCACTAGTCAGTGACTAGCATATGCTTAAAGCATATGTGCGTAGCAACTACATTGTATATCCTCACTTTTGGTTCCAAATTACTTTGCAGACTAACTTTAATCTAGTTCAGTTTTAGGCAGGTTGGTTTGGGTCCATAGTGCTACTACTTATAAATTATTTATGTTCCTTCAAGAGTCTGCTAATGGGCAACTTTTAATTACTAAGATATGATTTTTTAATGACATTTTGTGGTCTGATTAATGTAGGATATCAATATTCATAAGTGTTCGTAATGCTTCAATTGGCAAAGCTTTTAGAGTAATCAACTTTTTTTTCAAGTGCCATGCTGAGATCAAAGTAGCCTATGATACATGTACAATGTATAGGCCTTAGGTTGTATATATCAGCATTAATAAGTTAAACTTATAATAAGTTTAATAAGCAAACTTTATGCTAAATAAGTAGGAGATCAAGATTTAACAGCAAAGAACCTAATGTTCAATGTTGTCTTGATTTGTAGTTTTCAAGACAACATAATCCAGCTTTTGGAGAGTTTTCCATCAATCCATATAGTGCCTAAATCCAGTCCCATCACTTATCACTTGTAGGTCTTACATTCCTGCCAGTTTTTATCTAGTGTTCGTTTCTAAATGTTTAACTTTTCAGCTTAAGCATTGGTGCGACTGGTACACAACCATTAATTTTGTGAGGCCCATTCCAAGCTATTCTTTTGTTTTCCTAAATTGTTGTCATAAATAGTTGTCAGCAATCTAGTTCCATTGTTTTTGATAATTTGTTCGTTTGTTTAGTTTTTTTTTTTTTTATACAATTTTTTCTTCTTTAGTTTACATTATTTGTCTGGTTTAAAAAGATAATTTTTCAATTTTCAACCCATCCTTTTAACTACTGTCCTGTAATTTTGAGTGGAGTAATTAACCTAAATAAATTGAACTGAATTGAAATTGAACCTATAGAGTTGGTCAGAAAGTCTTGTGTAGATTCCGTTACTGCAACGATCATGTTGTTATGCAACATATTAATTTACAGTTACTCTCTATGCGTTAATTTTGGCGTATACAGTCTTACTTCTCTCTTTTTTTTAATCCTGTAGTTCCTTGTTAAAGCAAAGTGTCTGGCCAATTTACCTGCTGCAGACAGTTTAGATTTGATAAGAAATTGTAGCATACAGAAACAACTGATCATAATTGGCTTGATATGGAGTTATTGGTGAGATTTTAATATTTTAAGGGAGTGAAAAGTATTGTGTTTAAATTGTCGTTTATCTGGCTGTTGTGGATTCACATTCAACTTCAGCAAATTGGTTGTATACGTTATAATAACTTGAATTGAGGACTTGAATTTAAGTGTCTTTTCATTTTCTAAAGGTCTTCGTTGTCGTTAAAAAATACAATAGTTGAATGAAGTTCAGTTTTTGGCTCTTTTGTGTGTAACAAAATAAAAACATGCACACAGATCTGTTAAATGTCGTTGGATTGCTGCAATATAGGAAACATTTTCATAGATTATAAATTATGAATATTTTGGGCATGGAAAAGTCAATCAAAATTCATTATAATTATACAAAGATTAACATTAGATGTGGCATTACACAGTACATGATTGTGTGGCTCAAACTATGGATGGAAAGTTTGTTACAATGCCACCATTATCAACAAAGACCTTTGAAAGAAGTTTTTGCTTACAATGCATTTTAAGGATACTTTACTCTTAATTTGATACTCTTATACTCAATATTGGCTATGTGCTGGATGGTTGATTTGTAGATAAATGGGATATCGTTATTACATCATCAGTTTTCAATCTGTTTTTCAATCATAACATACATGTATTAGTAATAGTTTTCATTCTTTTACATTCACAAAAGTAATGCAGCAAATTTGAACTTCAACTCATGTGAAATGATTCATTTTGTGCTGTACAAAATCTAGTTTGTCTTGCAGCCACACCCCCATCCCTTTTCCAAGTGTCTTGTTGTCATTATTGGATCTGTTTTATGTAGTCATAATTTGTCAACAAAGAAGGAAGACTCCTCCTTTAACCCCCTCCTTAAACCTTTCCTTTCTTCTCGGGCTCAGAGTTACTTGAATTCCCAAGAATTGTACCAACTTACAGTAATTTACCTCATCAACACATCTCTGATTTGATTTTTCCATCAACCATTTTTGATTGGCACTCAATAATTCATAGTCCTTGAAAACATAACAAGATTGAGACAAGATATTTTGAATTAAGATTATGCGGGTGTGGAACATGTTCCCAAATAAACAAAGTGATCATCAAAGCTTGATGTTAAGAAGTGATGACGCATGACATTACAGTCTTGTACTTGAATACCTCAGGGATTCTTGTTCTTAAATCAATGTCAATGTCAAGAACAGTAAATTTCTGCTTGGATTGTAATCTCACCTGACTGCACAATGCAATCCTGATATATCCAACGTGTAGACGTGAGTTCCCAAGGCAGTATATCAATAGTAGTGTACTTGACAAACTGAAATATTCATAAGGCTGACATATTAAGGTTCTATACAGAACTATTTTAATTACTTTGCACATGTGGTGGTTATTCTCATCATCAAATATGTGCACATGTATTACAGTTTTTATATCCTAGATATACAGTTGTATGGTTTGTAAAACCGCAAGCTACGTTTGTGCTAAAGAAAGTTTTTTTAAAGAAGTTAATACTGTCAATAAATGATACAGTTTGTATGTCAAGTAGGGTTCTGCAAATTGTGCTGGGAGTGATTAGTACAAGGGATACTGTTTGAATTTAAAGACTACTTGTTAAAGGCAAGGTCTAACAGTGGTTATACGAATGATCAAAGACTAACTACTCTACTACTTAAAATCTGAATACTATTGAAAAAAATCATGTTTATCTTCAAGGAAACTTGAATTCTTGAATTTTAAACCTATATTGCATGGCCCATATCAAAACCTGTTCTAACACACTCTTCTAACTCCTCATATTGTATTATTTTAAGCAACACGTCAAGTTTGCCTGAAGATAAATTGGCTATCACATGCGCAATTGTTGAATATGGTAAAATATAGCGCTTCTGCATCAAATATCCAACTCAGTTGAAATGCAGAAGCGCTTTTGTATATTCCACCCGCGATTTTGTGATAACTATAATCTTATGCTTTTCTTTTGAATATAAATTGCTGAGAAGATCAGTAATATAGGAATGAACAACACCATAAAAAGTAGACAGGAAATAAAAGCTACATACAAAGCAGTCCCTGAGCCATCAATCCTCTCAGTGCAATGAGATTGCGTTACACCATTTTAATCTTAAAACATTATTGTTCAGTTTCATAAAGATGCAGGAAATAATATACCCAAATGGATGTCATATTAAACATACTGCTGGCTGTCTATAAATTATCATTATTGTACCATCATTACCGAGTTCCATACACTTTGAAAACCCTGGTGCTTATTCACCTCAGTATGAATGAACTGTTATGTTTGGTTGATGGATTTTAATAAGGGAAAATATCGTGGCAATGACATGAAAAAGGTCAAATAGGGAAATCGGAAGGTTGTGAAATGTTTCATTTATCTCAAGATTTCTTTTCGTTTCCAGCATTTAGGTAAATTTTGCTGTCTTATGTTGTTCATGCAAATGTTATTAACCACTTGGCACCGGGATTTCTGAAATGTTTTCGTTCTCATGAGTCTTCTGTTCATAGCTGGTTAATGGCCTGACATTTCAACTCGGGTTATTTTAGTTGAAAAGAAATTTGCAACAGTTAATTCCATTTTAACATTTTTATTCCTGTCTACAGCTGTTCATGTCCATGAGAAAGCCGTTCAGATGCGAGCCATAGCCAAATCATGCAATAATGCTTCTGAAGAAGCTGCTCAAACCAACGGTCACACCCAAATGACCACTAGTAACAATCATCAAGAGACTAATATGCAAGATATGACCAATGCCCAAACAATAAACAATGTATGCAGGCAGGACCTACAGGAAGGAGATAGGGGTGTGGTTGTACATGGCTTACCATCTCGTAATGACCATTCATCATCAAGAGAATGCATCTTAGGTGCGGAACATCTACCGGATGAGTTGGAACAAAATGGAGGACGTATTAGTACTATCTCACATCCTAATATACCAGAGGAAGAAGACTCACCAGCTACACCTACTGATCGAAGGACTGTATCTATGGATATGGTAACTCAGTCAACACTGGTTGACGATACAAGTCAGTCACCATCACAGGTAAATTACACAAACTTGATTTGAAAAATAGACATCAATCTTCACATTTACTAAATCTTAAACTTTTTCCTTGTCTTCTCTCCATTTGGTTTCTTGGCTAGTACAGTGATTAAGTCCGCTTTGCTGAGAGTCCTTGGCTTCACAACCAGAATAAATTAAATGAAATGAAATAAAATGAATTGTTAAAGCAGAAACAGGGATGCTAACTTTTTTTTTGGATATAGTCACATCTAGAGAAAGAAAGTTTAAAGCACTATCACTTTTGTTCTCCTTTACACATATGCTAAATTTGTTATATCACTCATGCTTCATAAGAAATTTAAACAATATTTTTTTCAAAAGATGCGAGCCTTTAAAATTACAGTAACAAAAACAATTGATACCAATACAAACATGTTTTAAACTAGCACCAACATTTAGCAAGGAAAAGCAACATTTCTGAGATAATTATAATTTATTCTGACGTGTCTTTATATTGACCTCCATATCCTCATCTATTGAGATGGTTAACATCTCTGCCTTGTCTACATTTCATCTTCAGAAGGTCATCTTATATGGCCTCTATGTTCTCTTAGATCAAAACGTCTGTTGAAACAGGAAGGCGTTTAACAATGCACAAACAGGATCTATTGTGATCTTTTAATTTGTCTCTTCTTTAATAAGGAGAGAGAACAATAGTGTGTTTTGACAAGCTAGGCAGGCATGATGCAGTGCTTACTTCACATGATAATGAGACATTTCTCATCTCCAGTCTGTTTGTTTAAAGGCGCCTCAGCCGAAATCTGATTTCATATTGCTTAGTGGTCATTAGAAAAATGTGTTGAACCTTTACTCAAATATTATAATAAGGGTTAATTTTTGAAAATTGTTGTGAGTAGCTGGATGCTGAATGAATTTATTTAGTTTTTAGTTTTGAAGCATGTACTTAATCGTGCCTGCTTAAAGGCACTGGACACCTTTGGTAATTGTCAAAGACCAGTATTCTCACTTGGTGTATCCCAACATTTGCATAAAATAACAAATCTGTGAAAATTTGGACTCAATTGGTCATCAAAGTTGCAAGAGAATAATGTAAGAAAAGACACCCTTGTTACACAAATTTGTGTGCTTTCAGATGCCTTATAATAAAAGGCTTCACTGAAGTCTTTTATTATTTGAGTGAGAAATTACCTTTTTCTCAAAAACTATGTTACTTCAGAGGGAGTCGTTTCTCACAAATGTTTTATACTATCAACAGCTCTCCATTGCTCGTTACCAAGTAAGTTTATATGCTAACAATTATTTTGAGTAATTACCAGTAGTGTCCAGTGCCTTTAAGTAATCATGACAAATCTCCTGATTATTTTTAGCAGAAGGTTTATTTTATTTTTTTTGACATCAAATAATACCCCAAAAATTGTCAAGTTGAAATCTTAAATAAATGCTTCTCTATGTGTAAGTGCACTTAAAATTCCTTGTAGTAACACTGGGAACATTTTTACAAGGGGAAAACAGTGGAACCACTCTGACTAAACCTAACACTAATTTAACCTTGATTATCTGAAAGGAGTAAACAAAATATATATAAACAATTTTGTATCCGTAGAGGTGTACTCAGTGAATTATGTTTGCTTGTCTTTGCTTGACATTCAAGCAAATTTAGACAACTATGTATTTGTATGATATATGATTATCCAAGAAATTAGATTTTAAGTTGGAAGACAATTTGTATTTTGGTTAATGAAAAGAACCTCCACCATCAATCTTATTTTTTATTAAAAAGAGAGAAATACCTGATCATCATATGTGTACATTTTAAGAAGTCAACTTCCATCTTAGAATCTGTACTGCACTCAAGTGTATGTTCATTGTTGGGTATGACTCAAGCATCCATTGATTGGAGATGACTTCTTTTATCAAGCATCCATTAGGGAAGTTTGAACCTCAAACAGTATATCTTTCACAAGGAAACATCTATCAACACTGATGTTTACACATTGTTTTATTAAATTGAATTGCCAGGAAAAAGCTATTGTCATTAGAGCAAACCATCCATTTTTGGTGTGGGCGGTTTGCCCAATAATTGGCGCACTTATTTTTTTCTTAAACTGTCATTAACATTTTTGATAGAGAGATGATTCTTT
Organism: Leptasterias polaris; assembly: GCA_037783415.1. Classification (NCBI taxonomy): domain Eukaryota; kingdom Metazoa; phylum Echinodermata; class Asteroidea; order Forcipulatida; family Asteriidae; genus Leptasterias; species Leptasterias polaris. Next base: position 268,915 of record JAZGTN010000127.1, read on the forward strand.
TGAAAAACTTGATAGTTAATTCTCAGTAATCTTTGAAGACAACAGACACACACATTTAATGTATAAATGTAGATAAGATTCAGTGAGAAATAAGGCATTAACATCAATTAAGATCTATAGAGGGAAGTACATGCACAAGTAGGATTGAGTTTGTTTGCATCAAGAAGATTTGGATTAAGATCTATAGAGGGAAGTAGGATGGAGTTTGTTTGCATCAAGTAGATTTGGATTTGTCCAGAATTCAAGTCCTCCTGGTGTAATAGTTAAATCAATTTAGATTTACTTGTTTGGATCATCACAGTTTTCTTAAGACTAATTCTTTCACTCTGAATTAAGTTCAAAGTTACATACATCCTGCTTCAATCTCTTTCTTGTATTTTTGCTGTATAGTAAGAGGTTGAATGATTTCCCATATAGTATGCCTCAGTATTGTCTGCAGTAAATGTCACATATTTTACTTGACCATAACCTTCATAGAAAAGGTTTGCATGTTATTAACTTTGATTGCCCCTGCTATTCTTGTTTTATCTTCACTTTGATTGCCCCTGCTATTCTTGTTTTATCTTCACTTTGATTGCCCCTGCTATTCTTGTTTTATCTTCACTTTGATTGCCCCTGCTATTCTTGTTTTATCTTCACTTTGATTGCCCCTGCTATTCTTGTTTTATCTTCACTTTGATTGCCCCTGCTATTCTTGTTTTATCTTCACTTTGATTGCCCCTGCTATTCTTGTTTTATCTTCACTTTGATTGCCCCTGCTATTCTTGTTTTATCTTCACTTTGATTGCCCCTGCTATTCTTGTTTTATCTTCACTTTGATTGCCCCTGCTATTCTTGTTTTATCTTCACTTTGATTGCCCCTGCTATTCTTGTTTTATCTTCACTTTGATTGCCCCTGCTATTCTTGTTTTATCTTCACTTTGATTGCCCCTGCTATTCTTGTTTTATCTTCACTTTGATTGCCCCTGCTATTCTTGTTTTATCTTCACTTTGATTGCCCCTGCTATTCTTGTTTTATCTTCACTTTGATTGCCCCTGCTATTCTTGTTTTATCTTCACTTTGATTGCCCCTGCTATTCTTGTTTTATCTTCACTTTGATTGCCCCTGCTATTCTTGTTTTATCTTCACTTTGATTGCCCCTGCTATTCTTGTTTTATCTTCACTTTGATTGCCCCTGCTATTCTTGTTTTATCTTCACTTTGATTGCCCCTGCTATTCTTGTTTTATCTTCACATGAAGCAGACCTTGCTGTTTTATTGTAAGAATTCTCAGAATTATATCTTTTCATTTGAAATCTTTTCTTGGTTTAAAAATCTCAAATACTGTCTAATGTCCTGGTTGTATATTCACTTTCTCTGCGCTGTACAGTTAATAACGCATGTCTCGTGTTGTTGAGTTCTGTATAGGAAGTGGTGCCTGTTTTTTATTGAAAGCTGCAATATGAGGATTAGTTTGACCTTGCAGATTTCTGTTTCTGTGAATTCACATTAACAATAATGACACCTTATTGTTTTCCATCACTCCTCATTATGGTTTAGATTATGTTCTTATTTAGTTGGTTGTCGTTATTGCTCATAGCAAATTGCATGGTGGCGTCGTCCAGTGGCTGGCAGACATGGGGCTCTAAGGGCCTTCTGTTGGGCACACAAATGTACAAAATTATGTCCCAACTGAAAGTCATAATAACAATAATAAGCTGAGCCCCTTACATAAAAATGATCAAAAGTGCATAATACTAATTAAAATGCACAGAATGGAAGAAAAAGATAAAGAAAAACCACAGTATGGGGATACATCTGTCCTGCCAACAGGGAACTAGTTACTTTTTACATAAGTCTAACCCTGCTGGCATCGGTAATGTTTTGATCTTTTCAGGAGACAGATGCCTCTAACCCTTCCAATGTAAAAGATCTAAACTAACTGGCAAGGCAACTAAAGAAGAAGAAAGAAAGAAAAAGTGGCATAACTGCATGGTTTGTGTTTGTTGCTAGAATTACTAAAAGACATGTGGAATTTGTGTATAACTTTCCTATAATGAGTAACAAATAAACAGAAAGACAATCAAACTTGCACACCCATCTGTCATTAAGGGTCAATTCTCTCAACTAGTCTACATGACTTTGATTGCACTGTGTATACCAGTGCTTAGTTGATAGTATGAGAGTAAGGCAAACTCAACTGATATGTCCTGACTTATTTCATTTAAATCTTCACAAAATATTTTAATTTCAAATTGTCCAGGTTTCTATTGTTTGTATAAATGTTGCATTGATTGTTAAGTTGTTCTTATTCTTGTTATGTTTTATAGGAGATTCCTGAGGTTGAAGAGGAAATTGATGAACCATTGGATATTAGCTGGCCACCAACATGTCGGAAACGCATTACATATATCCTACTGGCGCCTCTCATTATCCCAATGTGGCTAACACTACCTGATGTTAGGAAAGAGGTATGTTTGCAATAATTAGATTATCCTTGTTATTTTCTACAAAGGTTTTGGCAAATTAAGATTTTGTATTATTTGTTTAATATGTTGACCAACTTCATCTGACATCATAATCACAATAATCTTGTTGTGCCATTTTGGGAGTCAGTTTGTTGTACAGTGTAGTGCACATTTACACGCTTACAATAATTTGTACGTGTAAAGTGTGACTACCAAACTGACAGTAGTTAATTTTAATAATATATGTCATCATAAGTAATCGGAATTTATAGTTTTGTTGTTGTATGCCATAAAAATGTAAATGCAAAAACCTTTGTTGGACGTCATGTTGTAGCTCTCACATTTGTATCTGAGCAATGGTAATTATTAATGTATGTATGTACATGTAGGTAGATGGTATACTATGCTTTGTTGCATAGTGAAGCAATTGATGATAATCGATGTTACCATAATTTCCCATGACATTGCATATGGTCATCTCAATGAATGATATTAATGATTATCCTATGCATACAGTTTGTAGACTACAGAAAAGTATAGCGCTTCAGAACCCAATAAATATACGACTATAGGCTGTAGGCCGAGTTGCATATCATATGACAAAATTTATCCTCAAGCAAAGTTATGAAAAAATGAAAAGAATAACACAAATTGGTATTATTTTATTTGAATATCTGACGATGTCAACGTCACTCAAGTGCTTTTAATGTTTCTCAAGGTTTGCATAAATAGCATCATTTTAAAATGACTTAAAACAAGAATTTCAGACTATTGTATTCTATTAAATGGTGACAGCTGTTCTGATAAACATTGACAATAAAGTTCTGGATTTTATATTCTAAACACATTGCAGTAGGTACATTTTACATTGTGCATATTGTAGGATGCAATATGGATTTGGGAGTTGGATATTGGAATACCCATGGTTTTGACCAATCAAGGACGGTCAGGTTGGCATATTGGTATCTTAGCCTTCCACGTCTAGGACCCCAGTTTGAATCCTGTTGGGGGCACTATGTGGATTGGGTTTTCAGTCCCTATATTGTGTTGGTTTGCCCTGGTATAATTCTTTAGCCCCCCCCCCCCACCCCATCTAAAACTGAAATTCCCTTCCTCTTATTTTTACAATGGTGATTCTTGGCTAGTGATTAAGTTGGCTTTTCTGAGATTCCTTTACAACCATATAATTCGCAAGGACAGCATGGGTTCAAATTAAATAGAGGATAATGACGATATTGTTAGGCTCCATGGATGCACATCTGCCTTCATTGTTATTGGCATTTTCTCCTTGATACAAACATGTTACAAAAAGCCTGTTCCTATAATGCCACCTATTCCTAACGTACTGCCACCTAATTAATGTAGGTGCAATGGAAGTGTCAAGAGAAAACTTCATTTGAGATATCACGCTAGAGACATCTGTCAAACTATTTCTTGCTAGCCACGCTAAAATGTGAAGTCCAACTTCAGTAATGATGCTTGATGCTGCACAAACATGTTCAGTAATGATGCTTGATGAAAGCTTTGTGTTTTTCTCATTGAATTTGACACCACTAGCTTCTGTCAAGTAATGCTTTTCATTATGACTATGGCAAGCAAGACTTTTAAAAGCAGAAAGAAAACTTGGGGCAGGAAAGATATTCGTTTTATATTTATTTGAAATATATTTTAGGTCTTGAAAATCTAGCCTGCCTATTAAATACATAAATCTTCTCACCTGCCTGATCGCAACCTTGCCTCAAACATTTGCCTCAAACTATCCTTGATAAAACCCACCTCATTTCCTACCTAATAGCTTTCATTTAATAAGAAAGCAGTTCCTTAATTACCTGTTTTCTAGTCAAGCTTTTGCCACCATTGTATTTATGAGCACTATTCTCAACCATGTCTGTATCCTGCTGGCTCATGATTTATCCCTCACTGCCAGGTCTACCTTCTCATCAAACACTAATGACTATTGCTGAAATATTCAGTACAGCTGTGTATTTTCAACCCATCAAGTTACCACTGTCTTCCTTTGAAGGACTGGACTACTGCATCTAAAGAAAGCCATTTGATAAAATTCACACTAGCCTCAGACCACTTGTACTGTGATTTATGATTTATTGTCTGTAGCTTACTAATCATTTATGGCTTGGTGTTGTTGCAGCCCATCTGTGATATATATATTTTTTTCTTCACTATCTGTCTTATACTACACACATTCCCAAATGGATGACGTGAAATCCCAAAACTAGTTAGCTTTTGACCGTGTACTTGAGTTGGACTATTTTGGGTTTGTTTTTATTGTAGTAGATTTTGTTAGAATTTCCTGAAGTACGTTTAATCATCCATGATTTGGATGGAGAAACAGTGTCAACCTGCTAGAAAGCTCTGCTTATTAAAGCAGGGACATGTGGGGATAAGAAAATATAAACCAGGACTTCTACAGTACTCATGTACCATACTATGTTTGACATGTATAGGGTTGATTTGTGTGGTGTTTGGTGGAAGGATTGTACATTAATAATGAAATTCAATTTGTTTTTGGCCTGCTTATAATTGTCACCCACTATCACCCAACCACCCCAAAAACCAAAACTAAACCAAAACTAAAACCTAAATATAATAATTAAACAAATAATACCAATCACAATAAAAAAATCAATAATTAAATACAATACAAATAGATTTCAACCAATCAATTAACTGATTAATTTTTAACGAACTCAGTATTTAAATGTTGACCAAGATTAATGAACAAATACACTGAAAATAACCAAAACAGAAATATGACCGAAACACAAGGACAGGAAGGTTGTGAGTTGCAGAGCTGATAAAACAGCATTACCGGTACAACATCCTTTCCTCACATGGCCATGAGTGTAGATGTTTGCCTGTGTCCTGCATGTTACATCTTTGACAGAGTTCAAGGCTAAACACAGTCAAATAAATACACAGCAGCAGAGACAGTACACAGAGTATCATCAGATAGAGACAAACCCTACATGCTTTGACAATGTCTGTCCTTTTTGTAAGTCATGATGCCACACAAAGCCTGTATACATTTTGTGTGTATAATTGAACCAACAAATAACTCTATACCATTGGAAAGCAAGACAGAAACTGATAAATTTGACAAAACGTAATATTTAAAGTTGCATGGCCCGATTTTCACGGAAAGATTTATTTTAAAAGAATTTTCTTCTCTGAACAATTTTTGACAGATGATGCTGTTTCAAATAAAAAATCATACACACATTTTCGCAGCCATGGGCAATGCGCAAGATACTAACATGTAACGTGGATAATTGTTTATATATACATTGCTGATGGACATATAAAAAACATTTTTAGCCATTAACTATTTCCTACTTACAATTGGTGGATTTTGTGTGCAATGTCTTAACTTTTGAATCTATAAAATAACTATTTAAAATTTTAACCTAAATATTCGGCCAAAAATCGGACCTAGCATCTTTAACTGGCAAGTCACAATAAAGGGTTTTTATATACATTTTCAAGGGGAAAAAGAGCTCACTGCGTTTGCTATTGGCTTTTGATAATCCATAGAGCAAGTTTACTTGAAGTGGGTGTAGCTTACAGTGAAGATGAACATCATTCTTTGTTACCTTACCAATAAGAAAACTTCAAATAACCATCTCTCTATTCTTGTTTACAGACAAGTCGCAAGTGGTACCCTATTTCATTTATTGTGAGCATTTTGTGGATTGCTGTATTTTCATATCTCATGGTATGGTGGGCAACTGTCATTGGTGAAACTGTTGGCATTCCTAACCAGGTAATTTAGTCAAGAACAACTTAAAAGCTTGAATGCATTATAGTGTCCTTGTGAAATTGTCTTGCTGTTATTTAAATTAATCAAATAATAGTTTCAGAAAAGACAACCACTTGCTAAGCTTCTTACAAGATAAACAATAAACAAGCTACTGAGCTATTGTACTGAGAACCAACCAAAGTGTAAATTAAAAAGTTCAGCAATGTGATTTTGATGTATTGGTTACGTACATTTCCATGAGATTCTTGAGATGTGCAGTCATGAAGTCTGGTTTATACAAAGAGGCAAATGCAAATTGTACTAATGTTATGTTCAAAATCAAGTCTTGCTGCTTTCTCTTGGTTGAAACAGAGTTCAGATCATTACAAGGGATGAATCTGTCTAATGTGACATCTTGTTCTCAAGACAAAGTTGCCGTGATCAAATGTAATAACATACTGTAATGATTTATTCTTCTAGATCATGGGTCTGACATTTCTAGCTGCAGGTACCAGTATTCCTGATCTAATTACTAGTGTCATTGTTGCCAGGAAAGGACTAGGAGATATGGCTGTATCTAGCTCTGTAGGTAGCAATATATTCGACATCACTGTTGGGTAGGTATTCTTATATTCTTATATTTTTGTATTTGGGTTAAATTTTTGTTTTTTGGATATCAAAGAGAATAATCGTTCTAGAGACTAAAACAACATCTCCTGGGGTTTAGAAAGATCAAACATAGGAAAGTATTCATAACCTTACTGTATGTGAAACCTGCACAGTATTATACAACAATTCTTCAACATTTGATTTGCTATTTTTATTCCGTTGTGTTCAGATTTCCAATCGGCAGTTGATATTTGTGCTTTGTATTTTGACTGTGTCTGTCACATCAATATTAAGAATCTACAGTTGTAGTGAATGGATAATTAACCTTCCTATTATTATTAACTTTCAACTCTTACCAAACATTTCCTTGTTGTGTCGGACCGACGACACAATATCTTGATTTAGGATCTATCTATTAACTTTACATTCTCGTCCTGAGCTCAATATGTTTTGAATGTAGCAAACTAATGTGTACACAATATTTAATCTCAGGAGAAGGTGGGAAGTGGGGGCGTTCAGGAATGCATTAGTGCTGCGTGGCCCTCTATATCGTAATAGCCAAGTACAAATACTGGTTGTAGTGGTCATGTATAGAAGAGAGTGTAGCACATCATTTATCTTTAATAACGCATGACAAGTTGTCACTTGACTGACCAGGAACTACACTCAACAGAATAAATATTACAAAGCGCCTGAATGATAAGAGTTTGTAGCTAGGTGATGAATTTATTGTTAAAATACAGGTAATGGCTGATGTATGTACTAACAGATGAGTGGTTGGTCACAAAGTATAAATAACGGGAAATTTAATTTTCAAGATTGAATCAAAATACCAACTATGGGAACTCAATTTATGTTATATAACATTTACAAACAAATATTTAAGGAGTAAAAACCGTTTGCTTTTGTTGACATCTTTAAAAAAAGCAATGCATGTACATGTAGCAATGAGGGAAAACAGAATTGTGTTCCAAACTATGGGTGACGTTACTTATTTAAAGTAATTCACAAAGTATGACAATAGGTGAAGGAGCTCTCAAGTATTTTAAAGCAATTCTCTTTTATCGTCTTAATCTTTCCATTGGTGTTTAGAGTACATTCATACTCTTATCTGAGAAATGGGTCTTGATTTATCTTGGAAGGAGAAACAATAGAGATATGAAAAGAAGTTTTCTTGGAAGTTACAATTTTTTTTATAGGAAAGTCGGTCCCAGTACCCCTTTTCATATCAGTTCATTTTAAATTAATTTTTGGAACATATTAATGTGCAATGTCTATTTCGGTTCCTCTACGTCATTTTAATGTTATGATGTAATGAAGTAATCACTGCATTTTTATTTATTTTGTTTGTTATCAATCAGGTTGCCGTTTCCCTGGCTACTGTTTAACGCCATTCAACTTGGTGAAGCTGTTGTAGTGAACAGTACTGGTTTATTTTGTTCCATCTTCCTGCTCTTTTCAATGTTACTACTAGTCATCTTCATCATTGCAGTCAGTCGTTGGCGTATGACCAAGATGTTTGGTGCTGCCTTGTTTGCTCTTTATGGTATCTTCATCACTCTCAGCTTACTCCTTGAGATTGATAAGATTCCATGCCTTCTCCAAATAAAAACATAACCCCAAAATGAACTGCTCTTCAACCTGGATCAATCCAGAGATTTACACACTATGTTTTTAGTATTAGATTGACATCAATACGTCAGTGTTATAAACTATTCAACTGGTTTCCAGCTTAATTTTTGACAAAGATTTTGAGGGTAAGTAAAGTTCCTCTAACAGTCAGATAAGTAAGATGTTTTATGTAGCTCCTATGCTGTTTCAAATATAGTAGAGGATTTCATGAGTCTGAGTGGTAAATGATTCCTTGATGATATTTGTATACTATTTAAGAGGTAATTTAATGGGAAGATGCTCTGATAGATTGCAAGGCGATGTCAAAGATAAAAAATGAAATCAAACATTTTATTTGTCCATGGTTTCAGCTTGAAGGGAATAAATTAGATAATGTGGAATGGAATTATTTCAATATTTACACATTTAAGTCTGTTTGAGATGGTTGGACCAAAGTCTATTCCAACATTTTTTACTAACTTATTTTTAGAAAATTTTAAATTTTGCAAGAAAGACAAAATGTCAATAACAAGGAAAGTGAGGCTTGTGGTAGTAAAAAGCTATGGATTAGGCTATGGTTGAACTGTTTTAACAACAATTGGGCCAAAAGGAAACCATGCCATTCAGGAATAGACCATCTTATACAACAATTGGGCCAAAAGGAAAGCACGCCATTCAGGAATAGACCATCTTAACAACAACTGGGCCAAAAGGATAGCACGCCATTCAGGAATTTAACAACAACTGGGCCAAAAGGAAAGCACGCCATTCAGGAATAGACCATCTTAACAACAACTGGGCCAAAAGGAAAGCACGCCATTCAGGAATAGACCATTTTAATAACAACTGGGCCAAAAGGAAAGCACGCCATTCAGGAATAGACCATTTTAACAACAACTGGGCCAAAAGGAAAGCACGCCATTCAGGAATAGACCATCTTAACAACAATTGGGCCAAAAGGAAAGCACGCCATTCAGGAATAGACCATCTTAACAACAATTGGGCCAAAAGGAAAGCACGCCATTCAGGAATAGACCATCTTAACAACAATTGGGCCAAAAGGAAAGCACGCCATTCAGGAATAGACCATTTTAACAATTGGGCCAAAAGGAAAGCACGCCATTCAGGAATAGACCATTTTAACAACAACTGGGCCAAAAGGAAAGCACGCCATTCAGGAATAGACCATCTTAACAACAATTGGGCCAAAAGGAAAGCACGCCATTCAGGAATAGACCATCTTAACAACAATTGGGCCAAAAGGAAAGCACGCCATTCAGGAATAGACCATCTTAACAACAATTGGGCCAAAAGGAAAGCACGCCATTTAGGAATAGACAATTTTAACAACAACTGGGCCAAAAGGATAGCGTGCCATTCAGGAATAGACCATCTTAACAACAATTGGGCCAAAAGGAAAGTACGCCATTTAGGAATAGACCATTTTAACAACTGGGCCAAAAGGAAAGCACGCCATTCAGGAATCAAAACAGTTTTAGGACTGGTTAATTACTACTAGTTCTACAAATACTAAACAGAAACGACTCTTGTCAATTTGATCACATGGGTCTGCAATGCTGCTAGTATGACGGCAACCTTTGTAATATGAGAAAGCTCTTTTTAATGAAAAAAAGCCCTTGATATATTCAAGTTGCATGCATTTTAGATTCATCACAACAATAGACCAAAGAAGAGAAAAACCTTGACTTGACAAGGATTTGAATAAGATCAGAATAAAGATCGTTTCCTAGAAACTCATTAGACCCTAAGTATTCTGCCTAGACTTCTTCATGACAATTGATAGATATTTTAAGTTAGGCTACCTTGATGTATTAAACCTTGCTGTAAAATGGTTCTTCAACTACAAAGGAATTATATTTAAAATGAATATTCTTCTACAAAATTGTTCTCTGACATGTTTGTTATTTTTTTTGTTATTTAATGATTTTGCAACTTAAAATAAACCCATATTTTTCTTAAACAACTATAAAAACAACCTGAACACTATAAATTCACCATTGTCTGTTTTATCAACGCTGTTTTGTTTTGAAAGGAAATGTAGAAATTTGAAAATTGTTATTTTTTTTATGAGCTTAGAACACAATATATATCAGTTCCATAGTATAGACTGGAACAGGAACAATTCAATAAGAAAACAGAAAATCAATCTGGACTTAATATTATATTTTTATATGAAGTGTGTATATGTAGATATTATGATTAAACAAATCAATACAAAATATGTAATATAATACTAGGAAAGTCTTCAGAAATGCATGACTGTAGTATGGATGTGCTACAAAAGTCTGGTGTTTTGACACTAAATTATGAACAATTACTAGAGAAACGTTGATGTGTCTTCTATGTGTTTAGTTTACATAGCAATACTTTTGTTTATTGGTAGAAACTATTGTCTCAATACTGAACGGTTGCTATGATAGAGGAATGGATTAACTGTTATAATGAAGTAACATGTGGTCCATAACTTGGACTGACTGCTTCTGATTGGTTAGTCATGACCATTGACATTCATTTTGTCTTGTTTGACATACAATGTACTTATTCAATGTTTTATCTTGTTTTAGGGGAGACATCTGTTCTGTTGAAATGTAAATACTACTACCACTATCCAGTAGTCTTTCAAATCTAGAGTGTTAACCGAAGACACTAATTTGATGTCATCCTAAAGCTTACTTACAATTTTTACAATGTACTCCTTTTGAACAAAACTGTTTGGTGTGTTGAAAACTTGTACATTTAGGCCTGTCACAATAAAGGGTTGGTAGGTTTGTATAAAAAGGTTGTGTTTAATATTACATCATCCAGCAGAAATGTTAAGCCACAAAGTCTTTATTCTGTGCAATAATACGTATACATATGTACATGTGAACTGTATTAATGAATTATACCTATGTTTAATCTTCTATTGGTTTAGAAAAGAAAAGATTACATGGATTTCATAGGAGTATTAGAGATTTTAAAATAATAATACCATTCCACTGATTGCATTGGTTTATCATGTTTATTGTTGGCCAATAGTGTTTGCCACACACCATCAAGTACTTAGCAGTTTTCTTGGTTTTAAGATTATTAGTACTGACCTATTCCTATGCTAAGTATGCTTAGTTTGACAGTGAAGACCTGCCACCAAAACAAAACAAAATGGTTAGTTTGGAACTGGTAGTTCTTTGGAATGCACAAAACTGACTTGAATCTGCCAATCCTCACGTACCAAGTCAGTCAGCCTCCGTAATGAATCTTGTCATTCTGTGCTTTTGTTTCATTTGACAAATGCACAGCACTGTGGTACAATGTTGTGATATTATAGCTCTCTATTATCAGCAAATGAAAGATTTATTGGAAAGGTTTCTGCTTGAGTACCCAGAAGAAATCTTCAAGTCACCACAGTAGAAATAAAGTGCAGCTTCAGTTTGTTAAAGCATTGTGACCGAGGCAGTTTCATAATAAAGATGGGCTGATACTTTCAACCAGAACAAAACTCAAATTCAAACCATTACAAATAGTAACAATCAGATGCTATAGACAAATTACACTGTAGAATATTTTGATTTTAGTTCAAGAGTGGAAAGTGTAGCAATCCTTGTAAACTCAAAAAATTTAAAGTAAAATATTGGTAATGTACTGTCATGTTCCTACATGTTAATATGATTAATCTTGCTATATTAAGTACTTGTGGTTAAAAATGAGACAAACTTTTACTACGTACTATCAAGAGACAACTGTTGCATGAACTTTAATACTTATACAGTAAAAAAGTTAAGAACAGAAGTCCTAAAGTTTAGGACTCCTTCCAATTGAATAGCAATACATGTATAACTAGTGTAAAGCACCGTTTACATCACCATTTACGTGTTTCAGAAAGTCCACATTGTATTGTATAATCAAGAATTATTGTATATTACTAGTTCATCTTAGTGTAAAGTTCTTTACACATTTCAACCTTTATATGATAATTTGTGTTAATAGGATAATAAGATGATAAACGCATTATAATGCATAATGTGACCTTTATACAGCTTGCAAGGTCAAAGTTTAACACATGACAATTTGTGACTTAATCCCTGAAGAAGTACAAAATTTATCCTCAATATTGTAAAAATACTGACCTCTCATTTCAGGGAACAAGGAACAATGTTTTCAGGATAAAAAACAATGACCAAGTTATTAAATGTTGGTTTTGATTCTAATAATAGTAAAACTAATAAAACACTTAATGTACTACTTAAGAAGCGCCCAATGGCTGAAGGTCTCTGAGCACTTTTTATTAAAAGAAGCGCAAATCAAAAATATTCCACAATTCACACGCACAAATCTAAAATAGGGGAAACTTTCATAGAAACACAACCACAAAGGTTAAGAAGATCCAACAAATTTGTGTGAAGAGTTTTGTTGTGGGATATTGACTGGAACTTTTGCACATTGTGTGAATTTTTCCTGGTGGTAAGTGAACATTACCAAAGGTGAAAACTGGGCAATAATGTTGCACCATTATTGGTAAATTTACACATGCACAATGTATGTCAAAGAATAGAACGCAATTCCATCATTGATATTCAATATAAGAGAGAGTTAAGTCTTCATAAATGTATCCCAAGATCATAAATATCCTCACAAACAATATGTGACGCCACAAACAATATGTGACGCCACAAACAATATGTGACGCCACAAACAATATGTGACGCCCCAGTCAAAATCAGACACTTACTGAGAGTACCAAAGTATCAGCCATGACATCAAGTGTGCTAATATTAACAATAGGCCCAAATTAGGTGTTATTTAAAAGCTCTAATTGTCCACAAAAAAAAAAATTGTCATCTATTTGATGAGTAAATAAACCCAGTTTTGAGTTTTGGCAGGGAACATGACATATTTACTGACAGATTTAAAGAATCATCTTTGTTCATTCTTTCTTATATTCATTTAGATTCCCCTGCCAGAATAGTACTACAAATACTAAATCCAATAGGTCACTGTGAGCTGAACATGACCCAATTTAGAGTAAGGTTTGGGTGTCGGTCTTAAAAGAGATTGTTACCTAAGGTTGGCATTCTTGTTAAAAGATTGAAATCTTAAAATGACCTTGGTGTTGATGAAGAGGCAGTGCAAACTCCAATGCTCATGGTGATCTTAGAATCGGATCTAGAATGTTTCTTCTGAATGAATCTAACTTAGGGTTATCATTGACTATGTGGGTTCCCCCCACCTTGTTTTGAACAGTTATTGTTCAACCAAGCAGTTCAGCACAAAATGTTGATGATGCATATTCTATAAACATTTGAGTTGCAATAGAGTGGTAAGAAGTAAAACTAATTCATTATTAGTATGAAGAAGCTTCACAAAGTGTGCTTGAATTATACATCATAATGGTAGAAGATGGTGTTGTTGTAAATAGTGTGGTGTACAAAACTAGTATGAATTTCTTAAATTGATTTTAGCATGCATGTACAAAGTGTGAAAAGAAAGATTTATGCCTAACAAATGCTTACAAATTAATATTTCTATTGCTCAAGGTTTACGATTTACATTTAAGTGCAATTTAACATTCTAATTAAGAAGCTCATTATAGTTCGTTAATTCAAGGAAAGCAGCTTTAAATATTAAATGTGTATGTACTGTAATATAATAATGTATCAAACTCACATTGTATTTGATTTTGATCATTTGTTATTTTAAATAGGTGCATGGGTAACTGCTTCTAGATCAGCACATCATATTTTGGCTTCCATTTATAGCCTATCGATCAATATACATATCAGCTAAGACAGATATCAACATTCCCAATTGGGATTGTTAGTATTCTCACTTGGGCTCATTTATTTTCATATTATTTACATATTGTGTGGTATTATCAGGATAAATATTGCAAGAATCTTTTAATGTTTACAATGTTGAACATTCAAACTGATACACTATTTTTAAAATCAACCAATGACTGGGTGAAAAACACCACCAGTTACTTTAAAGTTCATTCTGACACTGAATTAAGGGTGGACACCCTTTTTCTAAATTGAGCCTGACTGATTTTAAATTGGCAACGCTTGATGTAAACTCATTGTCGGGGAAGATTGCTTCCGGCATCATTGTATACCCAATTCAGCAGTGTTTTTTTCTTCCGTCTTTTTACTCTACTTCGTTCATTGATCTCTTTTACTTTGTTTCAAGCACTGAATACCAGATGAGGTAAAGTGAAGAAGGCGCTTTGAATTACTATTAGATTGGAATTGTGAATATTTAGGTCTTTTTTTAAAATCTCACATCAGCAGAGTTTACAATGATTTACTTTTATGATTCCAGCTTTTAGTAATGTGTAGGTATACATGTATTCAGTAACAATATGCAGTATTGATTTTCTTCAATAAATTATTTGTTCTTTTGAATCTGGAGTTGAACAAGACATAATATGCAAAATAACAAAACTATCAACCAACACTTTGCTTCAAAGGGTCTTGATTTAATGTTTTAAAAAATTTGTAAAGAAATGGATGTATAAACCATTATGCATGTTGAAGATTTTTGGTGTAACTTTTGAAAATGTGAAGCATCTGACTTGAAAACATAAAATGTAAATTTATTAATTTTGAAATGAGATCTATACTGTAGGCTATCACTTAACGCATGTAGAAACACAATGCAGCACACGGTACAAGCAAGAGCAGATTTAAGTCAATGTGTCCTTGGGAAAACACATTTGACATTTTCATTTTTAAACTTGGAAATGACTACTTGACAAACATGGTTCACTCGTGAAACCTTTTAAGAACTATTATCAATGCATACATTGTAAAGTAAAATATCAATGTAATTATAATATGTAAGTATTGAGCTGATAGGATTCAGAGTACAGCTTATGATATTAAATCTGTACATTATGTGCAAGTTGTATAAACCACTCAGTTGTATCATTCCTTATGTGTAATTTGATGAATTGTTGCAAAACACCAAGATTCATCTTAAAATTAGTGTTGTCAATATTGCCATTTTTGTTTGTATTGTGACATTACACTTTTCTGAGCAATTATCACAAGGTTGTTTCACATCTCAAGATGAAGCCCTGATATTATGGAAGACGCAGACATCAACTTATGTCAAAAAATCAAGTTTCAACCATCACTTTATGAGCTTTTAGATTTGGAAGAAATCGCTCTGTTAAATTTGAACTGGTGATCAGGCAGTATAGCTACTAATCATGAATCCATAATATTAATAAGTGGTGCCATGATTAGCATAAAAGCATCTGATGAACCACTGTCATTACTATCTAAAACCTACATTCACTGGAGCTTTTGACTTCATCAATTTATTTATTCAGGAAATTCAAGGCAGTGCTATGGTTACTACAATGTCAATTTTTAACATCAACCTTCATGTATATTAAACAAGTACAATTATAGAAAAGCCAACAATTAAAGGGGCACATCACCTTCAAATCTCTCAATGTTGCTGTTTGGAATTGCTCCTTATCTTTTTCAAGAGTTGTTCATGCACAAAAGACCTACAGTGTTTTTGTAATTAGTGAGTAGTGAGTAGGGTGGAGCTAAACCATGTAGTGCCTTGAATGTGAGTAGGACTATTTTGAATTTAATTCGCTGATTGACAGGTAGCCAGTGTAGTTTATAAAGTCACTATAATTTATTTAAAAAATACCTTTCCCACTATATTCTTTAAAAACAAATGTTTTTATAGCCCAATCCGAAGGCATCATGCCCCTTTAACTACAAGTAATACTTGAAATTATAAAGATAAGATGAAAGTACATTAGAGTAATTTTAAATGGAAAAAGCAGAATTCACATTCCAGAAGACATCTAACTGTTGTTCTTTAGGTGGGGAAGAGACTATAAATTGCTCTTATAAATTTACTTTGATTCCAGTATTATTGAATGACACAAAGAAGAATCTTGAAAATGTCACTTGTAGACAGCTGAAGTTAATGGACATCTTGAGATTCTAAATGCTACTCCTGGTTTGATCCACATCCTTCCATTGCTTATCAATTCCTGCTGACATGTCTTATTCCTACTATGGAGATCTCATTACCACATGTATATCTTGTAAGTATTCCAACACACGTATCTTCATCATGTGTCATCTCAGCAGACATTAAAAATGTAATCATTGTTCTTAAAAACACAACAGATTTGTAAAACCAAGGGATCATGATTTACTTAAATGCATTTAAATGGCATAACTAGATTTGAGTCTGGGTACATAGTTTTAACATTTTAAGCTTTGGACAGTTTTGGCGTGTTGAATACTTTAAATAAAAATAAAGATTCATACTAACATGAAAATGACTTAAAAGCTAAACGCACCGAACGGTAAATTTTGGCATATGGAATGTTGAAATGATGGTTATGCTCTAATCGCAGACGCAATCCATGAGTTCCTGTAAAATTAATGTCCAGTACATTTGTATTTTGTTATTATATTTCATGGAAACACAGTAATCAATACAAAAGAAGATTTCATCTTTCGTTGTGTATACTATGATACAAAACTATTTTTAGAAGCTACTAAGCAAATAAGATGTCCAAATTCCTTAGCCATGCATCTCACCTCAAAATTGCTTTATTGTCCAGACTGCTTTAAACATATAGTAAATGGCATTTGAAGGCCAACATCGTTGTGCATAAAGCAATCGTCATCTGGTCTTATCTGGTTCTTTTTCTTTGTTTATGTGTGATAAGGAGGTTACCATGGTTATGGTTGTATAAATAGCAAACAATATTATACTCATGCTTTTCTCTAGTGGGAACTTCACTTCAAAATGATGCTACCAATGGTTTCCTTGAGTTAGGTGTGATTAAGGCTGCTATAATTTTGCATCATTCAAATATAGATGACCTCATTATATCAAAATTCAAGAACCTGATTGGATAATGGGTTGTATATGCAGAAAACTTGGGCATTAACTGATGTAAAAAAACAAGACATTGGGGCTGTTTTTGATTTAATTTGAATCATGATTTAAATGGATCAAAAAGTGTTAAAAACAAATGGCTCAATCAACTGTAATAAATTGTGCCAAGTCTCGCCCCTAAAAGATTGACTGAAACTGAAGATGTATTGATGCCTATCTAGAGTAGTCAGAGCTTCTTTTATTTCACTCCTGATTATCTTGAAGGAGGTTGTTTGGCTTGTTGGCTGGGCAATTGAGCATACTGTTACATTACAACAACCACTACAGAATACTTGCTCTGTTTAAGGGAAGGATGGCAGTGTACATTCATTTCAATCTTTGCAAGAAACATACTCTGAGACAAACCATTAACAATTAACCAAAATAAATGCAGGTACTCTTCCTAAATAATTTCAGACAGATTTGTTCACTTAGTTCTGTACAGCTTTAAACGTTTTTGCACAAAACCATTGGTTTTAGTTGAACAGTTGTTTCCAATATGAAAATAAAATGTACTACCCCAGGCTCATGTTGATAGATTGTCATATTATGTAGGGTGTCATGGCCGAGTGGTTAAGAGCATCGGATTCAAGTTCTGGTGGTTTAGTCATCGGGGTGTGGGTTCGAGTCCCGGTCATGACGCTTGTGTCCTTGAGCAAGACACTTTGCTATAATTGCTTCTCTTCACCCAGGGGTATAAATGGGTACCTGCAAGGGTAGAGGTTGATATTGTGTTTGAAAAAGCCTTCGGAGCGCCATCACGGCAGCCCGGGCTGTATACTCCCCAGGGAGATGAGAAAGATTAAAGGAATGTTATTGGCCCAATGACCAGGGCACTAATGTAAAGCGCATTGATACCGTTATTGTGAAATGCGCTATATAAGAACTAGTTATTATTATTATATTATCAAGAAGATCAACACAAACCTGACACAAAACCCAAAATAAACATTCTGATTCAATGTCCAGTTAGTGTAACCAGATTGTCACACTGTAGAAATGTTGTTTGTCAACATTAATTACATGTTAGACAATAGACAAGAGATGTAGCATATGCCATTTGAATTTAAAATACACATCTTTATTCATTGTCTCAACCCCATTAGAATGAACAGCTCTCATTGAATTTTCTTATGAGTATAAATCCAGATATAATATACGAGACATTTAATCCATAGCGTTCAGGGTTAAGTCCCGCAGCCAATAAATCCTAACCATCTGGGAAAATATCTCAATTATTATCAGACTATGAAAAAAAACAAAAAACCTATAAGAGTAACACCTATCTGGTGTTTGTTAGGAGAGATTTCTCATCCAATAAACTTAAAGTGTGAAGTCCATTTAGTCCAAAACAATGCGTGCCACCCCCCCCCCCCCTTCCATCCCTCAATAAAACAAGTTATAGTACACTGTATCAGAGCGATAGGTGGCTTTGGGAACGACCAAATGTGTGATGTCATTTAGAGTAAGATTGAGTGGGGAATTCAATGCACTTACCGTACATGACCCCAGTATCTTTAAGGGCCCATTTTAACTCTCTTTATTTTGTTGTTGCTTACATTGAAAGCGTAAAAATTAAAAAATTGAATGAAAATCCTATCAAGGGCATAAATTCTGTACACTGCACATAGTAAATGAATGAGCCACCTTTCCCTGCATAAATCCATCACATAAGGTCTATTGCTTTTTTAATTGAGTCGCTTGTCACCGAGCTCACAATTGTTATTTCTTGTTAGCCTTGAAAATCCTTTTTTAATTTAAGCAGAGCGGTACTGGAGAGCTCTTCAATCCGAGCATAAGGCACACTTCAAAAATAAGAGCAAGGACAGAGGAGTTACAAAATTACTGAGTCTCCTTGCTCTATGGTCTTGGCATAGAGCAAGGACAGAGGAGTTACAAAATTACTGAGTCTCCTTGCTCTATGGTCTTGGCATAGAGCAAGGACAGAGGAGTTACAAAATTACTGAGTCTCCTTGCTCTATGGTCTTGGCATAGAGCAAGTAGAGAGGAGTTACAACTAGAGCCCCCCTTATGGTCTTAGCCCTTGTTCTACTTCACTTTAGTACTCAGGCATGAGAATAGGCGATGCCTGAGTACTTCACTTTAGTACTCAGGCATGAGAATAGGCGATGCCTGAGTACTTCACTTTAGTACTCAGGCATGAGAATAGGCGATGCCTGAGTACTTCATTTTAGTACTCAGGCATGAGAATAGGCGATGCCTGAGTACTTCACTTTAGTACTCAGGCATGAGAATAGGCGATGCCTGAGTACTTCACTTTAGTACTCAGGCATGAGAATAGGCGATGCCCGAGTACTTCATTTGCCAATTAAGACTCCAAATACGAACCGAGAACCATCATTAGGTCAATATTGACATGTCACATTGCCACACCAGGAACTATGGGTTCCATGTAGAATGGGAACAATGACATCTTATTAGCCGTTTCCTCAAAAGTAAATCACTGAATGTGACAGTAACTAAAGATAGAAATCCACATTTGAAATACACAGATTGCAGGTTACTGATACATTGTTTAATGTCGCAAAAATTACAGTGTTGAAGTAAAGCGTCTTCATGGATTGATTTATACACAAGTACACATAACACATAGCATTGCTGTTAAAATCACGGCATTACAACAACGTACATTACATATCTTGATTTCCAGATCTTAGTCTAAAATATGTCAACAATATATTTACATTTAGGTATTATCAAGTATAAAGCCTGTCAGCTTTCAATGTACAATAATCAATAAGTGTGATAGTAGGCAACTAACAGTGTGCATTTAATGTGGTCATGTAGCATTTGATGATTTAAAGGCACAGTACACGTTTGGTAATGACTCTGAAAATTAATGGCAATAAAAACTTACTTGGTAAGAAGTGCAGCAGCTTTGGGTAGTATAATGAATTTTGAGAAACTTTTAACTTCGAAGTACTACAGTTATGGAAAAATATATCACTTTTTATTCCCCAAAATTTGAATCTTATTCCTATGGGGAATATTCTTCCTGCGTGGAAATATTCGCTCTGGTTTTTCGGTCATATCTCAAAAACGCGACCACCTTTTGAAGTGAAATTTTCACAGGTTAGTTTTATTGTATATGCCTACATTTACATAGGATTAACACAATCAGTAGGCTCCAATTACCAAACGTATACAGCACCTTTAAGGCCAATGTAGAGTAAACAATTTATCACACTGACTGTCTTAGTAACATAATCACTTTGATGTCAAAAAGACACAAACCTTTGTTGATGTAACATGCTCATCCTGTTTCAGTGTTTTTCTTTCAGTTTTCTACATGTGTATGTTTATTAAGTGGTATTAAGATAACCATCAGACTATACTGCTGTTAGTCTTGTTTATCCACAGAGTACATCAAACATAACAACCATCACCTCAAGACCCTTGTAAAGTTTATTTGCAAAAAGACCTTAACAATTCCTTCAATAAAACAAAACTTAGCAAGACATATTTGATTGCTCATGTAAGAAAACAACTTCGGCTGACTGAAATGGTTAGTTGCAGTGATTGTTCAATGTGTTATTAAGCTATCTTATTAGTCTCCATCCAGAAACTCAATCTCATACATGTACGTTTCTTATGCATGAATTATTGTTAAAAAGCTACACAACAAATTAATCATGACACTATTTGTTTTTTCCAACTCAACTTTCTAAACTGATAAAGCTAATTACACAACCAGACAATGACTGTCTAATGAGTGATTTGTTCATGATACTAACTGGCATGAGTTAACATTTACTAGAATTCCCCACTCCCTGACCTTCCATGTCACTGTTCATATTTACTATGTCACTGTTTCTTTCAACTTTTTATAATGAAAAATACAGTTGGTTCTTATATTCAATCATGCAAAGTTTTTACATTAATCAAAGAAAACTTTAAAAACAAAAACAAAAAGCAATTTTACAAATCTACAAGAATTTAATCTGCCATCTCTTTGTATCGACTAACAATGATGCATTGATGAAAAATGCCCTGATAAAATAGATGGAGATACAATACTGGAATGCAGTGATTGTACAGTAGATTATTATATGGTTTTTACCCTTCAGCACTGTATACTCAGTACTTTCCTGATTCAAGTGAACAAATCCACAGGCATATTACTCAGGTTGGATTTGAACCCACAACCTTTGCAATTCTAGAGCAGATGTCTTACCACTAGACCACCAGGATTGCCTGGTAGCTATCTATTAATGTTAGATTAGAAAGTTAACAGACCTTGGGATAACATTCTACTGTCTGACCATTCAACAGCATTCACTGTAGCCTTACATGATAAACTTTGCCAGCCTGCAATATGATACCATTTATACAGTACATAGGCAGTTCTGTACACAGTTGTGCTAATGTAGTTAAATGATGTCAAACTCACTGGGAAATGTTCCCAAGAGTAGAAGAGGTTAACGTCTGAACAATGGACATAAATGGATTATATACATGTAGAATTAGACAGACATGACTATATATCATCAGGTAGACAGTGGCAAATCTGAAACCCTTATTCTATAACAATCCACACAAGTAACAATGACGAATTCATCCAAGTAAATTCTAACATCACAAGACATGGTCAAATACAAACCAACTGAAGCAACAAGCAAAGCGTTGTAATCTGAAGAACCACAATTAATACTTGGACCGGGTATGGCTTGGGTACCAAAAGTGCCAAACAAAAGTGACATTTTATCACTCAAATTTATACACATTAGAAATGAAAATGTCGGTACACCCCACTGCATACGATTCCTCATCACTACATGCACTAACATTGGATTTTAACCTTATTAGAACATAAATGAATATGCAAGCACAATTAATGAGTATACTAATAAGCATACCTGATGAATATTCAACAAATCCTCCCTCCTTTTCCTTCAAATAATTAATAAATTTTCTTACATGCTTCAAACAAGAGAAGTATCACTATCAGAAACTGAAAGGAGCTTTATGTATTATCTTTATTGAACACACAATAACGTGTTTCTGGTTGCCCTGTCATACATGTGGGTCCTATGAGGATGCAGAGGGCTGCCCTGCCCTACCTGCCCTGCCCCAAGTTCCTATAAAGATGAAGTAAGTCTTCTTGAGAGTCTATATACACAACTCAGCTTCAAATCATAATCTATAGAACCTCAAAATAAGGTTACCATACCAACCCAGTGTTACATGACATACCCACAAACAATCCTGCTATTGACCTTTGACACAGTTCAGCCATCTTGTTTTGACATCCACTAAAATCAACGTAACCAAAGTGAGACTGGAAGGGGAAAAGTCTGGTCACTTTTACAAAAATGCACATGAGAACTTCAACTGTCATTGTGTCCACTAGGAACCTGACACGGATGTTGAGAGTGAAATAAAGGATAGGTTTGAGTTTTGCCCTGTCTTACTAACCTTCTACCGTCTACTTCTAGTTCTACACTGCCAGCTTACTAATCTCTGTAGATTGTTTCCTATGTGGTATGGATGCAGGTGTTGGGATTGTCTTTCCTGTAGCTTGACCAAGAGGAGATTGGACTGGAAGTCTCACCCCTGGAGGTCCAGCCAGACCTGGTGGTTTGCCTCTGTTTCTTAACTTTCCTGATTGCTGCTCCATATTGTAGTCACCAGAATCAAAATACTTCACCTTCAATAATTCAAGAATAACAAAAAGAACATGTACAGATAAATACAAAGGACTGGAAAAACAAGGCACGTTTTAGTTGTTAAATTTAACCAAGAAAAAAGATTATTAAAAAACATGCACTCATCCAATCTTGAGTAAATTTTGTTACTAAGATATATTATCATTAATAACAGAGGAAATTCAGATCTTAAACTAATTGAAAATCTGATAAACTTGTTATTCTTCATTACTTATGACAATTTTTAAATCCTTGATTTTCAATTACTTATTGTTCATATAAATTCAAAGGAAAGATTGACCAGTAATGAAGCCATGCATTTATGAAAATACTTCCACAGCCCAGCATCCATTGATACTCAGGGCTCGAAATTAACACTGGACCGCAGGCCCGAGGCCAGTGATTTTAGCGTAGGTCCAGTAAACTTTATACCGAACAAGTCCGGCGGTCTTGTGTTTTTTTTTTTTTTGTTTTTTTACATAATAAAAGTATTATTAACATGAAATTAATAATCTTTCATTAAATAAATGTATTTAAATCTCACTTTGAATTTTTTTATTTTATTTGTTGTCGTCAAATTATTTCTGAGCGCGGAACATCCAACCCGGCCGACTGTTCTTCGTGCTGCAAGTTCCCTATCCAGTTTGCTCATGCCCACGACCACTGCACTGGGCTCAAACCATATGCTTTAGGCGCCCAGGGGGACGAGCGAACAGCACCCTCCGTGCATGCGTGATGTTTGTACTGGTGCCCGGCAGAACACCACAGTACAGCGCTTCGTTCGTTTACCACTGAACATGTGCATGTCATGATGTGGTGGGTGCAACACATTGGATGTAGTCACTTTAAAGTCTGATACCTTACCAACGAATTATACAGTGTTGAAATCGTATTAATGACGTATAGGTTGTATTCTTTCAACACCACACATCCTTGTGTTGCATGGATTAAAAGTAACGTCTTGTTTCCACACGTCTTTTCATGCTTCGTATGTTAAATTTGGACAACGTTGTTGTCCTGTCAAAACGATCGTCAAAACTTATTTAATTTTTTCTAAGGCAGCAAACGTCGTGTAAAAAGAAGGTATGTGGAAATTTCTCGAAGGGGTTTCAAAGCCCAAACTGCCTGTTAAGCGATCTGCAAGTGAAAAACTTGCACAGGCGCAGAAGTATGATAAAACAAGTTAACTTTTGGTGTGTTTTTGTTGCGTTTTGGATTTTTTCTTCTCATTTATGACTTCGGTCTTGTAAAAAATGTTCCGGTCCAGTAAAAATTCTGAGCAACAAGCCGGTCTTGTGAATTTTTTCCCCAAATTCGAGCCCTGAATACTGATCCTACTGATAATGAAACAAAAGCTATGGATATGCCACAAGCAAAGGAATAATTTTTTGTAAATTAATTCCATTACAATTTGTCTAAACAGACCAGTGGCATATCCTCCTGGTACCCTTCTTAGATACCTTTAGTAGATACCCTTAGTAGATACCCTTAGTAGATACCCTTCTTAGATACCCTTCTTAGATACCCTTCTTAGATACCCTTCTTAGATACCCTTCTTAGATACCCTTGGTAGATACCCTTGGTAGATACCCTTCTTAGATACCCTTCTTAGATACCCTTGGTAGATACCCTTCTTAGATACCCTTGGTAGATACCCTTCTTAGATACCCTTAGTAGATACCCTTCTTAGATACCTTTAGTAGATACCCTTGGTATACTTACACCCTTGTTTAATTTCTTGCGGAGGAAGTCTGAGCCACCAGGTTTTGATTTCCCGTACTTGGCATTTAGTTTAGCTTCTTCTGCCTTCTCAGGGGAAAGCTGTAACAGAAAGAAACTAAAACCATCAGGTACATTTCCAAAAATCATACTCATTATCTTTTATGGATATAGAAAGCATTAAGCCTAAATAGACAAGGAATACAACCCAAGTATGAAAATAAAAGAAATAATTATTTGCAAGAGGTAGTCGTCTCTTTAAGAGGAAAGATAAGTATTAAATCCCTGGAATAAAACACAAAAATAAGCCTCACACACAAGTATTGGAATGCAAATTATTAATGTCATTGATGAATAAATTTACAGAATTGATAATAACACTGAACAGTAAACTGACCTGAGGTTTCTTAATATCCATGGGTTTCTTGAAGGGTGGCTTGTCTTTGTCTGTTACAGTAGATACTGGGGCAGGTTTGACATCTTCTGTAACAGTAGGCAGAGGTGTGGGCTTGTCTTCATCCTCTACTGAGGGAAGTGGTGTAGATTTCTCTTCAACAGCAGCAGACTCTGATTGTGATGTTGCTTCCATGGTAACTGCTGGTTCAGATTCTGGCACTTTAGGTGAATCAGTCTTTACTGTATCTTCAGACATTTTGTATTTTGTAAACAACGGAGTGCTTGAAGTTTAGACTATCAATCAAACCTACATCAGAAGCTGCAAATTAACAGAATTTTAACAAGTTAAAACAATAACCATAGCTACAAACGACAATCGGTTGTCATTTTGATCTACATGTGTGTACTTTCAATGTTTTATCTGTTTCTGTGTACTTAGTGTAATTGATAAAGGATGGTGTTAAATAACATTCCACAAAACACATTGTGCATGTACATGTGCACAATCATGTATTCTGTAATAAAACCATAACACATCTTCCTTATGGGATTTAGAGTTGGAATTTATATGCGAATTGATCCCAGAAAGAGGATATTTATCGATTTTTTTTTTACGTATTAAATTTTTTTACTACTGTTTGTTTAAATACTAGAATATTGTTTCCACTTCAGCATAATTACGAAGGTCAGGAGTAAGTGAACCTTGTCAAAACAAATTTAGGCATAAAAAAGCTTACATTTAGTGGAAATTTTTGTAGGCCTCTTTTGCAGTATATTGTTATCAAATAGGAAGTTCAGACATTGTAGACAATTATATAACCTGTTACATTACAATCACATGTTTACAAAACGGCCATGAATTATGACCACACACACAGCTCAATGGAAGAAAACAAAATATTACATGTTAAAGGGTGTGTACAACATTGGTAAGATTGAAAGTATAAATGCTCACAGATTTGCACATAACTTACATGGTATAAAGATGGTCATGGTGGAAAACTTCCCTTGAAATAGTTTTGCTTGAAATTCCATAGTTTTTAGGAAATGAGTAAAACAAAAGTCTTTATCCTGCAGGATAAAATCTGATGTTTGAGAAAAAGTTAAAACACACCAAAAATAAATTCACTGTTTTCTCATGACTCCGAAGACCAATTGAGCTTAAACTTTCACAGGTTTGTTATTTCATGTATATGTTGTGTCACATCAAGTTGGGATACAAGTCTTTGGCAATCACCAATGTTGTACACATCCTTCAAAGAAATTGCATTGATACAAACACAATATATAAATAACTATTGAACTAATCACGAATAACAAATACCCACAGCTCAAT
Organism: Leptasterias polaris; assembly: GCA_037783415.1. Taxonomy (NCBI): domain Eukaryota; kingdom Metazoa; phylum Echinodermata; class Asteroidea; order Forcipulatida; family Asteriidae; genus Leptasterias; species Leptasterias polaris. The sequence goes on from JAZGTN010000127.1 coordinate 295,378, forward strand.
GGAAGAAAACAAAATATCACATGTTAAAGAAATTGCATCACAATATAAATTACCATTGGCCTATTAATTATGAATATGATTCAATAACAAACACACAGCTCAAATGTAAGAACACATACAAATTTGAAATCTTACATTATAGAAATTTCACCATACAATTTAAAATTGCTGTTAATGATTAATAATATGACAACCAGTCATCTTAAGTCGCCTTTGGTAGATAGGGGGCAACTTTTATAATAGGGGGAAACTTTACTGGTGGTGAGAACTGAGATGACTGGCATCCATTCCATATAATGATTATGAATGGGGCCGAGCAGGTTGGTACATCTTATAATAATAATAATAATAATAATAATGGCTTCTTATATAGCGCTCATATCCGTCACTCAGTGACGCTCAAGGCGCTTCAACAGTCAATATTTTCCTGCAAGGTATATATGTGGAGCTACTTTTTGAATTTTGAGGCCTATTTCTTTACATAGCACCATGTAATGGTTTACAAGGTGCTGTGGCGCAATATGCAGCCGATCAAACCAGGAACACCGGGGCAAACCCCTTCTCTTTTCGATAAGTGCACTGGGTTCTTTACGTGCATTACACAACACACGGGACCAACGGCTTTACGTCCCATCCGAAGGACGAAGCAATAATGGTTAAGTGTCTTGCTTAATAAGGACACAAGTGTCACGACCGGGACTCGAACCCACACTCTGCTGAACAGAAACACCAGAGCTTGAGTCCGGTGCTCTTATCCGCTCGGCCACGACACTAATTTAGTTGTTCTTTTAACAACTCTTGATCAAAGATTAGAATTAGGGTTTTAGCTACCAATTCCTCAAGACTACACAACACAGGGAGGACTATTAAAAAGAGGGAAATAAATTCCAACATCCATTAACAAATCAAAATCAAATAAATCATTAAGTGGTGGCCAGATACGGAAATGTTTCCATTAATTCTACTGACTACCGACACTGACAGTGACACTGTATGTAGTGTTTCGAGTTACTGTGATGTGGTGGATGCTGATTTCAATCTAGTTTCTGTCAATAGAATTTAGAATTAGAAAGCACTCTCCACCAAGTCCTACCTATACTACTACATACTAGTACTACTACACAGTACTAGTAGTACTACTCCAACTCTGACACAAGTAAGACACAGCATGCACTCAGCATGCAGCCAATGCAGCAGTAGTGCATAACGCTGGCCTGTTGTAGATACATGCAGAGGGATGACTTCATAAATAAATAGACCCATAAATAGGGCCAATCCACTTCGTATTGTGGACTGGAAGTGGATTGGCCCTATTTTAATTTATTTTATGAGGCCAGGCTAACTTCATAAGAAAAATAAAGTCAATTCAACTCCACAAAGCAAAAGTAACCCGGCAATTGCAAAAAATGTACAAGTACATACTGTAATGTGAAGGACTTACGAAGCACCCTGCCTAAATCTTCAATATCCTGGTTACTGAGTTTCTAACTCCTCTTTCTAACAACCAGTTTAATCTCAGAAACAATTCAATATTTTGATCCCACAGAAAAATCAACCTACCATAAATGGAAGATGGCGCCGATGACGTTCCTTACGTATACCGATTGAGGGCGCTATTGCCAGCCAGTAGTGGGCGCACCACACTAAATAAACTCCCATAGGAACCAATGCTAAATGATAAATATTCAAAAATACTCAAAAAATCGTGAAAGTCTCTCAGCCTCTTGAAAACCAATCAAACATATTTTCGGACGACTGAACTTCAGAATTCTTTTCAATTTTTGCCAGGTCAGCCGTTTGGAATTTTTGCTAACTACCCCAGAAGAAAAAAACGCGAAAATTTGTATTTTTCCAAAACCGACTTGCTGCCAGTTTTCGTGAAGCACTTCTCTACTTACCGGTCAAATAGGGTCAACTTTACCGCCTAAATTTATCAAGTCTCCTCAAAAGTTGAAGCACAGAACCCCCAGGTTGTGATAGATTATTATATTTACACAATCTATTAATTGCATGACCCCCAAAACGTTGTAATTAAAAATAAGTTGTGGGTTTACAAATTATGATAAGTAGCTTGGCGCATTAATTCTGGCTTATTTGGTGTGGTGCGCCCTAGTGGGATTTCCCATACGGCTCTGGGATTCACATTCTTCCCCTCTCGGGGGCGGGCGGGGCGAACTTGGGGGGGGGGGGCGGCCACACACAGCTAAAAATGACAAATCTAAGCTTGTTAAGTTAAACTTGCCCGCCACTGTTCCACCATAAGTTAGTGATGTGCAATTTGGGTTGCAAAATCTCTTAACTATTTGCGAATAGACATCACACACAAAAAAAACACAAAAAACCCCACCAAACTGAATAGTCTCGGAGGTTGACACAATTCCTACCTCCATGGTAGGAGGAAGGGGGCCAGAACAAAGTGACCAATGATATAACATTGACTATTGTTTGTTGCTTTCACTAAACAAACAGAATCACTTTTATAAGGAGGTTTTCTTTGGAAGGCACTCAAAACTAACGCTTCCAGCGGTTCGGTGCCTTTCGGCCTGTCGGGTGCCTTTCGGATGCAGTGAAGGAAACACGCACACGCACACACACGTCCGTACATGGACGGAGCTACGTGTGTGTTACGTGTGTGCGCATGGATGGCCTTGCATAATATAATGCCAGGTGAGTTTGGATGAACTGTGTGTGCCGTTAATCAGCAGTAGAAGCATGGGCTCCATGGTAGAAGTAGCGTAGGGTTGCCTGCCTAGGAGAGCGGGGCAGCGCGGTTACGGTAGAGGGGAGGGAGGGAGGGGAAATGAATCAATCGAGGACGACAATATTGTCCGTTGTGATGTGCTATTCATTTTTGGCAGATCTTTCGTTGGTAGTGGATTATACAGAGGGTCTTCTTAAATTGAAAAATAGGCCTAACTCTAAGGGAAATTCACACCTCTGAATTTTCAGTTACCCCAATGGCAATAGGAAATACGGTATAGGGCAGCCCTAACCCAGGAAAAAATTCCCATTGAATCCCATTGAAAAGAATCAATGGGATTCAATGGGATCCCATTGAAAAATTGAATGGGATTCAATGGGTTCCCATTAATGGGATTCAATGGGATTGGTGTGGAATTTGGGACATATTCAATGGGATTCAATGGGATCCCATTGAACCCAATGGGATCAAATTCAATGGGATCCAATGGGACCACATTCAATGGGATCCCATTGGGATCCAATGGGACCACCTTCAATGGGATCCAATGGGACCACCTTCAATGGGATCCCATTGGGATCCAATGGGACCACCTTCAATGGGATCCCATTGGGATCCAATGGGACCACCTTCAATGGGATCCCATTGGGATCCAATGGGACCACCTTCAATGGGATCCCATTGGAATCCAATGGGACCACATTCAATGGGATCCCATTGGGATCTAATGGGACCACCTTCAATGGGATCCAATGGGACCACATTCAATGGGATCCCATTGGGATCCAATGGGACCTCCTTCAATGGGACCACCTTCAATGGGATCCCAATGGGACCTCCTTCAATGGGATCCAATGGGACCACCTTCAATGGGATCCAATGGGACCACCTTCAATGGGATCCAATGGGACCACCTTCAATGGGATCCAATGGGACCACATTCAATAATAATTCACTGTAGTTTTTTCATAATAAGTATATTTTTACTGTGGTTTTACTACAGTAAAACAAGATTTATTGTTACAGTTTTACTTTAAGTTTAACATACTTTCCATTGCAGTTTAACTGCAGTTTCAATATAGTAAGAATGTAGTGTTTTGGCCGATTAGCCATAGGTTTATTATGCTAAAAATACACTAAACTTAAAAAAAAACTACATAAATACTATTTTTGTGATTGTGATATTTTTACTTGATATGATCAAGTAAAAATGCATTATTACTATAGTAAACACACATTATTACTATAGTTTTGATGCTAATTATTCTGTAAATTTTCTGTAGTTTTATTAGTGAAAACACTACAGAATAACTTGGATGTTGTCATAATAAATTTCTGTAGTGACTGTAATAAAACGTAAACTATAGTATTTTACTCAAAATTATGTGGAACACTATGTTAAAACTATAGCTTACTTTACTTTCACTAGTATGTATATTTTATCACTGTAATTGTACTGTAGTTTTATTACAGATTTATTGCAATGTGGTGTCACAGTAGTCTTTATCGAAGTTTCATTACAATAATTTTGCAGTAATACTTTGGTAAAAAATGTGTTAAAAAACCGTTGTTTTATTATAATGGTGATTGAAGAGGACAGTATAGTCGTGGAAATTGCAACACCACAGGATTAATCTCTTTTTGGAATGTTTATCTTGGGCAAGTATCCCAAACCCAATGCTGGTCTTGTGAGAAATGCCACCATGCTTCATTGCTAGGCTTCTATTGATGGTGATGATGATTTGGGTCACCTTCCTCAGAGAGAGAAGCACAAAGAACTGTAAAAGAAGAAATGGGAAAAATATTTGTAAGAATAGATAAAACATTTGCCAAAACTAAATGGTTTGCACAACTCTGCGGTCTGCGTTGGTACAGACATGGCAGCAGAACTTATCAGTGCCAAGCTCAAACAATGTGACCATGAAGTTATTGCATATAATCAATTTTAAAGACCCAACTTTAAAGTTTAAAACCTGTCATGTAACAAATATGGCATTCAAAATTTTGCTCTAATCAGTTTTAAAGAGGTTTTAGACCTGGGTACAATTGGGTCTGACCGAATTGGGTCTGACCCAGTACAGGGACGCTGTACTTGTTTAAAAAAAAAAAAAAATTGACATCTGCGGTCGTACTAGCTCCCCAGCAAAAACTTGTAGATACGATGGAAAACCTCAATCCAGCAAGAAAAAATGCCTCATAATGAAAAAATACCAAACAAAATAGCTTGAAAACCGCTTAATGGCTTCTCAACATGTCAAAACTCAAAGATGAAACATCAGACATTAAATTGTATTTATTATTTTTAAGTCAACAATCGGTGAAACCATTCATCGCAATCCACGTCTAATAAGAACACTCTCGGAATTTAAACGGGTGCCTTTTAATGCCCCTGCCTACCACATGGTCCCGATGCAGCAGTAGATCCGTACCTATAGTATTGGTCAACGACTGTTGAATAAAGCACTGTTCATACGGGAACCGCAGCGAGTGCAGGTTGTATTGCTTGCTCATACCGTGTGCACTCTGCAGCGCTGCGCCTGTAACCTGTGCTTTCTTCGACTTCGAGTCAACAGTCGTTGACAAATTGAAATTGATCTACTGATGCACCTGCCACTACGCGCAGTAAACAGGGCACCAGTTTAATTCCGAGTGTTCTTTGTTGTGGATTGCGATGGATAGTTTTACCGATCATTGACTAATTTATAAAAATTATAAATATCTGAGTACAATTTTATGCTCGTCATCTTTGAATTTTTGACATACATGCTAGAACTGAAGTACTTAACTTACCATGCTTACTAAAATACTTACACCAACCTGACAAACCAAAAGTAAAGTAGGCCCTACTTTTAACAAGAAAATTTTGACATTTTAACAAGAAAATTATACTTTAAAATACGTTTTAAACAAAACACTTACCAAATCATGCTAGTTCTGATCACACGGGACGTACACAAACCCAAGGCAAGCACAACGTGGACAACCACGATCTGATGCTGATCACCGATGATTCTTTCTTCATGTTAGACCCAGTAACTGGGGCGCTGTACTCCTTTTTTCGAAATTTTGACATCATCGGTCGATGATGTCAAAATTTCGAAAAAAGGAGTACAGCGCCCCAGTTACTGGGTCTATCTTCATGTAGGTTCTTGAGTTTGTTTGACTGTAAAAATTCACATCTGATCAGCATTTCAGTTTCACACACTGCACAGCTTTTACAATTAAGTTGCCCTAAAAAACCTCCGACTTAAAAATGGGAAGCTTTAATGATTTACACTGAAAAAGCATGAACAAGTCAGTACATGTATTTAGCAAATGTCGGTTGGAGAAAAGTGTTGAGTTGTAATTTCAAACGGAAATCCTTTTTTCTTATGACTCATTCTGGATGAGAAGGGGCTCTATCACTTAGGTGTTCAATTTACATACGCGAAGTCAGGGTGCTGAATCTGATCTTAATCAAAGATCGTATAGCGCCCTCTAGCGGCAGTGCTATGCTATTTTTGTTTTAAACAAACTTGCACAGTCCTTTTACTGCTTTGGTTATGCAATTAAGTGAGTGCATACTATAGTATAAACAGGTTTATCCATGTGTCCAAGAATTTTTCAGATTATTTTTTGTTTCACTCATAGTATGCATAACTCCTCAGTCTTAATTACAAACTGATAGTGAAACTAAAACTCTCACTGCTTACTATAATATTATACAGTCTGTTTTAACACAAATTAGTATGAGGATTACATTCAATGGGATCCCATTGGGACCCAATGGGACCACCCCAATGGGATCCCATTGGGATCCAATGGGACATCATTCAATGGGATCCCATTGGGATCCAACGGGACCACTGCAATGGGATCCCATTGGGATCTAACGGGACCATATTCAACGGGATCCCATTGGGATCTAACGGGACCATATTCAACGGGATCCCATTTGGACCCAATGGCCGGGACCACCTCAATGGGATCCCGATCCCAATGGGACATCATTCAATGGGATCCCATTGGGATCCAACGGGACCATATTCAACGGGATCCCATTGGGATCCAATGGGATCGACCACTTCAATGGGATCCCATTGGGATCCAATGGGACATCATTCAATGGGATCCCATTGGGATCCAACGGGACCATATTCAACGGGATCCCATTTGGACCCAATGGGACCACCTCAATGGGATCCCATTGGGATACAATGGGACCACCTTCAATGGGATCCCATTGGGATCCAATGGGACATCATTCAATGGGATCCCATTGGGATCCAATGGGACATCATTCAATGGGACCACATTCAATGGGAATATTCATAATCCCAATGAGTCTAGTGGGTATCCCATAGAATCCCATTAAATTAATGGGATCCCATTGACACCAGTTGGGTCTCACTCAAAATATCAATGGGATTCAATGGGAATTTTCTCAAAAACCATTGAGCCTAGTGGGTATCCCATAGAATCCCATTAAATTAATGGGATCCCATTGACACCAGTTGGGTCTCACTCACAATATCAATGGGACTCAATGGGAATTTTCTCAATCCCATTGAGCCTAGTGGGTATCCCATAGAATCCCATTAAATTAATGGGATCCCATTGACACCAGTTGGGTCTCACTCAAAATATCAATGGGACTCAATGGGATTCAATGGGAATTTTCTCAATCCCATTGGTTTCCCATTGGATCCCATTAAAACAATGGGATCCCATTGAATCCCATTCAAAATATCAATGGGACTCAATGGGATTCAATGGGAATTTTTTCCTGGGAAGATTCAAACTGTGTGTATTGTTCAACATAATTACTAAAACAAAAATGTAGGAGGGTGTTCACAGTCACAGAAGGAAAATACAAGTACACAATTATTCAAGAACATGTCAACGTTTATTTTTGTTAACTTCAGCTTAAACACGAAAACTAATAGTAGAAAATGCAAGTGCTGTTTTCAAATCTCTATTCCTCTAAACAAGTACACAAATATTCCAGAATATGTCAACGTTTATTTTTGTTAAGTTCAGCTTGAACAAGAAAACTAGTATTATTAGTAGATGCACATGCTGTTTTCAAATCTCTATATCAATCCTCATATTGAGGAACAGGTCTCACACGTTAGTGCATGAAGCAAACTAACCTCTGTGACCTGGTTATTAAAAAATCCCATGACTAAATACAAGTGCTGTTTTTACATCCATCCTCATATCAAGGAACAGGTCACAGAGGTTAGTTTGCTTCATGTACTAATGAGACCTGTTCCTTGATATGAGGATGGAAATAGAGATTTAAAAACTGCACTTGTATTTAATCATGGGATTTTTTTATTTACCAGGTCACAGAGGTTTTGCTTCATGTACTAACGTCTGAGACCTGTTCCTTGATATGGGGATATAGAGATTTGAAAACAGCATGTGCATCTACTACTCATTGTACTATTAAATACTAGTTTTCGTGTTGAATCTGAACTTAACAAAAAAATAAACGTTTGACATAATTTATTCTGGAATATTTGTGTACTTGTAATTTTCTTTTGTGACTGTGAACACCCTCCTACATTTGTTTTAATAATTATGGTGAACAATAAACACAGTTTGGATCTAGGGCCGAGGGCTAGGGCTACCATTCCATTGGGATAACTAAAAATGCAGAGGTGTGAATTTCTCTTAGGCCTATTTTGCGCACACAGCCAACGCTCTGTACATGCGTGCGCGTGCGTGTGCGTGTTTCCTTCACCCGTCGCATCCGAAAGGCACCCGACCGGCCGAGAGGCACCGAACCGCTGGAAGCGTTAGTTTTTAGTGCCTTCCGTTTTCTTTGGAGTTAAAACAAAATTGAGGTTTTGTATTGATTTATTTATTTATTTATTTCTTTAAACAAAATAAGTGACTGATACATTGAGTAGTGAATGATACAAATGAATTGATAATAATTGAATAATTTAACAAGACAAAAACATTTTAAGGGATAAATAGGAGTAGGCCTACCACTTGCTTTTTAATTAATGGCTCAATCGCACGCTTTGGAAACTGAAGTCAGGAGTAATAAAGCTCAAACCAAATTCCAGTTAGTTTCAATTTTATGCCTTTTTGAAATATGACGCGTTTTCATAAATTTTAGGAAAACTAAGTCAGCATAGGTGTACTGAGCAGAGAAGGGTCTTTTTATCTAAGTTTGGCAGGTTTCTGGTGATAGAACAATGACCAGAGAACAATGACCAGAGGCAAAACCAAGGCAATGGTTCTCTCAAAACTAAAAGTCTGTCATAAGAAATGCTTTTGAAAACGGAAACATTAAAGGAACATTAAGAGAGAAAGAAAAAGAAAGCCATAATTACGACCTAACCTCATGATTATTACTTAGTACAAGTCATTTAGAGATATATATCCAAGTCCGACTTAAAGGTCATAGTCAAGTCATAGTTATCAGATATTAAGTTATAATTATCACTTATATGTTTATTTGTCGATGTCCAATTAACATTTCCATAGTAACAATGAAATAGGTGAATGTTTTGTAAAAACTACACACTCACAAGCCGAAAAATAGCAAAAACTGGACCTGCATCAGCTACACATGTGTTGGTAATAACTTACCAACAAGATTGACCAAAGCAACAATGCTGATAACCTCTTTATTAAAGGCACTGTACACGTTTGGTAATTACTCAAAATATATATTAGCATAAAAACTTACTTGGTAATGAGCAACGGAGAGCTGTTGTGAGAAACGACTCCCTCTGAAGTAACGTAGTTTTTGAGAAAGAGTTAACTTCTCACTAAAAATAATAAAAGACTTCTGGCCAGAAGCCTTTTATTCCTATCTGAAAGCACACTAATTTGTACAACAAGGGTGTTTTTTCTTTCATCATTTTCTTGCAACTTCAATGACCAATTGAGCCCAAATTTTCACAGGCTTGTTATTTTATGCATATGTTGGGATACACCAAGTGAGAATACTGGTCTTTGACAATTACAAAACATGTTCAGTGCCTTTAACTATTTTATATTCAAAAATGATTTCCAATTTTATTGGGATTTTTAACTTTGTATATCAACCGCAATCTCAATAATTAAACAATAACTCAATTGTATTTTTAACTTTGTATCATTATCATGCAAACATGCTATCAGTAAGAATGTTTTGACTTACAAAGAAAGCAAATAACATTAATTGTAGAAAATTATCATTCTCTTGTTACAATCCCCTTTTTAAGTTTAATTAAAATAATTCAACCCCTCTTAACTCTAGCTTTCATTCCTTGAGCAAAATTTGGCGAAAATATATATAACAGCAAAATAGAAGAAATGTTCTGGTAAACACACAACAAACTTTACAACAGTAAATAATGGAAACTTTCTCAACCAATAGGGCAAGAATCAACCAAGCATGCAATCAGAATTCAGAACACTCATAAAGCTATATAGTTGATTGCCCCAAAATGCAAAGTGAAAGAACAAACTGTTATAGAAATTACAAAGTAATAATAACTTTGTTGTACTGAATGCCTATACACATAATGACCAAACAGATATTGAATGAAAAGAAATTTGTCATGAGTGACCAAATATGATATTTAATATAAATGTTTGGCCAATTAAAAAAATAAAGTGTGTATCAGACCAGACCAAAACAATTAGGGGTGGGTAGGTCATCTTTTGTTTTTATGTTTTACATTTAAACATTTATTTTCTATTTTTTTCTTTCTTCTTGCTTTTGATTACGGTACTTTATAGTTCAACTCGCCCTATTTTTGTTTTGGTCTCTCATGCAATATTTCAAAATGTATTTGAAAAAAACAGAGTTAGACACAAAATGTCATTTGATTTGTCATGCCTATGGCATGGTTAAGATAAGAATCATAATAAATTTGCTAAATTACTTTAAAATTAGAGTCAACTGCCTTTTTAGGCTAAAAACGAGGCTCTCCCTGCCAAAACGAGGCTCTCCCCACCCAAACGAGGCACACCCTGCTAAAACAGATGAGTAGAGCCAATGTATCTCAACAAATAGAATGTTGTTATGAGACATCACATTACATCGATATCATGGCTGAATGTTTCAGTTGTCTTCACCTTTAATGCCTTTTCATCATTAGTCTTGAGAAGTGCCTAATTTTAGCGTGGGGTGTTACATATTAATGTCCTGCATCATGTAGTCTGGACTTGCCAGAAACAATAGCAAAACCCATTCAATTCATGATCCTTTAACATGGCGGACCGTGAAAAACCACACAGCTTCGAGTGATATTTTATAACAAGTGGATTTAATAGCCCAAAGTGCCCAATTCAAAAGGCAATGTGTCCCTTAAGACACCTGTTCTAGAATGTAGGGTCTTAGGTACAAAGCCCACTGGCTAACCTGTAGATTCGGCAAGCAGTGTTTTGGGTTATCATACATTGGTGTGAAAGGCAAGAGTGTAACTTTAAAAACATCCTTACCAGTACCTAAACCCATAAATTGACAACACCAGGGCATAAGATATGTGCACTAGACTACTACAAGACTATATGTATGTTAGTTTGCAAAGGATAAACAAGTACTATTTGGTTTTTACCCCAACACCAATGTGTGTAAGGAACTCTATACTTTCCCTCGACTCCTGTAAAATAAATCCACATGCATATTAGTTGGGAGAGATTTCAACCAACAATCTTTGCCATTCTAATAACATTTTGCGGTACCCGCTGCCTCAAGCTTGCTCTGTGGTCTAATGGTAAGACATCTACTCTAGAATAGCAAAGGTCGTGGGTTTGAATGCCACCCCAGCATTATGCCTGTTGATTTTTGTTCACAGGACGTATACAATATGGGTGAAACCAAATAATCAAAAGTCCTTGCTCTATGATTAAATGTATACAAAATACACACAGTACATTTTAAAATTGAATAAACTATAACAATATACAATTATAAAAGTTGATATGTTAACCACCACACCACCCCACCCCACCTATAAGCAATTTCCTTTATGTCCTTGATCCCAATTTCCAAGAGCTGCTGCTTAAGCAGGAAACATTGCTTACCGACGTTCTGCTCAGCAAAAGTAAACAGGATACCAGTCACAGATGTTATGGTATTCTTGCTGGTAACCTTATTCTAGTAAGCATAACTTGTTTGTGCTTTAAAAGATGTTACTTTTGCATCGGGGACAATGAAATAATTTGTTTTTTTACCCTCACACCGATGTGTGTTAAGCGCTGTATACTCAGTAATTTCCTGATTCAAGTGAACAAATCCACAGGCATATTACACGGGTTGGATTTGAACCCACAACCTTTGCAATTCTAGAGCAGATGTCTTACCACTAGACCACCAGGATTGCCCGGTAGCATTCAACAGCATTCATTGTAGCCTTACATGATAAACCTTGGGATAACATCCTACTGTCTGACCATTCAACAGCATTCACTAGCCTTACATGATAGATAAACTTTGCCAGCCTGCTCTAGCAATGCAAAGGTCGTGGGTTCGAATCCCACCCGAGTGATTTGCCTGTGGATTTTTTTCACAGAACTCAGGAAAGTACTGAGTATACAGTGCTTAAGGGTAAAAAAACAATTTATATTGTTTGTGCTTAGGCAGCTTGCTGTTCCTTTCTACAGTGTGCTAATAGATATATAAAGAGTTAGCATTTACATTAATTTCTTCTTAGTGCATAAGGGCTCTGTTCCTTTCTATAGTGTGCTGATAAATTTATAAAAAGTTAGCCTTTACCATAATACATGCATTGCATTTACATTATTTTCTTCTTAAGTTTTGTATTGATTTGAGGTTGATCAAAGAAAAATTGATTAGAGCTGGATTTGAACCAGCAACCTCCGGATTAAGATGCCGGCGCTCTACCAACTGAGCTATCTAAATCATTATAGATTCTTTAAATCCAATTGCAATATACAGGATTGTAACTCATCAGCCCACTATACAGGATTGTAACTCATCAGCCCACTATACAGGATTGTAACTCATCAGCCCACTATACAGGATTGTAACTCATCAGCCCACTATACAGGATTGTAACTCATCAGCCCACTATACAGGATTGTAACTCATCAGCCCACTATAAAGTTCATACCAGAGCCAAACCTTCACCGATAAACTGTCAAAAATGGTTAAAGTCAAGAAAATCGTGTAAAGACCCACAAATCACCTCTGCTTAGTGCTGGGTTAACAGAGCCTGTCATGCAATACTCTGTGCAAAAATCAGGCACCTCTTGGGAAATATGGAAATGGCATTAAAGTGAAGACAACCGCAACATCAGCCTCGATATCAATGTGATGTCTCAAACATTCTATATGTTGAGAATTACACATGTATCTTATCGGCCCTAATTAGGTGTTATTTTGAAAGCTCTTGTTCTTGTCAGCTTTTTAATGAGCAAATAAACCAAGATTTGAGTTTTGTCAGGAAGTGCCTGATTGTGGCATGGAGCATCACATATTTATTAGATCTGAAGGTAAAGTGATGCTCAGTGCTGCTAAATACCAGCAGCTAAACACGCAGTCTGTATCTGCTCATTGCAAAAACTTTGTGCACAATCGGATTTCTGGATCTGTCAAAATCAAGAAAAGAAAATATTACAGTTGATTCATAATAAGTGAAATTTTCATCTAAATGTACATCAACATAAATGTGCCCCATGCATGTAATTGTTCAGGTTCACAGACCACACCAGAAAGATTCAATAATGAGCAAATGAATAAATACAATTAGCTGATTGCAAACTGCTTACCAACCAAAAAGACCGGTGGTCTATATGCAAAAATTAGTTAATGGGCTCGACATTTCAACCCCAGAGAAAGACTCTGCTAGGGTTGACAGTCCGGCCATTAACAATTTTGTTTGCAAATGATAAGCAGTACGATTTGAAAAACAACTGTATAAGATTTTGAAGAGTAAAATTAAAAACTATCCATGATAGAAATACTCAATGCAAAACCTTCAGTGTATTGGACAAATCCAGCTAGAAAAATCAGATTGTTGAAAAACATACACCTACCAGTTCATTTTTCCATTTTTGTAGTTCATACATGTAGAAGATCATTTCTTTGTCATAAGACTGAACCATTTTAATACAGTTTTCATCTGTGACTGTAAGGAGAAAATGTAATCTTTGCTTAAGAAAAGATAACAATATTGAGAAATGAGACAAGGTGAACATTTTTGTTTACAATATCAATGTTGAAGTCAGCCATGTTTATTTTCAAAAATTTGGACTGAGTAAAGTTCCTTCCAAGGTGGTAAAAAAATATCTATCAATCAATCAATCAATCAATCAACCAATTGTATTTGTAAAAAACATATCAAAGAACAAGTCAGTTTCAAACAAAAAAGTGTTCAAAACAAATTCTTCAATCCTACTATATGGGAAATATTGTGAATAGCTTACCTGGATCTGAATCATCCAGTACAAAAGAAGTCTCCCTGCGCACATCCCCTGCACCATTAGCAGTGAAAGTAACATTACAAGTACAATCCTTGTCTACTTTGATAGAATATTGTACAATCAAGATCTCTTCATCTCCACAAACAGAGCTTTTACTAAACTGATCCACTGGCTTACAGTTGACATCACAGTTCACATCGGCAGAAAGGTTTAAGTTTGTTCTAGCAGATACAGCAAAGTTCATGTTCTTTCTCTGGTTTTCAGCAGTGGATATGGTCTTGGTCGCTTCTCCATACATAACCTCAATTTTCGTTTCTGAATCTTGAAAAGGTGAAATTTTACATTAAGTTTTAAATGATTATAATAAAGACTGGAATTTACCAAGAAACAGGTACTTAAAATGGCATACAGAGCTGCTTAAGCACAGAAAGTAGCTAAGCACAACAACATTACCAGAATAAGGTTACCAGCCAAAACACCATGTCACATGCACAATTGTGACTGGTATCCTGTTCATTTCTGCTAAGCAGAAAATTGCTTAATAAGCAGCTCTATGAAATTGGGCCCAGGTGTGGGACTAGCTTCAAAGTTAAAATTCTCTAACATAGTAAAGGTCTTGTATGATTTAATTCAACGCAGCAGCTTGGTTGTAAGGACTTTTGGTGGATTGCCATTAGTGTACTGAACCACACAACAAGTCCTCCTCTAGATAAGGCAAACCAACTCCACACTAAATGATGAACGGCATACACTTCCTCTATCAACTCAAAGAAGATTGGCCAAACCAGTCAATCCTTGGAGGCCTGTAAGATTATTATACAGTTTCTAATTTTCAACCAAAGCATCCAAAAGACAAAGCTTTCCCTTGAATTATTTGGCATAGATAAAGCATACAAGTCTTGTGCATACTTGAACATCTTCAATTGCGCACTTAAATTTCAAGCTACACCTGAGACTTGCATAGTCTATCAAAAACAGATGTTAAAGTTTTTCAACCGAATGAAAACTCTTGGTGTTTTTCAACATTTTTGTGTGCTTTACAATAATTTGTAATTACTATCAAACCTTTCAAGGAATTTGAAAGAGAAGTTTGACATTTAATTTTTGTTAAATAAAATTGTCTAAATTAGATTTGAAGATCTTACTTTTGCAATGAGAGGTGTCCCCTGGTAGAACGGGAACTGATCTGTAGAATAAGAAATTGAGAAAAAAAAATCACTATTCACACATAATAAAATCAAAAGGTACATGTATGCCCATACTTCTTTTGTGCAACATTGCTTCAATTAACTAACATCAAATGTTTTTCTGAACTTACATATAAACTCTCAATCAAATACATAAGACATAATAATTCTTATTGGGCGCATGAAATAAGAGCTTGCATGAAAGTTACATCTCATTTAAAACAAATAACTGTTTATCAATCGGTCATGACTAACCTTTCCTAACCTTTCCTCAAGTCTTAATAATGTCTGATACTCACTGATACTCAACGCATTTGGTTCCACTTAAGATACAATATGGATCTTTTGAACAATCATCACAAGGGTCTCGAGATGCACATGCCTCTAATGGGAGCTTGTATACGCTGTACTCTGTGCTTATATACAAGGAATTCATTGCATCATCCTTTATAATGGTGAGGATCGGCGACTGCAATAACAAATAAATTAAGATAAGCCATCCGTCTACTTCTCTGTTTGGATATAGCTAGATGATTACAACAATAATGTAACATTACAACAATAATGTAACAGTGACCCACTCGTTAAATCCCCCCCCCCCCCCCACAGTAGTGTGGGTGGGGTCTATGAGTGAATACTTACCTGTAGAGCAAATTACTACATTTGCATATATCCTAGACAGGCAGGTATAATCGCTAAGAGGTTGTCCGACACTGAGGTGCCATCGGGGAATCCCCCATGGACCGCTCCAATTGCTGACCGATAGTTTTTTAGTGCCAATCGAGAGCTCGCTCTCGAACAGGGACACAAGGAAGTCGGCAACGTCCCCTAGAGAAGAATCGGGGGAATGAACAGACCGCCGTCTGCACCATCTAAAAAAGTGGCATAGTCGGCTGTCATATACCCGCCGCGTGGAGGCCCTTCGGCTACGGGCTGTGATCGACGCAGCTCGCTCAGAAAGGCCTGCCGAGCGGAGGGATTGTGTGACAACACCCAGCACGTCAGGTGGAGATCCTGAGCAGCTGGATGAAGAAAACCCGACCCCGGTTGGAGGAGGACATCCGCCTGTCGGGGCAGGACCACCGGTCGGTGGACCAGCAGCCTGATCAGCCGAGTAAACCACGGTTGATGAGGCCAAAATGGAGCGATGAGTCCTCCTCCTCCTCCTCCAGTTTTGTGAGAACCCGTGGGACCAGCGAGAACGGGGGAAAAGCGTACGCTAACAGCCTGTCCCACCGGAACGACAGGGCATCCGTCTGCCATGCGTTGGGGTCGTGACCCCTCGCGCAATAGGTGGGGAACTGGTGGTTGGTTCGCGAGGCGAACAAGTCCACGTGTGGCCGATTGATCAGTCGGAAGAGCGACTGAACGATCGGCGGCCGGATGGTCCACTCCGTGGGGCGGATCCATCCCCTGGACAGGGCGTCCGCCTCCACATTGTCGACACCCGGAAGGTGCAGCGCCGAGAGGTCAACCTTGTTGCGCATGCACCAGTGGAAAAGTTCCCACGTGTGTGCGCAAAGCAGGGGGAATGAGTGCCCCCCCTGGCGGTTGATGTAGGAGACTACCGTGGTGTTGTCGCACCGGATCTGCACCGCCTGTCCCACTACCAAGGATCGAAACTGTTCCAAGGCGTTGGCCACGGCCAACAACTCGAGGACGTTGATGAGACAAGCGATGCTTGGGACCCCAACAGCCTGTCACCTGGCGGGGGTAGAGGGTGGCCCCCCCAACCGGAAAGGAATGCGTCCGTCGTGACCGTCAGGGATGGGCGGGGCCTGTGAAAAGCCTTGCCCCCCCATCAGGTTGGCCCGGATCAGCCACCACCGCAGGTGGGGGACCAGCCAGGCCGTGACTAGAACGGAATGACTGATGTCGTGACAGTTGGGACGGTAGAACGTGAGCAGGTGCAACTGGATTGGTCGCATTCGCAGCCTGCAATAGTTTACCACATCCACCAGACTGGCCATCAGGCCCAACAGCCTGAGCCAGGCACGTGCCGGGGCCGTCTCGGCCTGTAGAAAAAGAGAAACGCACTGCTGAACATTCCGCAGGCGTTCCTCTGTAGGGCGTGCCAGCCTCGATCGGAGATCGAGGGCCGCGCCTAGGAAGGTTAGGGACTGAGTCGGCAGCGGGTGTGACTTCTCGGGATTGATCAAAAATTCGAGATCGGCCGCCAGGCGCCATGTTTGTTGAAGCGCCCCCGCCGCTGAGTGTTGCGATCGGCCCACCACGAGCCAGTCGTCGAGGTACATGAAGACCGAGACCCCTTGCTTCCGCAGCGCAGCACCAACCGCTCGAGCCACCCGGGTGAATACCCGAGGGGAGGTCGAGAGGCCGAAGGGGAGCACTGTGAATTCGTAGCGTGTCCCGTCGTATTGGAAACGCAGAAACTCCCAGTGCTCCCGTCTGACGGGGACATGCAGGTATGCGTCCTTCAGATCGAGGCTGGCCGCCCATGTTCCCGGATGGAGGGACTCCAGAATGGTCTTGAGTGTCTCCATCCGGAAGCGTCTGGGGCGGATGAATTTGTTCAACGGCTTTAGGTTGAGTATTGGACGCCACACGCCGGCGTCAATCTTGGGAACCAAGAAGAACGTCGACATGAATCCCGACTGCATCCGCTGAGCGGGAAGAACCCGTATTGCGCCCTTTTCGAGGAGGGAGGAGATCTCCCCTTCGAGAGATGCACGTTGGGCCGAGTCGGTCGGGATCGGCGTAGGCCGTACCCTCATGTCCGACGGGGGGTGCTCGTGAACTCGATCGCATAGCCGCGATCTATAGTCTCGAGCACCCACCGGTCGGACGTGACGTGAGTCCAGGCCCCGATGAAGTCTTGCAGACGGCCCCCCACGGGTCCTAGGGTGGGAGGCTGCCACCAGTCTGCGGAGTCACTTGCGCCAATCCCCGGGATAGCGGGGGGGGGGGGGAAGCGCGCGGAAACCACGGCCGGCCTGCTGTCGTTGCTGGCCGGAGAATGCTTGGGGCTGGGCGGGCCGCGCACCCGACAGGTTGTCGGCACGGCCACGAAAACTCCCTCTGTTTGCCTTCACCGGTCTGCGCCGAGGGATGGTAAACGTCGTCTTCTTAGGCTGAGAAGGGGGCTTTGCGGTTGAAGGCTTCTTGAGATTAATTTTCTCAGTCGTT
Source organism: Leptasterias polaris (assembly GCA_037783415.1). Taxonomy (NCBI): domain Eukaryota; kingdom Metazoa; phylum Echinodermata; class Asteroidea; order Forcipulatida; family Asteriidae; genus Leptasterias; species Leptasterias polaris. The sequence continues at coordinate 313,792 of JAZGTN010000127.1, forward strand.
TTCAACCGCTTGGCCTCGGCTCGCATCAATTCCTCGAACTGGCCTGCAAAGAGATCCATGCCGGAGAGTGGAAGATCCTCAAAACGCTTGCGTGCCGCAGGAGAGGGCAGGAACAACGTGTCCAACACATTCCCGCGACGGGCCGAGGTCATCAGAGCAGAGATGCATGCGAACTGGTCAAGGACCACACGCAACCCCTGATCCAAGCAGTGGAAAACGGCTTGCAGCATGTCGGCTGGGACTGCTCCGTCATCGTCCAAACCCGAGACCAAATACTCCGACCGTGGCTGTGAGCGCTGGCTAGGGGAAGAATTGGGTAACGGCGCAGCATTTCCCGCATCAACTCCCGAGGGCACCGGCTGTCCCGAGGGGGTACAAATTCCCTCGGATACGACAGCGGGAGCTCTCGCCAAACGTTTCATGTTTCTCTTATCAAAATACTCAAACTATTCAAGAACACAACTTCCACAAAACACTCTACAATCACAATAAAGCTTCTTTATTCTTTATTACTCTCTTGCGAAAATACAGGTAAGTTCAGTGTAAAAATGGAGAGCCCAATATAAACACGTCTTACCGCTACCAACGCTAAGAGAAAAGAGGACGTTCACGGGGCACGCATGCACGGCCTCAGGAGGGCGCTAGTGGCAAACTCTTAGCGATTATACCTGCCGGTCTAGGATATATGCAAATGTAGTAATTCGCTCTACAGGTAATGTATGAGCGAAGTAGACTCTCATCTTGCAACATGAACCAATATTTACAGTCCAAGACTAACTGATAATTTCAGCACAGGTTGTCTTGAGAGTGAGGTGACATCAGATGAAATAAGATGTCAACCTGTCATTGTGCTAATTTACACTGAAATGTAAGTACGTGTACAACTCACTTTGTTACTGCAAACATTTATAAGCTTAATAAGCTTGCTTACCTGTGGTATGCCGTCTAAATTCAGGTCAATTTCTCCAAACATTTCTACTGCAGAGCCATTGAAAGCAGCCTTGATGATTGAATTACGATCTGTTATTAAATTAATAACAGACTTTGTTAGATTCCTGTAGGTAAGTGTTCCTAATTCTACTATAAACCAGGCCCAATTTACTACACAATGTGAGCTAGTTTTTTCTATCAAGAGTTATGCAAGAAATCATAGACTTGCTCTCACTTAATGTCTTTGAATGTTCAAACAATGAAGTTTAGTTTTATATCAAACACATTGTTCTCTTTGGAGGCTGAAGAAGCCAAAACCATGAGTGTATTTCTATTGTAAACTATTATCATTTCAATGACTTGTTTCTTCATTCACAAAAGATGCACAACACAACAAATATTACAGAGTAACAAAGCAAAGTACAGTGTATAACATTAACAAAAAGAGAATCACATCCGTTCAACAATTGAACAAAAACATAGCAAGCTACCCATGTTTATCAAGTCCCTTTCCTTACTAACCAATTACACCAGATGACATGTTAACATGCAAATATTTCCCAAGATACATGTCAGGTGCATACTTTTATATGTGTGTGTCACAAGATATCCGGAACAAAGGTCACCTGTACTTTCCACTATGGAGCATGCACAGAGCAACCAATTAATGTGCCACACAAAGAGGACAGGTAGACTTAGACATAATACACAACTCTGCTTTTGGTTAATTGTTTTTTTATTACATCATCAGCAGACTTCTACTGGAAATGTAACAATTCTCCAAAACCACCAATGAAACAATCCTGCAACTTAAAGTTACTCAAAATGAGTGAACAATCAAAGTGAAAAAATAAAAGGTCTTGGTTAGTCATATGAAAGATTAAATAAATCCAGAAAAAGATCACCCTGTGAATATACACGTCAATCCAGTTTTACCTAAAGACATACGTAGATTGAAAGTATAACTCACCTGTTCCAAGGAACATTAAGGTTTGACTATTAACCTCCTCCACGACAACCTGTACATAGCTAACATTGTCTTGAACCACTGTCAGTGTGGACTGAACTAAATTCTCAAGCAGGGGGTAGTTCACAAGAAACAATTGCAAAGTTGTATCATCAGTTGCATATGACTCATCACACTGAAATGAAAACATGGTTATACAATTAAAGAAAATGTGACTGTTGGAAGGGCGATTTGGTGTCAAAGTATTTGTGTTATTTTGGATACAATTATTTACAAAACAAAAACCATGCTGAAAATCTTAAAACTATTAAATTATTTTAAATATTATGCTTGGGTTAGAAAAATGACAAGAACTTAAAACAAAGTTGTTCTAAGGCTAGTGATTGTACAACTAAACTAATCAAGTCTTAAATTGTTACAGAGTTCAGAATTTACCAATGAATAACTGACTAGGTAGATCCTTAACTGCCCCAACTAGGTCTTAGATTGGTTACAGAGTCCACAATTGACCAATGAGAAGCTGACCATGTAGATCCTTGATGTTACTGACCTAACCAGGTCTGGAAATAAGTACAATGTTCAGGTTTTCTGACCAAGTCTGGGTACTTGCTAGTCCAGGGATGACCTCTGATTATCATAATAATTTACCTGACCAGGTCTAGGTGAAGGTACTGTGGTTGGATTGGACCACAGATTTTCTGGAATATTAGTGCCCCAGAACTTTGATGTTTGAAACACACTAGCAATGTCAGACATGCTGTAGACACAAATAGCTGAACTTGTTGGACCAGGTCTACAAACAAGAAAACAAAACAAGACAGTTTATTTACAATTATTATCCTCAGGGATTTGAAGATCAAATAAAGAAAAAGGAAATGAAATCCTAGACCTTAGCAGACAAAAACAATTCAAATCCTGGAATAAACAAATCATTTACATTTTTTCAAGGATATGAGGGTTATACATTTAGTACAAATTTTAGAACAAACACAAATTGGAATCGAATCTAAAAGGGAATCGTTCTTGTTCGAAAGGAAAATAAATTCTGAATATTTTGTATGACAGTGAACCAGTTTATAACTACTAGGAGTAACAAACTGATTTGAACCCTTATTACCAATCTCCACATATGACCATTCCATGGTAGATGGTTGTTGAGAGACAAACCTGCTATAATTGAGTGGTGTTGTAGTGTAGGTGTATCAAACATACAATAACGCTGTCTAATAATTTCATATTGGTGTGGGCATATTCCAAATCTCTTTGGTTAAAGACAATATAACAGCGCGACAGAGTATTATTGAACGTTAACAATATAAGGTTTGTAAAATACAGCTGAGTGGGTCTGACTTACTGTGATGTGGTGAAGACAGCATAAACATGCATCTTATCAGTATCATGATAAACATCCTCTGTTGAATAAATACAAGCACAATCAATATTCTATATGTTGGAACCAGGCATTGTATCAATATTCTATATGTAGGAACCAGGCATTGTATCAATATTCTATATGTTGGAACCAGGCATTGTATCAATGTTCAATATGTAGGAACCAGGCGTTGTATCAATGTTCAATATGTAGGAACCAGGCGTTGTATCAATGTTCAATATGTAGGAACCAGGCGTTACATCAATGTTCAATATGTAGGAACCAGGCGTTATATCAATGTTCAATATGTAGGAACCAGGCGTTACATCAATGTTCAATATGTAGGAACCGGGCATTGTATCAATGTTCAATATGTAGGAACCAGGCGTTACATCAATGTTCAATATGTAGGAACCAGGCGTTATATCAATGTTCAATATGTAGGAACCAGGCATTACATCAATGTTCAATATGTAGGAACCGGGCATTGTATCAATGTTCAATATGTAGGAACCGGGCATTGTATCAATGTTCAATATGTAGGAACCAGGCGTTACATCAATGTTCAATATGTAGGAACCAGGCGTTATATCAATGTTCAATATGTAGGAACCAGGCGTTACATCAATGTTCAATATGTAGGAACCGGGCATTGTATCAATGTTCAATATGTAGGAACCAGGCGTTACATCAATGTTCAATATGTAGGAACCGGGCATTGTATCAATGTTCAATATGTAGGAACCAGGCGTTACATCAATGTTCAATATGTAGGAACCAGGCGTTATATCAATGTTCATTATGTAGGAACTGGGCATTGTATCAATGTTCAATATGTAGGAACCAGGCGTTACATCAATGTTCAATATGTAGGAACCGGGCATTGTATCAATGTTCAATATGTAGGAACCAGGCGTTACATCAATGTTCAATATGTAGGAACCAGGCGTTATATCAATGTTCAATATGTAGGAACCAGGCGTTATATCAATGTTCAATATGTAGGAACCAGGCGTTATATCAATGTTCAATATGTAGAAACCAGGCGTTACATCAATGTTCAATATGTAGGAACCAGGCGTTACATCAATGTTCAATATGTAGGAACCAGGCGTTACATCAATGTTCAATATGTAGGAACCAGGCGTTACATCAATGTTCAATATGTAGGAACCAGGCGTTGTATCAATGTTCAATATGTTGGAACCAGGCATTGTATCAATGTTCAATATGTAGGAACCAGGCGTTATATCAATGTTCAAAATGTAGGAACCAGGCGTTACATCAATTTTCAATATGTAGGAACCAGGCGTTATATCAATGTTCAATATGTAGGAACCAGGCGTTATATCAATGTTCAATATGTAGGAACCAGGCGTTACATCAATATTCTATGGAACCAGGCATTGTATCAATGTTCAATATGTAGGAACCGGGCATTGTATCAATGTTCTATATGTTGGAACCAGGCGTTATATCAATTTTCAATATGTTGGAACCGGGCATTGTATCAATGTTCTATATGTAGGAACCAGGCGTTATATCAATGTTCAATATGTAGGAACCAGGCGTTACATCAATATTCTATGGAACCAGGCATTGTATCAATGTTCAATATGTAGGAACCAGGCGTTACATCAATGTTCTATGGAACCAGGCATTGCATCAATGTTCAATATGTAGGAACCAGGCGTTACATCAATGTTCAATATGTAGGAACCAGGCGTTATATCAATGTTCATTATGTAGGAACTGGGCATTGTATCAATGTTCAATATGTAGGAACCAGGCGTTACATCAATGTTCAATATGTAGGAACCGGGCATTGTATCAATGTTCAATATGTAGGAACCAGGCGTTACATCAATGTTCAATATGTAGGAACCAGGCGTTATATCAATGTTCAATATGTAGGAACCAGGCGTTATATCAATGTTCAATATGTAGGAACCAGGCGTTATATCAATGTTCAATATGTAGAAACCAGGCGTTACATCAATGTTCAATATGTAGGAACCAGGCGTTACATCAATGTTCAATATGTAGGAACCAGGCGTTACATCAATGTTCAATATGTAGGAACCAGGCGTTACATCAATGTTCAATATGTAGGAACCAGGCGTTGTATCAATGTTCAATATGTTGGAACCAGGCATTGTATCAATGTTCAATATGTAGGAACCAGGCGTTATATCAATGTTCAATATGTAGGAACCAGGCGTTACATCAATTTTCAATATGTAGGAACCAGGCGTTATATCAATGTTCAATATGTAGGAACCAGGCGTTATATCAATGTTCAATATGTAGGAACCAGGCGTTACATCAATATTCTATGGAACCAGGCATTGTATCAATGTTCAATATGTAGGAACCGGGCATTGTATCAATGTTCTATATGTTGGAACCAGGCGTTATATCAATGTTCAATATGTTGGAACCGGGCATTGTATCAATGTTCTATATGTAGGAACCAGGCGTTATATCAATGTTCAATATGTAGGAACCAGGCGTTACATCAATATTCTATGGAACCAGGCATTGTATCAATGTTCAATATGTAGGAACCAGGCGTTACATCAATGTTCTATGGAACCAGGCATTGCATCAATGTTCAATATGTAGGGACCAACTGCTATATCAATATTGAGAAACCAGGCCTTATATGGAAATTTTAAGAATTGTAGCTCATCTTATGAGTGCTATTATTACAAACCTACTTCCACGCCATACTATTGCAACCATAAGTGCTGCTAGAGTAGCAACTTATCTGGATAAAACAACATTTTATTTTGAAATAGATTTCTATAATCTCATAATTATGGTGTAATTAACTGAGCCAGGAACTGCAAACTTTTAACTTGTAGAGCCCTACCACCCCCAGACTCAAATATTATGGGCATGAAGTAATGTCATGCTCTTTGAGTACAACAGTGCCATGAGTTGTGACTGAAGCAAATTGTTTGTGCAATAAAAGAAAACTCTTCAAAATAACTAGCCTCAATCTCCACACCTGCATAACATTGATCATTGAGGTAAAGCTGTCCAAAACATATATTTATGAATTTATTTCTCAAAAGCAAAACATTTCTTTGGCGCAAAAACCTCATACAACAAATACTAAGCCTATCAAATAATAGAATGGTGTTGCTATGAAAATAAATGACTATCTTCAAGCTAACTTGAATCCTTGATTATGATTGGTTGAATCTTTGGTAACAACGGTGTGATATCATACCATATTAGGGACCACAGTGCACCCAACATATTGCACTGTTCTATTTCTACATATTGCGCTTTTTTGAGCTGCACGTCAAGGTTGCTTGAAGATAAATTCTTATCACACGCACCCTCATGGAATACAAGAAAATATAGTATGTTTGCGTCCAATATTGGATGGGCTGCAGTGCTATATTGTTCTATAATTCACTTGTGCTTGTATTATAACTAATATTACTACACAAAATACATCTTTTCCCGATAATAATTTGCAAATTTATCTTGCATCGGCTGACAGCACAAGAATACATGAAATTTACTCAAAAGATAAACTGTTACAAGTAAAAACCATAGCAGTTATCAGATCACTCACCCCTTCTTAAATGATAAAAATGCAAGCCACATATTCAACAGAGAGAAGAAGTTACTTACGAATATGATTATACATAAAATTAGAGTCTCCTGCTCCTGTCGAGGTGAAACAATTTAGCCTGGCTTTCTGGTAGGTCAGGAATTTACCGGCAAGCTGTGTAAACAGTTTTCCTCCAACATCATTCTGGAAAATAACAAAGTTTTAAAGCTGTCACGTTAAAGGGAAAATCATTACCGTAATTTTCGGATTATAAACCGCGGTTTATACGTTGATTTTGACCTTTTTTTGAACTCCTGCGGTTTATTCTCCGGGCGGCTTATACGCCGACGTATAAATATGGAAGAGAAAAAACAGCATTTTTATAAAGAAAGATCGTTTGTAAAATGTTCTAAATAAAAACAATGTTCTTAAACGATAAAAAAATCCTGCAAAACATGCCCGTGTGGTGACAAAATCCTGTTGAAAATGCCTGTTGAAAATCCCGCCTCATTTGTATTCCGTGTTGCCTTTATAAAACGTTTATCAACCGCCCTATTGTTAGAGTTCAGTCCCCCCTCAGAGATGAACAATCAGCGAAACTCAAGTTAGACTAGACTGGTCCCCTGTCTATTTATCCCAGCGATCTCCATATGCTGATATATCTCCGATGCTCCATATGCGATCTCCATACGCTAAGCTTGGGCGATATACCACGATATTATCGAAAATCGCTATACAATTTTTTAAACGATTACGATATCGTGTCTGTTTTTTTAAATCGCAATATCGGCAAATCGCGGTTTTGATGAATGATCGCGATGCATTTCCTAATCGAGATGATATGAGCTGTTTAAAAACATAAAAAGGCACCGACCGCAACCGCAAGATTCCCTACTATTGATCCCCGACTGGGATTCTTCGAAAAGACCGACATCAAACAGACGGTCTCATACAGACCAACATCAAACAGACGGTCTCATACAGACCAACATGAAACAAACGAAAACTGTGCGGTATTGCTCACGCACGTACATGTATAAAACGTTCCTCCGACCACGAGGTGATTTCTCACAAAGGGAATTTCCCTTGCCTTTTCACGCGATCGGCCAATCGGAAAGCTGTGAGAAGCACTACGTCATAATTATTCACGCGATCGGCCAATCGGAAAGCGGCCGGTCAGGAATCAGCCAATCAGCCTGTGCCAATTGCGCTCGTGGTGCTTCGGGTAACATGAAGAATAAAACCATGGCTAGAATGGAGAGCCTTACAGCCTTTATCAAATTTCCTTATATCAATAACCAATTCGCGGCACTTCAGTTTTAACACTATTTTTAAATCTGAAGTGGGATCCCTCATCAACCCACGTCACAAATTAACCGCGATATCATCGAATATCGCGATATATTTTTGACGATGTATCGTGAATGAAAAAAAGCAATATCGCCCAAGCTTACCATACGCAGTTTTGCGAACTTCACTTCCGTGTTTTGAGGTTAGTTTTTTTTACATTTTGGCCGCAGTTTATACGCCCGCGCGGTTTATACGCTGACACCTAAATATTTTTTCCATATTTTGGAGCATTGCGGTTTATACGCCGGGCGGTTTATAATCCGAAAATTACGGTAAAGCTGTCATGCTAAAGGGAACTTCCTACTCCTTTGCTGATCCAATATCTTTGGAACCAACTATTTAAATTGTAAGTAACTTCTTCTCTCTGATGATGTAAAGATAAAAGAAGCACCCAACAAACCATTTCATCCTTTTTTTAAATCTCTCCAACAAACCATCGTAAAAAGCAATTTCTTTAAACAAAAATTGTTTCTTTTTACTCTTGGTTTCATAGTTTAAGCGCCATGAGCTTTCTTTCTGTGTTTGTCCAATTTATTGAAAACTCTACTATTATTATTATTATTATTATAATTATAATATTGGTTTTGGAAAGTACTTTATCCAAATAGTCTGGTATTGACAGAACAAGACAAAACTTGTGAGAATAATATTAATATTAAGTAATAAACTTCAAGGGAAACTGACGGGGTAAATTATTTTGAATTGTTTTGAGAAATACTTGTTTTACCTACCAAAGGATCCTTTGGGTTTATTGTATCAGGTGTGTGACAATGGTGTAATTGATTTTACAAACCTTACAGACTCTAGCTACTCTTGAGTAAACAACCCTTCCAGCGTTGATGTGCTCAGTTGCAAACTCACGAAAAAAGAAGTAGACATAATCCCCATATTCAATAGGATCCCCAACGAAATGTGGAACTGAAAACACAATACAAAATGCAGAAAAGTAATTAATACAGTTAAAACCTCATTGAATGTTATGGTTTTTCTTTGCAAGTCCTAAACAGGAATTATTTTTCAAACTTTTAATTTTTGTCTTGATTTTAATGTGAAGATAAAATATCCAAAAATACACACTTGCTTTTTAAATTTTAACCTTCAGTTTTTTTTTGGGGGGGGTGCAAGAATTACATATTTAATTCCAATCACATTCAATTCCTGTAGCTAACTTTGGTTAGTCAGTAATTGCCAACTTCCCTGAAGGCTGCATACATGTATAGTAGTCTCATATGACTCATACATACAGCACACTAACTCAAGCTGAATTGGTTCTGTTAGTCAAAACTGGATAGACTGTACAGGAAATCTACAGTCAAGATGTTTGGGGGATTCCTGAAACTAAAAACCTTTAATATATTTAACAGTTAGGGTTAGTGTTATGTCTTACTACACAATTGTTTTAAAACTAATGTTGTGAAGTCATATCTTATCTACCAAAGCAATTATTTTAGATTGGTGGGAAAAGGCAACTCAGAGTAAACATGTTACTTCTTTTGTCATCTTTTGGGGTGGAATGTGTGCGTGTTTTAACGCTACATACGAAGTGTGGACCTGAGAACAAAAGAGGTCTACATATAGTAGGGACTTGAAACACTATGTGGACTTACACTTGTCCACACAGTGTTAATTACAGTGTTGAGCTATAGGATTTTCCTTGGTATAGGATTTTCCTTATGTGTATAGAGCAAAGGAATGCCCACAAAGTGACTGCAACACAGAGCTGTGAGCATGTGTGTGCGTGTGAGAATGTCTACCTGTTGAAACCGAGGACTTCAACAAAAGGGATTGGGTGTTTTGATAAATACAACACCAATGGAAGAACAAATACAAGTTCTTGATTTTAAAAAAGGGACAATATTGTAGGTTGATCAATACAGGATCCCCACAAACCTGATATGTCCGTATGGGTAGGTATACACATTCAAACAGAGGGACCTTTAACAACAGAGGACAATAGGGTCCCAGGTCGGGCGAAGGTCCCCAGTTGGAAAGTGTGTACAAAACCAGTGGGAGCTGTAGCCAAAAAGTACAAAAGAAAAGAGGGACAATATGAGGTACCCCAATAGCAGTTGCAGGTGTTTACAAACTGTTGTGTTTAAGTGCTACATATGAAGTGTGGACCTGAGAACAAAAGAAGTCCACATAATATTGGGACTTGAAACACTATGTGGACTTACACCACCCACACAGTGGTTTTACAGTGTTGAAGAATATCTGCTGAGAACAAAAGAATGTCCACAGAGTGTACCTTATGGAGACCAAGCACAAAGGGAAAACAATAGGTCTCCATAGGGGAATTCTAAAGACTCCACAAAAAAATTTGTGAACAAAGTCGATGAGAAAATGTTAAGTACAGGGTCAAAGGGAAAAACTAAAGATGTCTCCACTGAGATCCCTATTTGTGAATACGTGTCATGTGTTTTTGTGGACCATGACATTGCCTCCAATCAGGTGATTATTTTCTTTATCTAGAAGTTATATTTGATTGTTTTGGATAAAGGCTTCATGGTAACCATGGTAACATTAATCCTGCATTAAATATTAGCTCAAGGTTTCTTTCCAAATCATCCAGGAGATGTTTGCAGAGTTTATTTCCCCTTACATTTGGCCTCATCAATTATAAATTAGCCAAGCCACAAAATCGCTTTGCCCAGGAAGAAAGTAAAATTCCCCAATCTAACTAATCTGTTGGAAATTCCGTGCCGATTCTGTCCATGTAGGATTGTCATTAAGAGTTACATTCAGCGACAGTGTTGATAGGAAAGTGATACGTTCAAAGGTGTATTTGTGTTAGTTCTGTAGGAGTATAATTATAGGCAGGTCCAAATCAACTAGAAACCACTGACTCCACAAGTCATATGCCTCATGTTTTTCAGATTTTCACTTTAGAGTGTTTCAGAGAAAAGTCATTTTTACCCTATAAAGTGTTAGGTTTGGGACTCAGAATATTTTTTCATAAATTTCCTGTAGACTCCATCTATTGGAAAACCATCACAACTTGATATTTTAGAGCACCTTAGAAACGTCTTTAAACTATTTTGATGTATCTTGATCCCTATGAATTTCCATCCTAAATACTTGACCCAAAAAACCAACCAGTAGCATTGAAGCAATGATATCCATTCAATCTGTCATCTATCAGGCAACTTAACAAAATTAGGAATTCAAAAATTTAATAGAACCAAGTCTTACCATTCAGCCATTTGCGATTGTTATCATGGTTAACCCCTTCTTTAAACATATCATTACATCCTGATTGATTAGCTAAGAGGAATCCAGAAGAGCTTCCTGATCCATCCACAGGCATACCAGTGGCAGAAAAATACTTGTCATCTTAGAAAAAAGAAAGAAAATAATTTTGAGTAAAAGCAAAGCAAAGGTAAATACACAAGCATAAAGCTTGAGTAGATCAACATCTTGAAATGGCTGCATCTATTAAGATATTCACTTGATAACTGAAATAAAGGAAGTATTTATTGAGTGCCCAATACCAGAGTCTTAAGGCGCTACCTGTATTTAACTAACCCCAATATTGTACCATCTATTCCAAAAAATAACCCACCATACACTCACATAACTAGAGTGAGCAGAGTAAAAGTGATTATAAGACAAATAGTAAATCTTCTGATACTTTGTTTTATACTTTGAAGTACTCTGACACCATGTCATCTTCTGATTAGTTTTGTCTTGATCTGTAGGAGTGTGGGGGGGGGGGGGGGGGGTAGTTGTTATTCTTATTTTATATTTCAGGTAATGAAACCAAGGATGCCTCTAATGTAGCTCGCAAGCCTGAGGAAACCTGTAGACAAGGGTGCAATTGCTATATGAACCAGAAACACCAGGGTTAACCCCTACTCCTCCATGATAAGTGTTCTGGGTTCTTCTACCTGCACTACCAATCCAAGTACATGGGACCTACGGCTTAATGTCCCAACTGAAGGACAAAGCAATTATGGTCAAGTATCTTGTTAAAGGACAAAAGTTCTACAACTTGGAATCGAACCCAACTCGGAATCGAACCCAACTCCGCTGATTAGAAACACCAGAGTTATACAATCTGAACATTGCAGTAATCAGTTCCAATCAACTTAGTGTTAATAATGTCCAGTATATCACTGATGAAGGCATTTTAATGTGTAAAGCCCGGTTCATACTTCCTGCGAATGCAAGTGATTTTTGACGCCACCCGGCTGTTTTCGCTGCGATTTCGCAACCTCAACTCTTCCAAATTATTTGTTGCGAATTTGTGACGTCAAAATTCATATCGCATTGGCAGAAAGTATGAACCAGGCATTAGTCAAACTACCTGCAGCCAGATACAGCCATGTTGAGTTCTGTTTAGGGTCTTTAGGGGCGACACCTTTATTATAGTAACTTGTAGTCTGAGTCGCTGTGCCATCCTGAATAAACAAAATTTGTTCTCATTAAAAAAAAAAATTTATCCCAGCAAAGATTTTCAGGAGACTTTGATTTGCTGAAAATAAGTTAGAGAGATTTTATTATTTTTATTATTATTATTATTATTATTATTTTTTCGGGGCAAAGTTCAGACAACTTGTTAGTTATGAATAAATAGATTACCAAGAAAGATGGTAGTGGGGCTTTGTTGAGTCAAAAGATGGTAGTGGGGCTTTGTTGAGTCAAAAGCAGAGTTAAGAGAGATGTAGATGAATCAACCATGTTGGTATTTGCAAACTTGTTTCATTTTGGTGTACTGGGATAAGACTGGGAAATTCACAAGAAGAAGTGGGTCAGTTATTGGGATGAAGTATCCAGGATGGTTTCTTGTGGTGGGTTTCCTGAATACAAACTAAGTCTTGCACCTACCATTGGGTTCACAAAGTAACAAACTAAGTCTTGCACCTACCATTGGGTCCACAAAGTAACAAACTAAGTCCTGTACCTACCATTGGGTTCACAAAGTAACAAACTAAGTCTTGCACCTACCATTGGGTTCACAAAGTAACAAACTAAGTCTTGCACCTACCATTGGGTTCACAAAGTAACAAACTAAGTCTTGCACCTACCATTGGGTCCACAAAGTAACAAACTAAGTCCTGTACCTACCATTGGTTCCACAAAGTAACAAACTAAGTCTTGCACCTACCATTGGGTTCACAAAGTAACAAACTAAGTCTTGCACCTACCATTGGGTCCACAAAGTAACAAACTAAGTCCTGTACCTACCATTGGGTCCACAAAGTAACAAACTAAGTCTTGCACCTACCATTGGGTTCACAAAGTAACAAACTAAGTCTTGCACCTACCATTGGTTCCACAAAGTAACAAACTAAGTCCTGTACCTACCATTGGGTCCACAAAGTAACAAACTAAGTCTTGTACCTACCATTGGTTCCACAAAGTAACAAACTAAGTCCTGTACCTACCATTGGGTCCACAAAGTAACAAACTAAGTCTTGCACCTACCATTGGTTCCACAAAGTAGCAAACTAAGTCCTGTACCTACCATTGGGTCCACAAAGTAACAAACTAAGTCTTGCACCTACCATTGGGTCCACAAAGTAACAAACAAGTCTTGTACCTACCATTGGGTTCACAAAGTAACAAACTAAGTCTTGTACCTACCATTGGTTCCACAAAGTAACAAACTAAGTCTTGCACCTACCATTGGGTCCACAAAGTAACAAACTAAGTCCTGTACCTACCATTGGGTTCACAAAGTAACAAACTAAGTCTTGCACCTACCATTGGGTTCACAAAGTAACAAACTAAGTCTTGCACCTACCATTGGGTTCACAAAGTAACAAACTAAGTCTTGCACCTACCATTGGGTCCACAAAGTAACAAACTAAGTCCTGTACCTACCATTGGTTCCACAAAGTAACAAACTAAGTCTTGCACCTACCATTGGGTTCACAAAGTAACAAACTAAGTCTTGCACCTACCATTGGGTCCACAAAGTAACAAACTAAGTCCTGTACCTACCATTGGGTCCACAAAGTAACAAACTAAGTCTTGCACCTACCATTGGGTTCACAAAGTAACAAACTAAGTCTTGCACCTACCATTGGTTCCACAAAGTAACAAACTAAGTCCTGTACCTACCATTGGGTCCACAAAGTAACAAACTAAGTCTTGTACCTACCATTGGTTCCACAAAGTAACAAACTAAGTCCTGTACCTACCATTGGGTCCACAAAGTAACAAACTAAGTCTTGCACCTACCATTGGTTCCACAAAGTAGCAAACTAAGTCCTGTACCTACCATTGGGTCCACAAAGTAACAAACTAAGTCTTGCACCTACCATTGGGTCCACAAAGTAACAAACAAGTCTTGTACCTACCATTGGGTTCACAAAGTAACAAACTAAGTCTTGTACCTACCATTGGTTCCACAAAGTAACAAACTAAGTCTTGCACCTACCATTGGGTTCACAAAGTAACAAACTAAGTCTTGCACCTACCATTGGGTCCACAAAGTAACAAACTAAGTCTTGCACCTACCATTGGGTTCACAAAGTAACAAACTAAGTCCTGTACCTACCATTGGGTACACAAAGTAACAAACTAAGTCCTGCACCTACCATTGGGTTCACAAAGTAACAAACTAAGTCCTGCACCTACCATTGGGTTCACAAAGTAACAAACAAATTTTTTACACCTACCATTGGGTTCACAAAGTAACAAACTAAGTCCTGTACCTACCATTGGGTTCACAAAGTAACAAACTAAGTCCTGTACCTACCATTGGGTTCACAAAGTAACAAACTAAGTCTTGTACCTACCATTGGGTCCACAAAGTAACAAACTAAGTCCTGCACCTACCATTGGGTTCACAAAGTAACAAACTAAGTCTTGTACCTACCATTGGGTTCACAAAGTAACAAACTAAGTCTTGTACCTACCATTGGGTCCACAAAGTAACAAACTAAGTCCTGTACCTACCATTGGGTTCACAAAGTAACAAACTAAGTCCTGTACCTACCATTGGGTTCACAAAGTAACAAACTAAGTCTTGTACCTACCATTGGGTTCACAAAGTAACAAACTAAGTCCTGTACCTACCATTGGGTTCACAAAGTAACAACAAACTAAGTCCTGTACCTACCATTGGGTCCACAAAGTAACAAACTAAGTCTTGTACCTACCATTGGGTTCACAAAGTAACAAACTAAGTCTTGTACCTACCATTGGGTTCACAAAGTAACAAACTAAGTCTTGCACCTACCATTGGGTCCACAAAGTAACAAACTAAGTCCTGTACCTACCATTGGGTTCACAAAGTAACAAACCAAGTCCTGTACCTACCATTGGGTCCACAAAGTAACAAACTAAGTCTTGCACCTACCATTGGGTTCACAAAGTAACAAACTAAGTCTTGTACCTACCATTGGGTTCACAAAGTAACAAACTAAGTCCTGTACCTACCATTGGGTTCACAAAGTAAGAAACTAAGTCTTGCACCTACCATTGGGTCCACAAAGTAACAAACTAAGTCCTGTACCTACCATTGGGTTCACAAAGTAACAAACCAAGTCCTGTACCTACCATTGGGTTCACAAAGTAACAAACTAAGTCCTGTACCTACCATTGGGTTCACAAAGTAGCAAACTAAGTCCTGTACCTACCATTGGGTTCACAAAGTAACAAACTAAGTCCTGTACCTACCATTGGGTTCACAAAGTAACAAACCAAGTCCTGTACCTACCATTGGGTTCACAAAGTAACAAACTAAGTCCTGTACCTACCATTGGGTTCACAAAGTAGCAAACTAAGTCCTGTACCTACCATTGGGTTCACAAAGTAAGAAACTAAGTCTTGCACCTACCATTGGGTCCACAAAGTAACAAACTAAGTCCTGTACCTACCATTGGGTTCACAAAGTAACAAACCAAGTCCTGTACCTACCATTGGGTTCACAAAGTAACAAATTAAGTCCTGTACCTACCATTGGGTTCACAAAGTAGCAAACTAAGTCCTGTACCTACCATTGGGTTCACAAAGTAACAAACTAAGTCCTGTACCTACCATTGGGTTCACAAAGTAACAAACTAAGTCCTGTACCTACCATTGGGTTCACAAAGTAACAAACTAAGTCCTGTACCTACCATTGGGTTCACAAAGTAACAAACTAAGTCCTGTACCTACCATTGGGTTCACATAGTAGCACTTGGGTGTGAGAGCATCAGTTCCACAGACAAACAGGCAATCGTCTTTTGGCTCAATTATAGTGACATAGTTGTAGCACTGCAATAAAAGAAAGACATCTTATAATGACAAACATAAACTTGTTTTTGAATGTGGCATTGTTGAAATGAATTTTTTCTTTTTAAAATTACTGGCAATAAATCAAAAAATTATCATTCCCTAAACAAATTTGTGAAACAATTAGATGAAAAACAGATGACAAAGAAAATACATTTCAAAATTCTTTCCAAATCCGAGAGGAAAATTCAGTTATGGGGAACAGCCATTAATCATCTCTGAAAATTAAATATCTACGACTAAGGGACTAAACAGCAAGAAAGGTCTGAATCCAACCAAGGCCTCACTATAGTGCAATATTTAAGATTCAACAGTACAAAGTTTTTTACACAACTTTAAACATAACAAAATAAGTACAAAAGACTGTTTTGGGGTTTTGTTCGTTTATTTTCAAGCAACCTAGAGCTTGGAATTATCAGTATTCTTATTTTACAATATAAGCAGAATTGATCTCTTACCAGGATTCCATCCAAAAGATTTTTAGATTCACATGACATGGCCGATAAAGTTGTTGTGTTAAATGTCACATGATTACTCTAAAAAAAAAAACAATGGTAGGATTAATCATTATTATTTGAAGGATGCCTCAAAGTGAAGAACTTCATCACTGTAATTCAGAAGCCTGAATAAACTTGTGCACGTGATAATCAAGCAATAAATAGATGCATTTAGTACATAAATGGTTCTTATTTTCAATGTACAATCATATTTTTGGCATGCATTTTATTTATCTGACATGCCACACAGGTTTTCCATGTGTTGCATTTAGAGCAATAGTTGAGAGCATGTTCATATCTTTTAAACCTAGGGTTGTAGTTCAGTGTATTTCATGAATCAAGGTCTAGCACTTGTTAAAAAACTGTTTACAGTTCACCACATGACTTTGCAAGTACCCCAAGAATCAAATGAATCGTTTATATACATATGTCTACCCGGCCAGGGTATGTACCTGTACAACAGACCAATCTGTCAAGTCGACAGTATCCAAACTTCCTCGACCACCGACATAAAGTTTACTGCCATTGAGGACCAGTCGATAGAACTGTGGCTCGTTTTTAGCAAGTAAACTTTGTCCACCCATAACTGTGACAACAAATGGAGAATAATTCACCCTGAATGAAAAACATTCGATTCTGAATCGAAATTGTGTCAAATACATAGTCAAATTAAAGGTAACATAAAGGATTGCTAAAGCTTACAGTGGAGCATTCTCACTTTGTGTGATTCAATGTACACATACAAAAACAACCTGTACAAATTTGGACTCAAGCCGTTGTCTGAGTGAGGAGAAAATAGCCAAAAAACTGTGCTGATTTTTTAGCATATCTGGCTTAAATAA
This sequence comes from Leptasterias polaris, assembly GCA_037783415.1. Taxonomy (NCBI): domain Eukaryota; kingdom Metazoa; phylum Echinodermata; class Asteroidea; order Forcipulatida; family Asteriidae; genus Leptasterias; species Leptasterias polaris. The sequence continues at coordinate 331,547 of JAZGTN010000127.1, forward strand.
ATATAGTAAAAACACATTGTTTTTTAATTTTGGTAACAACCCAAATTAAAATATGGGCCTTTAAATTCTATTTTCTCGACTTTGACAACATTTCAGACAGAAATATTTCTATGGGAGACTGATACTGAAACTTCATAATCAGTGAGGGTTCAGAATATGATTTTTTATTTTTGTTATACATTTTGTTTTAATGAATACCAATCCTGTAATTTAAATTTAATAGGGGGGCCTACTACTTTTACAATTTATTAGCAACATAAAGTTTTCAAATTTACTACATTAATCAAAAGCTCTGTGGGCACTCTCAAATGTGCCAGACAGCAATCATTCTGACAATCTTTTTTTTGAACATAGAAATGTGATGAGTTGAAAAATAACACCTGGCATGGTGACAACGCCCAAAGTGTAATACATGTAGGTGTCATCTTACTATAATAGCCCATTTGGTTCAAAAATTGGTATGCCAACAATGTATGTGCAAGGGTCATAGTTCAAAGTTCATCCTTTTAAAGATTTATATTTTATTTGCCTTAGTGAAATTGAGAAATATTTGAATTGCATGCTCTGTTAATCTGACATTAAAATTTTTCATGTAATGTCGAATTATATTCTTCACAGCACACAGTTCACAGAAACAAATTAGCAAAATTGATTACAATTCGTACAATCTGAGCTCGTTAGTTTTATTTTTAGTCTCCGTTGATTCATTTCCAACCAGGCATAATGTCTTCATCACTAAAACATTCAATTCAATTCAATTCAATTTAATTTATTCGTCATGTATTGTTATACATGAAATTTGCTATCCTTTGTACAGCAGTAAAAGTACGTAAAAATATTAAAAATATTAAAAATAAACAAATTGGCAAATAAACACAGTAACACAGTAAACACAGTAAAAACCAACAAAGAAATTACACAAAAAAATAAAAAGTCATTATTGGACATGCTCCCTACATCCAACAACAGCAATGAATGCCAATCTACAGTGTACAAAAAGGAACCAGACTACTCATCCACCCAGTCCCGGTCTGACATGAATGGGAGAAATCAAGATGGCTGCACCATGACAAAGGTCTATTATCTACAAAATTTACAGTTAAAATTGTGAATGGCATGAGGTAAAAAAGAGTTCCTAAACCTATTCGTTTTAAGGCTTAACTGACGAATTCTACCGGATTTATTTGTAACCACAGACGAGTTGAGAGGATGTGTATTGTCAGACATAATGGAACTAAACTTACACATGAGACTATTATGGACCAACTTCTGAAGACCATCAATGTCCTCACCTATAATCCTTCCAGCATGTTTCACAATACGTTCTAGTTTCTAGTTTCTAGTTTCTTACGATTGCTAATAGTTAGAGAATTAAACCAAGTGATCGAACAAAAAGTTATAACAGATTGAATTGTGCTCTGGTAAAACAGTTTTAAAACCCGGGTATTAACATTAAAAGATTTCAGTTTCCTTACAAAGTGTAACCGTTGGTTAGCTTTCTTGTAGACTTTGGTGGTGTTGGAATTCCAGTTTAGCTGACTATCAACCACAGTACCAAGGTACTTATATTCATCATTGGGTAATTAACTGTTTTAATTATTCCAAAAGCCTAATAACAAATAAGCAATTGAACTCACCTTCAAATGAAGTTTTGCTTTGGTAGAGTTCCTGTGGGTCAATCACTACATGTACTTGTGGGACACACACATTGACAAAGAGAACACAGTCAATCAGGAGGATGTGAACCCAGGACAGCATGATGAAAAGACACAACCAGTGACCACGTCTGCCTCAATAGTGTCCCGTAATTCAGGTCGATTGATTTCTTTATTAGGTTTCAGACTGAGTGGTGACTAAGCTAGGATCAAGGAAAATAAAAGTAATTTAAATTTTTTTGTTTTGTTCTTTTTATTTATTTTTCTTATTAATTTATTGTACTTATTTTCTTTTTGTCTATTTTGTTTTTCTTATTTATTTATTTCATTATTTCATTATTTCATTATTTCATTATTTATTCTTTAATTATTTATTTTATTTACTTATTTATTTTCTTTACTTATTTACTTTCATTATTTTGTTTGTATATTGGATTATATTTTATTATTTTTATTAGTTTATATATTTCAATGTGTGTATATGTATATTTTAATATGTGCAATTTTTACATAGTTTACCACCTTTTATTGCTGTGCATAAAATTTTGTTTTTTTGTTATATTCTCTGTTTTTCTGTGTATAGCCAGTAGCACTGGAAACGAAGGCTTTTGGGCCACAGTTATTAGGTTAACTTTTTTTTTTCCTGGCATGTGTTGCTGGCTTTATTGTTTGTTCCCTTGTTTTTTTATCATTGTCTCAACTGTTTTGTATTTTTTTGTCTTGTGAAGTATGCCGAATAAATAATAATACTGGGGGTTGTCATGTGTGTCAACAAGAATTAAGGCAATGATTCACTCACATCAAACATTGACAGATCATAGATACAGAAAAGGCCTATATCCTGCCTTTAATGTTCATGCATGAATCACCTTTATTGTCAAGCTTGTCACAAGACCATATAGTGACTTTATTGGAAAACTGTTTGATACATGCACCTTATGCATTGTCTACATGTACTGTACAGTGTACATAAATTTATACCACACTACCTGTACTTCCAGCTACCGTAGTCATTGACTACAGAGTAAAGGGGATAGTGATATAGCATTATGTTACTTCCTTGTTTGCTATTACTCTCTATGCTGATGTAAACAATGGGTTTTATTATCACCATATTGTGTTTGCAACATCCAGCCAGGCAGATTGAATATTGAGATCCTGTAGATTACAGATAATACAATTCACATGCTATTATATAGTAGATTTCAGTTGTTCATATTACATCATGGAGTTAATTTCTTTGTGTATACAAGTCTGAATTGAATTGAATTGAATTGAATTAATGAATGCAATCAAGTTAATAATAATTTTAACAAATAAAATAGCGATGCTGTCTAGAAAACATGCATATTGTGCTGCATATTTGCATAATGGTTTGTTATAGAGCAATTCTACAACAATATTCCAGAGAGATTGGTACTAGTATCAAGATCATAAACAATTGTTGATTTTAAACAATGTACAACTTAAACTTTGTATTTCTAACCAATAAATCTTCAAGTCTGTAGATAAACTGACATGTTAGAACAGGCCGCATGCGGACAAAAAAGACAACATTAAACTTATGTAAGTTCTTGGAATAGGTTTTTTTATATTTTATTTTTATAAGTTTAGGCAGAACAGATTAAAAACTTTGTCAATTTTTGACTAAGAAGGTTCATAATAAATTATGCTTTATTGTTTAAATAATGTCAAACTTGAAACCAAAACTAGAACTCGTGAAAGTATCACCTCACAGCCAAAACTTTCCTTTCTAAACATTTTTGTTTTCATTTAGTACCACTTATTTCAACGCTGTCATTTATTATTGTACAATCATGTACAAATTACACAAGTAATATGTTAGAATGAGGTTTGATATAAAATGTACATAATTATTTAATTTTAAGCAGGACATTAATTAATGCCAACATTTAGGTGTAATGTTGAGCAAAACGCTTCTGTTCTCTATTAACCTATGGACAGGCAAAACACAATAACGTGAACAAAGGACAAATAAAGCAGATTACACAAACAAATATTGTTCTAATCATTCAAAAATGGTTACATGAAATATATGTGATCTCACCATGCAAAGTCCCCAAATTTACATCAAGACCAATATTATGTTAAACAAAAAATCACATTGATAATTTGTAATCTTACAGTTCACTTGGTAAGGTCTAGTAAAACATCTTTTACTTTAGAAACAGCCTGCTAATGACATTACAATAAGGGAATAAAAGAGTGGTGACGAGTTCTTAAACGGCCGTTTAAAACCGGCAGGGTCGTGGCCGTGCGATAAAGGCACGAGCCGAAGGCGAGGGCCTTTATCGCACGGCCACGACCCTGCAAGGTTTTAAACGACCGTTTAAGAACGAGTCACTACTTTTTTATTCCCATTCATAAATGCCAATTTGTAAAAAATTGAAAGAATAAGGAAAATCGGTGGTAAAAAAGACAATCTGTTTGTTTAGCAAATTTTCGAAGTTTGTACATTTTCAAAAACTTTTGTAAAATTCTGTTTGGAGCGTTGGGTTGTGTGCTCGCGCGTGTCGAACAAGATTACGCGCGGGTATACTAATAGCTGTATATTGCATTCCGCGTAAGTAAATTGGCGTAAACAAGCTTGCCCAACACACGAAGCCAGCCGTGTTTAAACACTTCTAGCCGTGTTTATATCACATGTTTAAACACCCCCACATGACGTGCTCTCCACCAATCAGAATGGATAAACTGTCCAAGGTATTTATGAATCTTGGTTTCAACATGAATAGTAAAACTATGTGTCTTGTTAAAATGTTTCTATTTTTGGATCATGTTTTGAGGGAGGTTTTTGGGTTTTTTGGCAACACTTGATAAGCCCTAAATGTTGCATTTTTGTAACTATCATTATTAAACAAGATAGTAGGCTTACAAGTTACAAGACAGTCCATATATAACATCACAGTGCTAAACAATCCATAATGAACTTACTATTTGTAGTATTGTGGTCCTAAGTCTTCAGTTACTGGACTGCACCCTCAATCTGCTGTTTTGTCCAATACATAAATACCAGTAAACCACTCCCATGCAGGATTGACAATTACAATTAAATCATACTTCCTCCTTTTGGCTCTACAATTAAGTACACAGTCTGTGTGTTTAATAAAAAGCAACAGGATCAAACTAGAAACCTATTAATAGAGTCAATGCAAGGGATGAAATGAGATGAGTTTAGTTGCAGATTCAAACATGAATAAACTACCTCTTCAAATCATACTCTGACTATATTCTTTGTTGTCTTTGCTTCATGTATTTGACTTATTTGCTTGTAAATGCGTATCCCAAATATGTTCTACATTTACGTGTACGTATGTAGATGGTGCTACATTATATAATAATTATTATTTTTTAATTAGAAGATGTCTGGAGGATGTCAATACATTAGGTGTATCAGAAGTAGCGATAGTGAAAGATAAGAAGAATTATAATGTAATATAGCAGTTAGCAATATGCTGTTTCTAGGCAACTGAGAACATACTGCATACACTGTAAAGGTCACGCTGCACTACCTCCTAGCAACAAGAGCTGACATCACTTTTTCAATAGAAAAAAAGGAAAGGCCAGGGGAATTCCCTGGGAAGATATATTTTATTGTGTTCTCACAAGGTGCTCACTCATCCGTCAATCAAAACAGGTGAATAAAGGAAACCCTATACAATACAAAAGCCTCTCCTTTGTCTGCTCTCTGAGCATGGTTCAAAAAATTGTACTGTACTGCAAGACCTGGAGACCAGTGCTTATAGCATATGGCCAGTTACGAGGTCTGGCTATCTTGGGATTTTTAATTCACTGTGCATAATGTCTTTAAATTGGAACAAATGATTTTCAAATATTGGCCTTGACTAATAATATCTTTCAATTCAATTCAGCAATGATGTTAAACTGTGTAATGTGTATTGCAGGGTTTTTTTCTCATTTTGATTCTGGTCTTGTAATTTAAACAATTTCCTCCAGTAACAATTCTAAGGACTTAGCTCTACGGTATTGTGAATTTTCCCTTCAATTCGATCAATGCTGAGAATATTTTGTTTACATCTAATTCTAAAGTTCTAGTAGCACTTCTTCCATACTGAGCTCCCTTGTCTCTATCGGTTCTAAGAACTGGTGGCTTACTGACTTGATGAGGTTATATACTATTCCAACATATGTATGTACTACATGTATTACTATATTATACATGAAACACACTCCAGAGTGTCATTGAAAGGCAATTGCTATGGATTAATGGATTGGTCTGTTAGCATTATGTTGATTGCATCGTCAGCACTTCATCAAAGAACCAAATCTGGGTTCTTTTTTGCACAAATTTTTCAAACATTCAATTCATATTGCTGTTAATATTTTCACTAAGTTTTAGGACCTACAATAGTTCTTGATTAGTGTTACACTAACCATTAAGCAATCAGTTAGATTTGCCATTTTGCAATTTTCACAATGTCTTGCATCCCAATTTGCCAATTTATGCATTGAAATATATGGCGCTGGTTTGGTGACATTGACAAACATGCAGTATGGCTTTGACTACATGTAGGGTTTTCACAGAGTGACGAATGCTGTCACACATTAAAGTTAAAAGTGTTTTTAGTAAAGATTTGTAACATTTTGACATAAACCCCTGTATGATTGAAGAAGTCAGCTATATTTTAGTAAATTAGCAATGTCTAAGACATTCAGTTTCAAAAACATGGAATTTTGACTGAGGATGGATTCGGCATTTTGTAAAAATTAGCAACGATATTTCTTATGTATAGGTTTCAGTGAACAATTTCCCAATACATAAAATGTATCAGTCGATACTCAAAAGTCATCAGTTGCTGCTCAATATTAGCATTTAGTGTGCACAAATCATGTTTGGTCTAACTATTGTGCTACAAAAACGCCTGGATGTAATCCTTTCCTGGGTTTCTCCTTACAGTGTACCTACAAAATGTAATTTTTACTTATTTCCTGCTTGTGTTACATGTAGTTTTGGTTCACGAGTGAAATGAGAAATTTGATAGATCGGGCCTCTACAACAACAACAATCCCTTATGTGCCCTTTGGCTTGGAAACAACACTGCCACCTTCAATGAGTAGGCCGTAGGTTATATTTGGTTGTGATGTGTTTGAAACATACGTACACTAAGCAATAAAACTGTGGATTAATTCATTGATTTTTAACTGAGTGTGAGATGTTACACAAACCTGAAGCCTACAATTTGCCATGTATATGAATAGCAGGTTCCAAGGTGTACTCTCACTAAATAAAACAATCAATAATAGTCCAGTCCCAGGACACCAGACAGCCAGACACAATGATAGACCTTGAAATTTCATCAGATCTTTCATGTTTATATTTTGTGTATACACATTGCTTTTTACCTACATGTAACAATAACATGTTTCACTGTTGATAGAAGAGTCAAAGGTAGTGTACATGTAGGCCTATGTGTAAATGACATTTGTGACCCCTATAGTTCTACACCACCATCACACTCACAGTAGAAGTATTGAAAGTCACAGGCTCTGGTGGTAGTGTATTTAGGCCTATGTGTAGTTGACCCTTTGAAAGTCACAGGCTCTGTTGAGTGGTTAACTGCTACAGCTGTGTTCTCCAGAGCTTGAACCAGGGGCTGATTTCACAAAATAATTCAATTCAATTCAATTCAATTCAATTCAATTTATTATAAACGTCACGTTAAAAAACATGAAAATTGTTTTCCAGTGTGCATCTAACAATAAAAAACACAAATGGAGATAAATTTAAAATAGAAAGGAAGAACTACAAAAAGATAAACGGGACAAGAATACAGTGACAGAGATATTTACAACCATCCTAAAAATACAAGGGTGACAAATAAAAACCACCGAAGTAAAGAAACAATAAAAACACTGGAGACCTAAATTGTCAGTGATGCCAGCAAACCAGGAAAAACAGAAAAGGAACAAGCGGGGGATTATCTTGAATAGGTGGCAAGCATTTGGTAGGAATGACATTCTGAAGCGCTTAGTGCGGGTTCGTGGAGGACGAATTCTTCCTGATTTGTTGACAACCACTGAAGAATGAAGTGGATGGGTAGGATCTTGCATAATGACATGAATCTTAGAGGTAATGGCCGATTCAAAAATACAATGTAAATCTTTAATGTCCAAGCCAATCGTTTTGGAAGCCACTTTGATGACACATCCCAGTCTGTGACTGTCTTTGGCTCTAAGATTACCATACCAGACACATGATAATAGATTGGATAACACTTTGATAAAAAAGAAATAAAATGTCATTGCAAACATTAAATGATTTAAGCTTCCGGACAAAAAACATCCTCTGGTTAGCCTTAGCGACAAGTTTCTGAGTATTAATTTTCCAGTTCAAATTGCTGTCAATGGAAGTGCCAAGATATTTAAAATTATCGACCATTTCAACCCTAGTGTCATTAATATAACCAGGGTTGATCTTAGTTGTGTATCAATCTGAATCGCTAACGTGATGTCACAATAAAAATCACTATGGCATTATTGACTGTGCAAGTCTCGCGCGTAAGCGAACTTTCGGGACCATTGTGGTCCCAACCATTTGGAGTTTTACGTTGGCAAGATTTTGTTTCGTCCATTATTTTAACATACTTTATGACCATGAAAATTAAATATGTTATAATATTGGGAATGTGATACTAAGTGATAACAAAATATATGAAAGTAAAATCAATTCGACAATACAACGAAGAAAACCCAAGAATTAAACTTGACCTCTGCTTCCGGTAACTTGCGTCACGCGTTAATTCTACACCCATGCGATCATCCCACGTCTGCGTATAAACCAGCTTTTAGTGGTTGCACGTACTCAGGCGTGGATTTACAAAAGGGGTCCCTAAAAAGTTAAGATGAAATAAGCATCCTTGTCCCAGAGTTTTTAGTTTGTTTCAACAAAAACTAACATGATTTGTGTGTTTATTATGAAAGCTAAAACTCATTTTATACAAATTGTAATGATTATTTTTGTGGGTAATTTAAAACAATGATTTGATTTCAGGAAAAAAGTATGTTCTTCGCTCGCTCCGATACGTGCGAGACTTGCAGTCTATTGACAACTCATCTTGTAAACACTGAACAAGTATGATCATACACTGGCAAAATAGTGATTCGTAAAGTGGCAGCCAGACTCTGCATTTTTTACTCACTTTCCGTTTTCTTTATATTATAATTATACATTACAACCACAGTGACTGTTGGTCACCTGGGGAATGGCCTAGTGCATTGTGTTTTACCGCAGAACAATTTTAACACTTTGACTTTTTGGTAAAAAAAACCTAGTAAATACTCGTAGTAGTACTAATATTATATCATAGCCCCATAATCCCACATAGGGCCAATCTACTTCGTATCATCCTTGGCCCGTTGCAATCCTATTGTTGTGCCCGCTTAAATTTTTAATCGGAGACGTCGTAGGATACGAATTGGCCCTATGGCCCTATCTATGGGGCTAAGTACACTGTAGTATTTTTAGTAGTAGTAGTAGTAGTAGTGTTTACGGTTTAAAGTTAGCCCCAATAAAAAGTCAACCAGCGCAGTTTTTCCTTCCCAATCCCAAGTTCAGTAGTCAGTACACTACACAACTGCCTACACTAAATACTACTGACATCACTGAGGTAAAGACAGTGTGACCATGATACTGATAAGTGATAGAGCAATGATCAAGTAACGTTTATAGACCCAGTGGCAGTAAACTGGCGCGCTGTACTCGTTTTTCAAAATGTTGACATATGCGGTCGATCCGAGGTCGTACGACCGCAGATGTCAAAATTTCGTTACTGGGTGTAGACGGCGATACACACAAACATCACCACCCTCCACATGATTGCGACTCTCTAAACCAAGTCTTACCATGCTTACCTTTGTTGCGACAATTTCTCAGAGTTACAGACTGACTACAGTGGGTACCAGAAATCTGTTTCCTCTCATAAGACGGCAAGGCCTTGAAAGTCAAGGATATGTAAAATGTAAGGGCTAGCGCTGTGCTGGTCTGTACTCTAGTACTTCACAGGTAAACGTAAAAACATCATGGCACTTCAAAAATACGACATACGTCGACGTGAACAAATATGTAGACTGATTACGACCTCGACCGACCTACGTACCTAGACTTGGTTCCAAGTCTGTGATCGTGGTTTTTAGTCTACTTGATAGCCAATACATTATTGCCTGAAATAGCGCCCTCTTGTGGATAAACCTCCGTCTTTAACCTGAGATTGCGAGTAGTAGAGTGTGTGATAGCCAATCAGCGGGGGAATCTTGTGTGGCTGATGCAGAGAAATAACCGCAATCTCAGACTTGAAATTAAGTCTAATACCGACCAAGCTTGGATACTTCTCCCCCCATACAAGGACAAAAGAACAACAGGGTCATATACGCAAGGCAATTTACTGGCAAGAATGTCCAAGAAGAACAAAAATATAGTATATATCACAAACAGCTGATCACAAATCACTCTGTTCACGTAATTTTGTATCACAAATCACAAATCACTCTATTCACGTAATTTTGTATCACAAATCACTCTGTTCACGTAATTTTGTATCACAAATCACTCTATTCACGTAATTTTCATGGGAATGGTATGAAAGAGTAATAAAATTGTCCCATGTGCTACCAAAATGGATTTTTACATGCAGTAGATTTGGTTGCCTCAAAGTTGCATTTAAAGATTTTCTTGTGTGACAGGAAAGGACTTCTTCCTACCTCCATGTAACTATATAATAAGAAGTAACTATAACTATAAATGTAAATAGTAGTGAACTTGCGGGTACAACCATGTGTATAATCTCTTTTGGGAGGAGTGTTGGCTCTGAAAAGAGCCGGTTTGGTCTCGACGTTTCGAACAGTATACTCTGCTCGTCTTCTGAAGACGAGCAGAGTATACTGTTCGAAACGTCGAGACCAAACCGGCTCTTTTCAGAGCCAACACTCCTCCCAAAAGAGATTATACACATGGTTGTACCCGCAAGTTCACTACTATTTACATTTATAGTTATAGTTACTTCTTACTTTCAACACCATGCAAAGCTTCAAACACCACTAACTATATAATGATCAAAAACTTGACCGACACTGAAAACTAGACATCCCATTAAATCGACCCTGATCCAGATCTTAAGTTCTTAGGATGACCACTTGCCATTAATTTCATCCAATTATCGGGTTGAGCATGACTTTCTCACTAAGCAGAAATCCTTTTTTGTATTTGGCTCGTTGTACATTAACAAATGTGTAAAAATCAAAATCAAGCATACTACAAAAAGATTAAATGTTGTACTGAATTTATTTCATCATAAACTGACCATTCGCAATTCAATGAGCTTCTAATAAAACAAAAACCATGTAAATAACATTTAACTGGAATGAACTAAATAAACTTTTTTTGAGAGCGATAAAAACCCACACAATTAAAGAAGAGATGAGTAAATTTTTTGGTTTTCGAGAATAAGCAACAGTGAAAATCATGACTGAATAGACGTTTATAACATGATTTTGTCATGTTTTAATTCATATGACTTGCAAGAAAAAAGTTTAATTAATGCTAAATTAAATTTTTATACAAACAAACAATTTTAGTCATTTGGAAATCCACACAAATACAGCTGAACATGTTATTGTTTTGTTTGTGAGACCAATTTAGTTTAATAAGTAAAAGTGGTGAAGCAATGGGCTGAATGAACTGTTGCTTCAGAAAGGCAAGTTGTATTCATGATATTGACCCCCCCCCCCCCGCACTGGCCGCCATCTTTAAAGTCAAACAATGGAAATGTGCAAGAGAGTACACGCCTCGCACAGCTCTCACCCAATGAAAGCTCCTAATGACCTCAGTAAGGGGACTGTTTTGAGCTTATGACATCATAAGCAAGGGGTCTATTTAGCCACATGGTACATGTAGATTAGGCAGTTACTCTTCTATCAAGTCACTGAAGCTTTGGCAGAACATAGACTAAGATGGCTCCTTGCTGAAACTAACCATAAACAGCTGAACAACTACAACTAATGCAAATGCATTCTGTTCACTTCTGTTGTTAAATTAGTCTCTCTTTCCCGTATACTCCATCTCCTTCTCATTGTCCCATGAAGGTTTGATGAATTGTCGTTATCCAAATACAAGTTTTAGTACAATGACACTTGCATTGAAGAATATCAAGGGCACTGTGAAAAGGACAAGAAGAAACTCAAAAACATTAGATTGTAGAAAAAATATTTAATATTAATAAACACTGCAATTTAAAATATAAAATGCAACTTATAATTAATTACAGGAAGTTTCTTAATTTCCATTATTAATTTCTGGTTGTTTCTTTGTTTCTAAAAGCTGTTATGTTAATTTGTAGTAATTTTGTAAAGGATTTTTTTTCGTTCATTTGTTATTATTATTTTTTTCATTACTTTCTCTCAGTTCTTCTTTTCTCTTCCCCGTAGATTAGACACTACAAAGTTGGTTTATTTTAATCTCATTACCCACAAGCAAATTTTAAAAAGGTACTCAAATAACTTGGTCATATAAAAGCAAAAAAAAACCTACCTCTCATAACAATTCGAATGGATCTAATTAGATTAACAAGCTGTGCCTTCATACCGGGTTCCTCTCCAAACCCTCCAACACTTTGATCACTTCCCCATCCAACTGAAAAACAAAAAACAAAAAACTTATTAATAATTAATCAACTATATCATGAACAGAAACCCGACCTGTATTTAGGTTCTAACTAAGGCAATGTAATTGTTGGAGCATGTATCGTCCCAGATTGCCAGAATGGTCAATGGCAACAAGCAAAGGCAGCATGGCAGACATAGTATAAATACTAATCTACTATCTAATACTATACTAGTTTTTACTACTTCGTCGCAAATAATTGTTTTTTCCAGTTAATGATTTGGATGACTCTTCTAGAGTTTCTAAATTATATTTAATGGTTCATATATATATAAATTATAAATGTGGTTTTTCAGCGCATTTAAAACTTATTCTGTTGTTGGAAGTTGTCGTCAGGAGTCGTCAGTTGTTAGTTTAGTTAGTTGCGATAATAGTATTACCCTCCATCCTCCCGACACCGACAGCTCTGCGACTGTTGATGGAGGGTTACAATTAATATTATTGCAACAACTAGTAGTACTACGTCAGTTGTTAATAGCTCCACTTGTGTGGCCAAGGATTCGGAGACCTTGTTGACCACACACAAGTGGGTCTAGTCACAAGACACAAGTCAGTTGTCAGCTTACTTATTATACTTTTATAGTGCGATATAGCCCCATGAATAGGGCCAATGAAGTGGATCGGCCGTATTCATAACAAACATCCATAGTAAGCGAAGTCATGATGAGAGGAGTGCTAGCCCAGGTTGGACTCCTCCGTTGCAATTGCATACAACGCGACGGAGTCCAGGGTATAAAGGTGCTCTGCCATTGCGAACAAATTTATGACAACATTTTTTCATATTTTTACCTTTTTGAGGAAGCTGAAACTTGACTCACATATTCTTTGTGTCCTGAACTTTACGCCTGCTCTATTCAGAATTGTAAATTTTATCCTTGGATGACATTATTGTGAAAATAAAATGGAAATTGATGCATTTGTTGCGACAGCCTAAACTGACAGCTTGTGAACCGCTTGAGAATGCTTACGCGCATGCGCGTTCTTTGTAGATGCTATGCATATCGCGCATGCGCACATGAGCCTTAACAGTCAATTGGTACACGATGGTCACATCGCTATAGTGCACAACTCGGACTTATTTTCGGAAATAATGTCATCCATGGATGTAGGCCTATTGTTAGTTGTTAATTCATAAAAAGTGTAGTTATGTATGGACACCAGGAATATATGAATGGAGTTTCAGCTTCTCAAATCAGGTAAAAATATGAAAAATGTGTACCTAAAATTGTGTTCGTATTGTACAGGATCTTTCTATTCCTACCTCCATGTTTATACCCAGTGGCACTGACCATGCACTGACTGACGTCCTACCACCCAGGGCTCTAGAGCCCGAGGAGTGCGACAAATGATTGAATGAATGAGTTGAGCTGACATCCATACCTTTGCAAAGAAATCTTTCCTCGTTTAACACTGCGATGGCATTAATGCATAGAAGAGCAGCCTCAATAAGCGAATATAATCCAAAAGCCATAATTACGAAAAACGATGAACACTATTTCATGCATAGGATAATAATTCTGATGTGTTCCTATCTATCCTAGCCTGATTCCTCCGTTCATCATGACATCCAAATGAAATAGTCGGATACCTTTACAGCTAGGAAATGTCAAGTTTCGTATTTTAACAAACACACTGGCAACCTTTTAACACATAACTACAACGTGGCAGATGATTAACAAAAGAGGGCGCTATGTTACTTTTCTGTCAAGAATTTAAGCAAAGTGATTGAGTGGGTAACCATTGAGTGTACACACATTTATACTCCACGACACGAGCAGGAGGCAGGCCTACCTTGACTGTTCCGACTATTATTTCGGCTTAGTAAGTTAGTAATACTTCAATAAACTATAGCAACACAACAAACACACATTAAAATTTAATCATGTTTTTGTATTATTATTATAAATAAGACCCTGTGACAATAATGATAAAACAAATGTTGACATCATGATCATTATGCGGTCGGTCGCCTACACTACTAAGTTAGTTTAGTTAGTTACTGGCTGGGTCTTACGTTTTAAAGATCTGAGATAATAATATATCGTAGGACGCCCTGTATTCAGGGCGTCCCTGAAATCGAGGCAAATCTTTTACCTCTCTGCGCGCGATGTAAACGGTCCCTAGATAAAATTTTTGTGGTTTGACTTGCCAAGCAAAGAGTCTCCTCTCATTTGACCAAAACTTAGAAACATGTAAGGCTCCGCTGGTTAGTTGCACTTGTAAATGCAAAAAGTTGTGGTATTTTAGGCATTTCTTCAAGGTACAAAAATATGTCATACTGTCGGGGCCATAAAAAAAAAATTCCCACCGAAAAAGTTTCATCAAACACTTTTTCAATTCACAATTCACGATGATCAAATCATGTGACTGAACATTCTGCTGAGCATTCTGGGGGAAAAAATACAGAGGCTTAAAGAAGCCACGTGCCTTATATATAATTTTCTAATAGTCTGGATAATTTTTTTTTGTAACACTCTAATCTATCATTTTTGTTATTAATATTAAAATTTAAACATCAGCTTTGTGATTCGATTATCACTGTTTATTTATATGCTTTATTATAAATGTTAAGAAACATAAAAAGACACAAAACTAAATAAAAATAAGATTTGAAAGCCAAGAATTATTTACATTTTTTATTTTTATTATTTGTTTTTTAGTTTTTGAAAAATACCATGGTTATTTTTAAAACTAAATAAAAAATATGTTGAATAAAATGAAGAAAACTGCTGGCTATAGAGTCATACACTAAGTCTCACAGAACACTTGTAGTCACTGCAGATGTTTCTTCCACGTATGGCTTCACCCGGACACCATACTTTCTTGTTTGCATCGAAAACGGGTCAAACTCAAAACAAATGGGACGCTATTGAAGTCATCGAAGATCGGTGCGTGGTGTGAAAGTTTCAATGTCCATCACGTTTTAATATATGTTTGCATATTTCTTATAAACAAAGGAAGGTAATTAGGGCATCAGTTGATTATGGAATATTTTTATTTTTTTTTCAATTCAAAGAAAAAGGCATACTACATCGAAAACCGGACAGGGGAGGATACAATAACGACAAAGTTTAAAGGTATTATACAGGATTGGCAGAGCTGACAAAATAATCACAGACAGTGTTCATGTTTTGTGTAATCAACCACATACATGAAATAACAAACATGTAAAAATTTGAGCTCAATTGGTCATCGAGGTCACGAGAAAATAGTGAAAAGAGACCTTATGAAGTTATGTGTTTTCTGTTTTTCAAACATGGAGTTTATTATCGCGCGCGATAAAAACTATTGTTTTACTCATTTCTCAGAAACGATAGCATTTTAGGCAGAAATATTTTAAGGAACCCTTTCTACCATTACTTACTTTAAATCATGTAAGTTATGTGTGAATCTGTGAACATTTGTGTTTTTCGATCTTACCAATTTAGTGTACAGGGCCTTTAAACCCAGACATCTGGTTAGTGGTTATACACTGGAATATTTTAATATAAATTTGACAGCTGCCATGGCTGCAACCCCTTTGTACTTCGTTTGCATGTGAGTTATTTATAATAAATAAAAGAGTTATGCACATACACACTACAGTAATTTTTCTTTAGCAGTGCATATTTATGTTAGTTCTTCGGGACATATGGACCATGAAATTTAGACTATATATCCCTTCTTAAAACAAAATCCTTGGGAATTCACAATCAGAAAAAGAAAAGCTAGGCTAATATTATAAAAAGTAATATAGTAATAAAGTTACTCTTAATTTAAATGTAGCCTAGTAGTACGTACTAGGATAGCAATACATTTTTAATAATAAAAGATGAATATATTTTTGGGGATCTAAAAAAACAATGTCAGCAGGGATTTAAGCAGGAGCCATTCCACTGAGCTATGCAATTTAAGCAGGAGCCATTCCACTGAGCTATGCAATTTAAGCAGGAGCCATTCCACTGAGCTATGCAATTTAAGCAGGAGCCATTCCACTGAGCTATGCAATTTAAGCAGGAGCCATTCCACTGAGCTATGCAATTTAAGCAGGAGCCATTCCACTGAGCTATGCAATTTAAGCAGGAGCCATTCCACTGAGCTATGCAATTTAGTTCTTTGTATATAATGCCAGCTACTTGTCTCGTGTATGCGTCAAAGAGGGACTGATGATATGCCGTCTTATAGTGTTTAGTAAAACCATGGAAAAACTTGGCCAGTGCGGGTGTGCTAGGAAAATAAGCCCTCAAGATTCTGCACCTCATTTGGGAAATTAACATGAAAGGAGTTTGATTCAAAATAGGGTGCTATCACTTATCAGAAGAAATTTGTACACAGTTCACGGTATGGGTGGACGGAATTCTTGGGGGGGGGGCAGAATCTCCTGCCACATCGGCTATATCATTTCTTTATTTTTAATAAGCATGGTCACTACAATAGAATCACACATA
This sequence comes from Leptasterias polaris, assembly GCA_037783415.1. Lineage (NCBI taxonomy): Eukaryota > Metazoa > Echinodermata > Asteroidea > Forcipulatida > Asteriidae > Leptasterias > Leptasterias polaris. Next base: position 348,325 of record JAZGTN010000127.1, read on the forward strand.
ACAATTTGAATTGGTACACCATGTTCAGGGAAATGAACACGCCTTCCTGTAAAATGTTTTGCATGCCTACGGATACCTGCAGAATGTAAAGCAAATAATAATAGGGAGACCGCCAACATAGGGCTAGATAGCTCAGTTGGTAGAGCGCCGGCATGTTAAACCGGAGGTCGTTGGTTCAAATCCCGCTCTAGTCAATTTGTCTTTGTTCAACCCAAAATCATTTAAAAATGTACCCAGTCAGTTTCCCCTGTGGTTTATTAGCAAATAATAATAATAAGGCCTACTAGTGAGTTTTGTTTTTTGTCTTTCTTCAGGTTCGTTTAGAATGAAGTTACGTTGGGGAATCTGTTCGGCAGGGAAGATCAGCAATGATTTTGTGTCGGCCCTGACTACACTGCCTTCTGAAGACCATACAGTGGTGGCAGTTGCTGCAAGGTCAAAAGAGAAGGCCAAGACATTTGCAGAGGAACATCAGATTGCTGTGGCATATGAGGGTTATGAAGCCTTGGCTAAAGATACTAATGTTGGTAGGTTATTGGATCGGTTATGAAGCCTCAGCAAGGAGGTACTAATGTGGGTAGGTTGTTGGATCAGAGACACACCTGCTTGCTGTAGCACGAGTGTTATGAAGCCTCAGCAAGAGGTACTAATGTGGGTAGGTTGTTGGATCAGAGACACACCTGCTTGCTGTAGCATGAGGGTTATGAAGCCTCAGCAAGAGGTACTAATTTGTAATGTGGGTAGGTTGTTGGATCAGAGACACACCTGCTTGCTGTAGCATGAGTGTTATGAAGCCTCAGCAAGAGGTACTAATGTGGGTAGGTTGTTGGATCAAAGACACATCTGACTGAGTAACATGAGGGTTGTGAAGCCTCAGCAAGTGTTACTAATGTAGGTAGGTTGTTGATCAGAGAAGCGTCAGATTGCTATAGCATGATGTTTAAGAAGCCTATTGTTATTTCCTTTTCAGATATTGTATACATTGGTTCTGTGAATCCTACTCATCTGCCTTTATGCAAACTATTCCTGAACCATAACAAGAATGTGCTTTGTGAGAAACCACTTGGGCTCAATAAAAGAGAGGTTCAAGAAATGATAAGTCTTGCTAAGGAAAAAGACGTCTTCTTCATGGAGGTGAGTGAAACTTTAATTTCCATCAAAACACTTATACCAAACCCTCTTGTGACAAAGTTATCCTTTATAATTTAGGTATTTTTTTTCTTGTAGGGCTGGTGGACTCGTTTCTTTCCTGTATATGTGAAGTTGCGAGAGATTCTGGCAGAGGGTCGCATTGGTGAAGTCAAAACAGTTAACACATCTTTTGGAGTTTTCATTTCTGAAGTTGAAAGGATTTATAAAAAGGGTATGTTTCTTAAGACACTCTTACTGTATTTTAATATGAAGTTTGACAGGCTATGGAGTTACACATCATACAATCTGGCGATTAGCTTAAAACAAATAAAAGAAATATTTTCAGGCCTTGGATTCAAAAAGAGCAAAAGTTTAGTTTTAATAGTTTAAGATCTTAACAATTTGAGATCTTAACCTTAATGATATTTGCTGGTATATATAATTCTTGAAATCTCAGAAGTGGATCGACAGTAAATACACAAACTTGACACAAAATGAAGTCTGTATTAACTCACTGGTTAATTCTCAGTTTTACAAATTTTTGAATTATTTCCTTTTTCCCCTGTATACCTGTAGAGGATGGAGGAGGTGGTTTGTTAGACTTGGGTGTTTATTTAGTGCAGATAGCCATGATGGTTTTTGGTGGTCAAACTCCAACTACCTGCTCTACCAAAGGTTTCCTGCTCAACTCGGGTAAACTCAAAAGTCAAAAGTTCTTCTACTTATAGTTGTGTGTTTTTGTTAATTAGTTAGTAACTCTGCATGTTTAATATGGAAATTGACAAGAGGGAAATCCTTTCAAGAAGGTGGTGTAAATTAGAAGTAAAATAAAGAGTGAACTCGTATTCATCTTCTTTTGTAAATGTTCACCAGGCAATAGCAATTCATTCATTCAGAAAACTTTACCACAGACAATTAATGGTACCCTCCGCTTGGGTTACTGGATCATTTCTTGTTAATTAGATTATAACTTGATTTTGGGTTGAACAAAGAAAAATTGACTAGAGCGGGATTTGAACCAACGACCTCCGGTTTAACGTGCCGGCGCTCTACCAACTGAGCTATCTAGCCCTATGTTGGCGGTCTCCCTATTTTGTCAATATCTTTGTTCGGGGGTGCCAGTCAGAAGCCATTCAACCGCAAACTGCCGTGTAGCCAGGGATCACACCCAAGTATACGATACAACCTGGGAAGCGGCAGCCAGGGGATCACCTTAAGGGGATGCGACTTTTTATATCAGATATCAAATAATAAACCACAAGGGAAACTGACTGGGTAAATGTTTAAATGATTTTGGGTTGAACAAAGACAAATTGACTAGAGCGGGATTTGAACCAACGACCTCCGGTTTAACGTGCCGGCGCTCTACCAACTGAGCTATCTAGCCCTATGTTGGCGGTCTCCCTATTTTGACAATATCTTTGTTCGGATCTTTGTTCTTAGATTATAACTTATCTATTCCGTTATTTGTATGGTTCAGGTGTTGATGAGACATCTGTTACCATTATGACATTTCCCAACAACGCAATTGCAACACTGACATGTAGTATTTCAGTCCAACTTCAAAATGATCTGGAGATAAGAGGGACTAAAGGTCATATCAAGGTCAGTGTATGTCAAAGATTATGACCCTATAGTGAAAGACAGACAGACCATTGTTAGGCTTTGAACAGTGGAAGGATGGAATTGTAAACTTTAATTTTAACAAAATTTTTGCTGACATAACTTCTAATTTTATCCATTGAAAAACAAGATTTGCTTTGTGAGATTTCTTTGTTCAACAATGGAGCTTTGACAGCTGTGTCCTTATTCTGTTATCTCACTCAGTCTTTACCAGTTTTTAACCACGTTTTCTGTGCAGGTTCATGCCCCATTCTGGTGCCCAACAAAACTTGAAGTATCACTCCAAGAGTGTAAAGGTGACGGTGCCTCGCCCAATGTGGAGCAAAAAACTGAGATTTTTGAATATCCACTTCCTAAAACTGACAAGAAGTTCAACTTTATGAACAGTGCTGGGTTCCGATACCAAGCTGAATGTGTACGCCAGTGTCTTATCAAAGGTATGCCTTCAGCATTGATACATTTCTGAAGGGATTTATTTTTTGTTGATGTGATACCTTAAAATCCCTAGCCCATGATGACTAGTTTTCGTAACATGAAGTTGGATAGTCAAGAGAAAGATTCTAATTAGCGCAGTAAATCCGTTGAGTCTATAATAAACCAACCCCAACCTCAAAAAACTTTTAAAAGGAATTTTCTTAATGTTTTACTCTTGCCAGAGCGTTGTATTAACAAACCAGATTCTCAAATTTGGTTTAACTGAAGTCGCCACCATTTCATTGTAAAATTCACACAACCATATTGTGACAATTGAGGGTGAACTATTTCATGTTGTTACAAGTCGGTACTAGGCAGTTACTTTGTCAGTACCAGGCAGTTATACATTATTGGTGACAAGAGCTTAGTTGATTGATCTATAAACACAAATTAACCCAGCCACAACCAAAGATATTTCTAGACAGTAGACACTTCTTGATTTATAGATCAAGCCATATCATGATTAAAGTAGTTTTTTGGTTTTTGTTTAACCAACAGGTCACAAAGAGTGTCCTCTTGTCAGCCACAAGGAGAGTCTTTTAGTGGCTGAGATTCTTTCTAAAGCTCGTCATGACCTTGGATATCATCTAGCTCAGGATATGGAATAAAACCTCAGTTATGTGATTTCAGTTTCAAACTTTATTTTAACGCACATAATTCTTTGAGGAAAAATTGTCTTTAATTCTTAATGTGTTTACAGTTACAAAGTTCAGGACAACAATATGCCTCGTTAAAGTTTGATACATTATTAAATTTTGAAAGTTGATGAAATTCTCAAGTATTCCTTAAACACACCATACAACATCATATGTAACCTGTACAGGTTGAATGTTTAAAATGGTTGGTTAACTCACAGGAAAATGTTACAAAGAGTTAAAGGGTCAAACACACGCTCATGTGTTATGAATTCTGCATGAATGAATGACACACTCTTGTGTCATGTATTCTGTAAGAATGAAATTAGTTTGTGTTTTGGGTTTAACAAGATGTAGCACTCTTTTGATACAACTGTACTACATTGGAGCCATCATGCCTAGCCTCTTCAGACAAAACCAACTCTTCTGACTGGCACCCCCCGAACAAAGATATTGACAAAATAGGGAGACCGCCAACATAGGGCTAGATAGCTCAGTTGGTAGAGCGCCGGCATGTTAAACCGGAGGTCGTTGGTTCAAATCCCGCTCTAGTCAATTTTGCTTTGTTCAATCCAAAATCAAAACCAAGAGAGAGCAGACATAACAATACAGAAATCTCCAGTGGCCACCCTGTTTAACTTCATCCCTGAACTTCAGTCCGTTACTCTTTAACTTTGTTGAGGTACCTTTGGCTTATCTTCAATGGTGTGATTATCTACATCCCTGATGCCGACATTTATTTGCATACGTAAATCAAAATAAACAACTTGATTAGTTAACAGAGACTGAAACTGTATGGAGGCATGACCCGTTACTCTTTAACTCTGTTGAGCTACCTTTGGTTTATCTTCAATGGGGAGACTATCTACATCTCTAACCGTCTTGCCATTACTCTTTACCTTTGTTGAGGTAAAACAAAATCAAGAATCCGCCAGAAGTGTGGAAACAATTTTTTCTTAATTTTTATAGAAAATATTCTTAAGATTTCATACTTTACTACAATTGCATAATTTAATACAATGTACAACTCTAGCTTTGAGAAGAATAAATAAGAGGAGTGAAAATTAAAAACCAATGTTTGTGCGTTCTCAAATTTGTTGTGTGTGTGTGTTCTCAAATTTGTTGTTTGATATGTAAATTATCGGCGATGAAGGAAAACAAGGTTTATGGAAAATAACAAAATCCCTGTTTCCTGACTGATTAACACAGCACTACACTGCTTGCAAAAATCTCTACAGAGTCACTACGGGATACAGTCTCCTTTACACATGATAAGAAATCAATTTGGAATGTACTTCAAATTTTTCCAACTATCCATAAGGTCCCTATTGGTGCATTATTGCTTTCCAGCTTTTTGATTTTTGAAAAACTATTAAATATTGATTCAAAGAGTGGACCACCTTCTTAGCACAGGGTTAAACCCTAACTTATTACAGCTAATTACCGGTCACATCATTATCATCTCCTTCTAAGAAATATCCCAGATGATGACGCAAAGTTTCTACCATCCCTGCCATGAATAAGCTGTCCGCGTGGCTAACTATAGGACATTCTTTCATACCTATCATTCATACAAAAATAGTGTGTTAAAACAGTTTACATGAGGTCGTTATATCTTAGAATTTTGACCGACTCTCACTCCACAAAAAGGCCAAGTACATTTGCCAAGTTTAAGCAGTACTCGAATTAGCGGCTACAGCCACGGCTATGGCTAGATTGACTTATCATGCATTGAAGTGGTTTGCCCTTAGCAACACCATTAGCAACAGTCACAGCTGTAGCTATAGCCACCATTTCGGATATGGCTTAAGATCCTTGTACATGCTATCAGCATGTGCCCAGATTGGCAAGAAAATGTGGAGGGGGAATCTGCAAGTAATTGCATATTTTGGTCATGTGGACAAAGTCAGTTAGAGAAAATACTAAGGAATTTACTTTTCTTGTCTATTATTCGGACACCCTCTTTTTACAATCCTCTTTATTTGCTGCTAGCTAAAGAAAATTTACAAGAAACACTTTGCCTACCTTTGATAATGCACTGCCTAACTGCTTCAGCCTCGTATCTCATTCCAACAGCATTAGGGTAGTTTTGATGATGTGATGATTTGATCAATGGAAACTCTAATATTTCAGTCTTTTTATTGATATCAAAAGCTGTACTGCCTTCCTCCGCCATGTAAGTTGATATTTCCAGTTTTGTCGGACACCAGAAAGGATCTGGAATCTGTAAATAGATTTTAGCAAATTTTAACTGGTTATATTGCTGAAGTTGGATGCAAACAGCTTTCAAATTTTCACCAATTTTCATTTGCTCTCATCTTGTCTTTAAAGGTATTATACAGGATTGGCAGAGCTGACAAAATAATCACAGACAGCGTTCATGTTTTGTGTAATCAACCACATACATGAAATAACAAACCTGTGAAAATTTGAGCTCAATTGGTCATCGAGGTTACGAGAAAATAGTGAAAAGAGACTTTCTTATGAATTCCTCCGCGGGGTGAAAGTTTAACAAAAAGTCACTTTTTTGGGTTTATCGTAGTGTTTTCTGTTTTTCAAACAGCGAGTTTATTATCGCGCGCGATATAAACTATTGTTTTACTCATTTCTCAGAAACGATACCATTTTAGGCAGAAATATTTTAAGGAACCCTTTCTACCATTACTTACTTTAAATCATGTAAGTTATGTGTGAATCTGTGAACATTTGTATTTTTCGATCTTACCAATAGTGTACAGGGCCTTTAACACACAGGGTTATCAAAATATTAAATTTGTACTCATTTTTATTTCGTACTTAGTTGCACCTTTAAAAAAAGTGTTGAACCACCTGTCATGTTAATAAGTCTCTGTAGTGAAAGTAAATGGTTTAATTAGAAGACTTACAGACTAACCTTAATATTCCCTTTTAATCCTTGTATGTTGATCTCGTTTGGTAGTTTGGTATTCATACTAACAGCGAGTGTTGCAATGCCTTTATTGGGAAACTGCAGTGTCATAACACACATCTCATCCACACCTGTGAAGAATTTAAGGTACACCAAAATTTATTTATAACTTGAACATGATTTACCTTAAAACCTTTATTAATGAATGAAATAATCAATGTAAAAAAACCTCTGCAAGATGATCCCAAGGGCCACCACACTGGTCCAATAAGTGTGCCTGGTGTACCTCACCTCCCTGGGATTTACATATAATTTGTGACAAAACAACAAAGAAGTTTTAGTTTCTTTATTTAAATCGAGTTGATTTTACCTGTTTTACCAAGGTTTCCTTTGGCAGAGTAAGATATAGGCCTCTCACCGTAAACCATTAATGCAAAATTCAACGGGTATATACCCATATCCATTACAGCTCCGCCTCCGAACTCTGAAAATAACAAGTAATTATCATGTAAATGGATGATTACATCATTCTATTATTTATATTCTGCAATCTGAATAAATTTGAAAGATTAAAAGAATTGCTCTTCATAAGCACACTGATTTAAGATCGTTAATGTGGTCTAGCGTATGCAGAACTTCAGGAAGTTGTTGCACTTCTCACCCTTTCTACAGATTCGATCCTTGGCGCTCATAGCAAATCCCATGGTACATTGCATGAATTTAACTTCACCTATGACATCATCAGCAATGGTGTCACGGAGTGTAGCTGCTGCTGGGAAGAACCGACTCCACCATCCCTAATGAATGGATAGAACAACATGCACTGTTTCAGGAGTATTGACCTCAAATGTACATCATAAATATCCTAGGTTTTATATTTTAGGCCACATAGCAGTGGCATATCCAGACAATCTCATTTGGGGGGGGGGGGGGGTGGCAAAAAGGGGTGAAGACAGTATTTTTGGGGGGAGGAGGGATATTTAATGTATCGGACCATTCGTTTCTGCCCCCTCCCCCGCCCCCTCTGATTACACCACTGCAGTAAGGAGTCAATGACAAAGACAATGCCCATGAAGCAGAAAAACACAAGAGCATAATATGATTTAATCTTTACCTCCATAAAGAACACATTGTTCTCCTTTGCAAGTTCAATAATTTCACTAGATTCTTTTTTGTTGAGACCGAGTGGTTTTTCACACAGGATGTTTTTGTGATGTCCAAGGAAGAGTTTACACAATGGTAGATGGAGCTGGTTCAACACGGCAATGTAAACAATATCTGGTAATGAAGAGGGAAAAACAGACACTCCAGAAATGCTTTTGAGGACCTAGTAAAGAACTACTGTTAATGTTCATAAAAATATTAAACATCTTTTTAAAATTATATAAAAACAAACATGAGAAAAGTGGACAACCTTTTCTTTGAGCTAATTAATTTGAAAAAATGTTATGCTCCCTCATAAAAAGCAAATCATTCACTTGAAATATGGGGTGACCCCCCCCCCTCCCAAAATAAAGAAAATCCTCGCAAACAAACTATTGTCTTTGCTCCTCCCTCCTCACCCGCCCCCGAGAACACCTGGTTACATCACTGGATTTCTGATCCAAAGATTGTATTCTTCTCTGTCCCAAACATTTACACCTAACTGTTGAGAGTAGCTCTCGATACTGCTGGAGGCTTCTTAAGAAGTATGACCCAATAACACATGATCATGGCACTGACCCAATCTAATACTCACCAATGTTGGGGTCTTCAGCAACATCTGCAAATTTTTCATACACTACATCAATTTTAAACTTCTTAGCAAGTTCTTTAGCTGTCTCTGGTGCCCATGTCTCAGCAATGGCTACCACGCTATGATCCTCAGGAGGTAGAGTACTCAATCCAACCAAGAAGTCATTAGCAATCAATCCTGAGCCACAGATTCCCCAACGAAGCTTCATGGTAAACTGTGTTCTGACCCTGATGAGTGTCAAAATAAAACCTTGATCCTGTCGTGCCACAGTAAGGGGGAGGGCTGAGCACCTGTTGCACCCCATTGCATTACGTAGGTGGTGCTTTGTTAAAAAAATTGATTCAGGACCAAAGGCTGTGGGCCCAATGATCCTCACTGGGTCAGGCATTCAAATCTTAAGTTCAAACAATTTTTGTGGAGTGACATAGGAGAGGAGAGAATTGGATTGGGGTCACCTAAGAAAAAGAGGCGGGCGAGGACGTGTTTAAGAGCAAATCTGGATCTTTAAACTGGTTGGTCTATAGAATCCAATTATCTAATGGTGACATGTCTCCTGATGTCTCCCACTATATATATGCATCATGCAGTGTGGTGATACTGAGCCATATGGGCTTGCGGGTATCCCCCACAAAACAAAAATCCAGATACATGTACGGTCATTAAGTGCCATCAAAACAAGATGTTCATGCCCACTGCAGTGCCCCTTTCTACAAAAAAAACAAGCCTGACATGACCTCCCCGATTCAAAAACATTCCCCCCCATAGACACTGAAAAGCAACGCCCGCTCCCTTGTTCCATGTACGCCGCTGGCATTGATAATTATGTTCATTATGAATTGACGATATGCACAAAAATGGACGGAAAATGGCCACGTCACTTTAGTTAGTATCGGAAAATGACAAACATCCAAATCACCACATATTCGATCATAGGCGTTAAATTGAGTAGGTGGATAAAAGAAGAAGAATGTGCTGGTGGGGTCCTCTCTATATATGCAATGATGTACACTGCCTGACTACCTTCTTTCTTCAGTCTCAGTCACTAATAAACCATATAAACACTATTTCAGAAAAAACAAATCAAACTTAAACTGCAAACAGATACGGTTTGTACCAAGGACACTTTATAATACCTATTACAAGACACTTCGTACCTTTTTAACTCCGTTAGGATTTGGAGTGGTTTTTGAGAGTGAGGGTCACGCCGCCAGTCCAGCACCGCCGCAGTAATAACACACCGCCACCTTGTTGACAAACCATCATCACTCTAACTACAGGTCCGACATGACCTGGATGACTGTTAGTCCGTGTTTACTTGTACTTTGTAGAGTGTAATTCTATTTTCATAAAATAATGGTTTTACATAACGTGTTAGTTAATGAAAATTAAAATTCATACCATCATGCATTAATTGACACTCAATATCCCATCAATAAAATAGTTACGGTCTAAAAAAACAAACTTTATTGCAATTTTTTTAAAAGAAAAGGAGAAAAACACATAAAAATCTCTGCCTCTGAATCGATGCCTATAATATAAAATATTTTTAAAAAGCGAAAAAGGATTTTTTGTAATAAAATAACTGTGATATGCAACAATTTATTATGCTATAGCTACTTTTATTGGGCTCCGATTTCATAGAGCTGCTTACACAATTGAAAAGCAGCAACACAAAACAATATTTTTCCTACCAGGATTACCTGCCCAAAATATCATTTCACATGTACCTTCTTTGCCTGGTTGTCTAAAAAATATATTAACTTAACGTTCCTGCTAAGCAGCCATAGGAATTGGGCCCTGTTTGGTGGTGATATTGTGATAATAGCAGAGTGACCCATTGCAATTATTTTGAGGAATATCAGGCCATCTTGTGTTGACATTAGTTCGCATCTAGTCCTAGCCATCATGGTAATTACTGCAGCTAGTTTCTTCATTGAAATTCAGATTATAATCTGTACTTTGGAATGGGTTGTTACGGGTTAATCATTCGTTATTCTGTTAGTAGTTAATTATTAAACAAAGTAGTTTAATACTTAGACCATGTCTCGTGTAATGTTATTTCGAATATTCAATAAGTTTGGGTATTTGTGTAATTAACTGAGTTGTTTCATCCACGACAACGAAAGAGAATTCATGCAAAATGACTGCAAATTTAATATTCTCGCTGTTTTTGATGTTGACAGCTTTACTAACCAGAGGTCAGTGTTAATAGTGTAATTTATACTTGATAATGTCTTAATTGAGCATGGACGTCGTGCTTTTGTATATGTGGGCCTATTAGGATGACTATTTCATGCGTATCTATCGCCATGAAACTTATTCACTTTAAATGTAGCAAGTGGTTCAAGTTTAAAGATCAATTTGTAAATCTTTGTTAAACCAGACATTTTGAATAAATAAGACACTTGTGTAAATTGCCGTTTGTGGTCTTAAGTTAAGCCTACACCATAAAAACCTATCTGTTTATAAACGTGTCCCCCACTTTATGTGTTATCTTCCCCGAAAGCTGAATTTTATTTCTGTGCAATTGATCTATCAATGCGAACAGAAATCTTGCTAGATCTTGCTAGAAGTCTTGGGTCGGTAGAAAGCCAAAGGCTTATTGACCCGTCTTCTCTAAGACTTAAATGAAGACACTATGATGCACCTTGTTATGTTTTGGGTTTAAGTATAACAGTCAGCAGGAATTGAAGCTATGAAGAATCCGATCCATAAACTATGTTAAGGCAAATCAGAATATAGAAACTTGAGCTTTCATAATATTGTCTTTATATCTGTAGGAACAGCTGAAATAAGCAGCGGTTCAACAAAAATCCAATGTACATTTCTACCCTTGGATTTATGTGACTGGGAGAATGAAGATCAAGACGAGACTGTCACTACGTCATTCAGCAGATATACATCTAAGATGAGTGGACTGTTTGGGTTTGGACCAACTGACGACCATTCAGGAGGTACAAACATAATTTTCCTGCTTTTCGTATGATTATTATTTGGGTGTTAAAAATATGCAATCCAGTGCGGGTGTTTTGTGAAAAGACCGTATACCGATGTTAGAGATCTACCCATGTGTAACCGCAAGTGTATTTTCTACACCATGCAAAGCTTCAATCATTAATATAAATTGCCTTGGTGTAAATTCCGACTGAAAATGTTGATAAAACTGACGACATTTTAATTTAGTGCTCGCGACCATGTAGCGGATAGTTTGTGTTTGGAAAGATAGCTGCCATTTGTAATATTTGTTGCTGTTTTTAAAAAAATTAGTAAATTCATAACTCATAGGTTGTTTGAAAGACACTGACCGTTCTTGATGTTTTTAATAGATGATTTCTACGCCACGGCAAGAGGCCTTGGCGGTAAAGTGGCCAGGCTTTATACACCGCTAATCACAGGAAGCTCAGAATTCCCAACAACGGGATTGTCATTTTGGTATCATATCGGCTCCACCCAAGCCAATCTGACGGTATACCTGGTTCATGAAGACAGAAACAAACCAAGGGTTCTACTATGGAGGACCCCAGAGGAAGGGGTAGCCTTAGCGAAGACCGACCCGTGGCTACCAGCTAAGGTTATCATCTATTATACCGGAATGTTTCAGGTACAATCACCAAACCTTATTTTCATTTTATCTGTGAACATTTAGACTAAAGGATCTGTTAATGATTGCGATACGTGGCAGTTTGGTATACAAATTGTACAGGTGTAACTCTAAGCTTTAACTCCTCAAAGGCACTGAGGCACAGAGGACATAAATAAGCCATTGATGGTATAGGCCTCCTGAAACAATTAAGTGGGTTTTCAGAAGTGTCTTAAATGTGGAAAGATGTTAAATTCCTGATTTCCACAAGTAGATCATCACGAAGTCAGCTCATCCTTAAAACGTATAGTTATTGACTTTCATGCTGTCCTTTTATTTGATATGAGTAGATTGCATTTGAGACAAGTATGGAAGGCAGAGGATCTGATGTGTATGTTGCTCTCGATGACGTTGCTCTTCAGACCCAAAGTAAGTTTTTAGACAGAAAAATACGACATTGTCTTTACTTTCCTTTCATCTCCAGTTGCCACATCTTCACCAATACAAAAATGGTTCTATGTTCAAACTTCAGCGTGTTCTGAAAATAAAGTCAACAATATTACTACCATGGATTGTACACATAAGTTTGTAAAAAACGCAGCTGACTTTATGTTTTCTTTGCAGTAACTTTACATTTCATTACACTATTTAAGGGCTTCCCTTTTTAAGAAAACAAATGGTTTCCGAGTCAAACCATCGATAGTATAATCAATTATACAAAGAATGTGTGTTGTATTTCCTCATCAGAGAATCTGCCTACATGTGATTTCGAGAACAGTCTCTATGGTGATTTTTGCATTTTTGATCAATCAAACAATGGGTCTGATGATTTTGATTGGACGAGACAGTCTGGAGAAACGCCCACCTTAGACACCGGTCCTATGTATGATCACACTCTCGGCGATGGAAAAAATGGTAGGACAAAAAAGTTATTCCTTTGTCTTAAACAAAATGCTTTCATAAATAGTTTTTTTAAATTGTAGCAGTTGGTTCAATATTATCCTCATCAGTACTATTGCAGGCGTGGTACTTTTGGGAAACATTTCCATTACTGAATTGTACTGTACACAAAACAAACCTTCACAATATGAAAAACTTATAACTCTCGCTCCTCAATGGGAAATCAATGTTTGGAGTTTGCAACGGTTGAAATTGTAAGAACAAAAAACCAAAGATGTGGACGGAGGGCCTAAACTATTATCATGTCTCCCCAAAATTAATCAATGATCTAAGCATAAGAAGTACCTCCCAAAGATCGTTTTTAGCAATAACAGCAGGGGAAGAGTTCACAGAAGTTGAAGAAAGTTGAAATATTATGATGGGGAGTAAAGGAACAGTACCGAAGAAGGGAGGCAGTACCATTGTCCTGCTTCTTTGTCATCTTCCAGGTGATCTCTTATCATTTGTATGTCTTTCATTATCAGGTCATTATCTCTTTATCGAAGCAACACGTCGTGAAGAGGAAATCAGGGCAATGCTTAGGAGTCTAGAGTTACGTAAGACTTCAGGAGGTACCTGTAGATTAGAGTTCTTCTATCATGCTTTCGGTGATAACATAGGAGAGCTAAATGTCTTTATTCAGGATGAAATTTATCCAATAGCTTTGGTCAGTGAAGATGAATGGAAGAAATATGAAATCGACCTGAAGGATGTATCTGGAGGATTTAAGGTACAACTGAAATCCTGTAGGAATTGAAGCTTTGCATTGAAAAATATATAAAATATGTAAGTTTGGAAGCAAAATGTTGACACCTGTTTATCCCTCATAGTTTACTGATTCAAATAAACCTCATTTTGTTGACACCTGTTTATCCCTCATAGTTTACTGATTCAAATAAACCTCATTTTGTTGACACCTGTTTATCCCTCATAGTTTACTGATTCAAATAAACCTCATTTTGTTGACACCTGTTTATCCCTCATAGTTTACTGATTCAAATAAACCTCATTTTGTTGACACCTGTTTATCCCTCATAGTTTACTGATTCAAATAAACCTCATTTTGTTGACACCTGTTTATCCCTCATAGTTTACTGATTCAAATAAACCTCATTTTGTTGACACCTGTTTATCCCTCATAGTTTACTGATTCAAATAAACCTCATTTTGTTCTCATTCAGATTGCCTTTGAGGGTGTACGTGATGGTAACCTTGGTGATATCGCTATTGATGACGTAAGCTTCGTTGGAGATAATTGTATAGGTTAGTAATTTAATCATTTTAATTATTTTTTCTTAATAGTATGAAGCGTCACGTGACGAACTCAACTTCTGTCACCTCACCTCCTCATTCATTATTGCCCTTTAAACCTTGGCAAGACAAATATTGTATTACAATTTTAAAATAGCCTGGACTATGCCTTATCATTTCAGAAATTGACCCTTGTTCAAGTTATCCATGTCTTAATGGTGGAACCTGCACTCCGATTGACAAGAACTTTCAATGTGACTGTATTCCAGGCTATCTTCAACCGAACTGTGAAGGAGGTATTGTACATTTTATTTGATTGAAAATTAAGGTTCCGATTGTTACGTGTTGATTTCTCTTAGCAGCCATTTACCAAGTCAATTAGATACAACAGAAATATTTTTGTTGTAGAATTGATTTTGGTGTGGTTTGGTTTCATTTTTATTGCTGTATTTTATAGTGGATGATACTATATGTGTTAATTCGATGTTGGTAAACAATCCAAATTGTGGATTGACTCATTAGTATATCCACTTTTCAGCAAGACTCTCAGGCAATCAAAACTGAAGGTAGATAGGACAGGTATTTTGCGTATTTAATTTGGAATTGTGTACCATTTCAATAATGCGTATCGTTTCATTCTTCAGTGCTTTTTATGTCTTCATTGTTCGTCTTCTTCTTTTGAATCTCCTTCATACAGAGCCAATGAAAGAATCATTGAGTACGCTGACTGTTGTAGCCATCTCAGTGGGAGCTTCAGGAGCAGGAATCATTATCATTGTCATCATCTATTTGATCTTTTGTGGTTGCCATAACAACGACAATAAATCACTTAGTGACGAGGATGACAAACATAGTACGCGGCTTTCGATGACAAACACCGGGTATGTTAGCGACGGAGTTGATGATACACGCAGAACAGTTTAAAACAATGTTTACGATTATGTTGTCAATTTTGAGGACAATGTGCTGCAATGGTCACATTCTATGAAGTTTTGTTTAAATACCCAATGTAAAAAATTGCATTGTATACAAAATACAGCAGTTTGTCCTAAATGTATTATATGTAAAAGTAGAACCCATCCGAATAAAAATAAAAGTTCACTCAGTGTTTTCAATATTTCAAGGAAACATTGGCAATTTCAGCTGAAACTTTCATGATAAATTTATAAGCATGCTGTGTGGCTATAAGCGCGAATAGTATGACTATTATCTTTACTTCTTGCTAACAGATTACATTGGAATGTAGATATAGACCTACAATATAACACAGATACCTCAAGGATATGCAGTTAGACATTTATACAATGAGCACTTTGGGAAGTAATATCTCACAATATTAAACTTATATAAAAGTATATTATAGTTATTTTCATTTTAGAGATTTGTAGTTTTCATCTGAGTTTATTTGTATTCTCAGACGTATATGACGTTTACAGTAACTTTAAAATGCTTTATCTCAATTTCACTTCCGCCTGAAGAAACTCCCACAGTTATGTAATTTACTTTCAGTAACTTTAAGTTTATGCACGCCAACACCAAGCCTCCGAACATGACGTCTTTACTGACATTGGTTCTTGAGAGAGTCCAAAGTGTAAATGTCCATGTCTTATACAAATTTGAGAATTGTTTTCATTCACCTACAACTGAGGAAGTTTTGTGAACTATTCAGGTTTTCAGCAATCGACAAAAACTTCATTTTAAAAGTTCTGTCATGTTTTAATGGTCATCTAATTACACCCTTATATTGAACCCCAATTGTTATACTTTTATAAGGAGAATGCTCAATCATGTTTGTTTAATGAAAATTTGCCAAAACAATAAAATCAAATCATTTGGATTTTGTGTGTGTGTGTATAGAGCTTGTTTCTGTTGATAGTACAGAGATTGATTATGTTAAACAGTGTTGTGTTTTTTATTTCTATATCTATATAAAACGACACTTAGCTTTGCAAAGCGAATGAGATTGATTAATTATTAAAACGCATTTTTCGATGGTCTGTTCTAGAATTAGGATTTTGTAATACATGCCTAATTGCCTTTCACATGACATCAAAACTGTATCATGTTTCAAAATGTTACTGAATGCGCATGACTGAAACATCTGCATTTTTATTCAAACACACGGCCAACCTCGTCTATTTATACATAATATGATGATGATCTGTTATAAAATAAGCAAACAATGTCCGCTGGTATCTGGAAGGGTAATAAATTGATACAACAACCAGGCAACCATGAAGTATACTCTAACTTTAATAACTCCCTAATGAGGAGGGGAGGAGGTGAACAGGGGGAATGGCCGGTACAGAATGGACACCACCACCTGAGGTGAGGTTGACCCTGAGCTACACTCGGCCCAAGCCTGACTCGGCCGTTGTGACTGAAAGGATGAAGGCTCAATTATTATAGTTAACACTCTCTTCACCGCTCCACTGTCACCCGTTAAAATAGAGAAAAGAAAATGTTGAACAAGCACACATCTTGACGGAGTTTGTTTTAAAAATACATGGCAAACGTATGGGGCGCCGTTTGTCAATTAATTGTTTAGCGTATTTTTGACGTGTTTTTACCATGGTTTGTAATAATAAGATGTAAACCATAGAAAGTGCTGTCAATTTATTTTGTGGTTTACATACCATAAATTTACAATCAAAGCTTATAAATTATGGTTTATAAACCATGAAAATTTAATCATCATAAAAAAACGTGAAAATTGAATCATCATAAAACACGTTTATAAACCATGAAAATTGAAGCGTCATAAAACATGGTTTATAAACCATGAAAATTTAAGCACCTTCAAAACATGGTTTATAAACCATAACAATTTAAGCATCAAAACATGGTTTACAAATCATGGTTTATAAACCATGAACATTTAAGCACCTTCAAAACATGGTTTATAAACCATGAAAATTTAAGCATCAAAACATGGTTTACAAATCATGGTTTATAAACCATGAAAATTTAAGCACCTTCAAAACATGATTTACAAATCATGCTTTATAAACCATGAAAATTTAGGCATCCTCAAAACATGGTTTATAAACCACGAAAATCGTGTGTTCACAAATCATGGTTTATAAACCATGAAAATCGTGTGTCACAAATCATGGTTTATAAACCATAAAAATCGTGTGTCACAAATCATGGTTTATAAACCATAAAAACGTGTGCTCACAAATCATGGTTTATAAACCATAAAAACGTGTGCTCACAAATCATGGTTTATAAACCATGAAAATTTAAGCATCAAAACATGGTTTACAAATCATGGTTTATAAACCATGAAAATTTAAGCACCTTCAAAACATGATTTACAAATCATGCTTTATAAACCATGAAAATTTAGGCATCCTCAAAACATGGTTTATAAACCACGAAAATCGTGTGTTCACAAATCATGGTTTATAAACCATGAAAATCGTGTGTCACAAATCATGGTTTATAAACCATAAAAATCGTGTGTCACAAATCATGGTTTATAAACCATAAAAACGTGTGCTCACAAATCATGGTTTATAAACCATAAAAACGTGTGCTCACAAATCATGGTTTATAAACCATGAAAATCGTGTGTCACAAATCATGGTTTATAAACCATAACAATCGTGTGTCACAAATCATGGTTTATAAACCATAAAAATCGTGTGTCACAAATCATGGTTTATAAACCATAAAAATCGTGTGTCACAAATCATGGTTTATAAACCATAAAAACGTGTGCTCACAAATCATGGTTTATAAACCATGAAAATCGTGTGTCACAAATCATGGTTTATAAACCATAACAATCGTGTGTCACAAATCATGGTTTATAAACCATAAAAATCGTGTGTCACAAATCATGGTTTATAAACCATAAAAAACGTGTGCTCACAAATCATGGTTTATAAACCATGAAAATCGTGTGTCACAAATCATGGTTTATAAACCATGAAAATCGTGTGTCACAAATCATGGTTTATAAACCATAAAAATCGTGTGTCACAAATCATGGTTTATAAACCATAAAAAACGTGTGTTCACAAATCATGGTTTACAAACCATACCATGTCCGAATTAACGGCTACAGCTACGGCTACAGCTACGGCTACGGCTAGATTTCCGCGTCATCATGCGTTGAGTTCATTTTACTTGAGTAATAGTTATACGTGTACAAGTTTTATAATGTAATATTTCGATGTGCTTTTAATTTACCGTATTTGTAATTATGCTGTATGTTGTAATGTATGCAGGGCCCCAATGGAAACCAGTTTTAACTGTTTGGGCATACCCTGGGTAAAGAAATGTAATAAATAAATAAAATAAATAAGTATAGGACATCCTTAGCCTTTCCACGTTCGTTGTTGCTTCGGCCATTGTCACATCACATTTAATTGTTCCCCCGGGCCCGCAATGGGCGCAAACAAACTCCGACTTGTCTCTAAGATTGTTAAGAAGAGTCGTCTAGGAACCAGACTACTTCGTGATTGGTTTCCTTGGTTAACGCGGTGCATTACATCATTGCTAGCTCGCATGGGGAACCGATCAGAATTGGGAAGGGGGTTTCAATGAGACGATGTGAGCCGTATCCGAATTGGCGGCTACAGCTACAGCTACGGCTGTTGCTAAGGATGTTGCTAAGGATGTCCTATACTTCAACGCATGATGACGCGGAAATCTAGCCGTAGCCGTAGCTGTAGCCGTTAATTCGGACACGGTTTTTTATGGTTTGTAAACCATGATTTGTGAGTGCACAAGCTTTTATGGTTTATAAACCATGATTTGTGACACACGATTTTTATGGTTTATAAACCATGATTTGTGACACACGTTTTTTATGGTTTATAAACCATGGTTTGTGAACACACGATTTTTGTGGTTTGTAAACCATGTTTTATGATGCTTCACTTTTCATGGTTTATAAACCATGATTTATAAACCATGTTTTGAGGATGCCTAAATGTTCATGGTTTATAAACCATGATTTGTAAACCATGTTTTGATGCTTAAATTGTTATGGTTTATAAACCATGTTTTGAAGGTGCTTAAATTTACATGGTTTATAAACCATGTTTTGAAGGTGCTTAAATTTTCATGGTTTATAAACCATGGTTTATAAACCATGTTTTATGATGATTCAATTTCCATGGTTTATAAACCATGGTTTATAAACCATGTTTTATGATGATTAAATTTTCATGGTTTATAAACCATAATTTATAAGCTTTGATTGTAAATTTATGGTATGTAAACCACAAAATAAATTGACAGCACTTTCTATGGTTTACATCTAATTATTACAAACCATGGTAAAAACACGTCAAAAATACGCTAAACAATTAATTGACAAACGGCGCCCCATACAAACGCTGTATGTTACAGTTATGAGGAATATACTATCAATATGAAATGTAGGACTACATGTTTATCATAGCTTCTCTAAAAAGAAACATAACTATTTGTTCTTTATCTGTAGTTAATATTGATAATGATTAACGAAACGTAATCAACCTATCCACAAACCGCGCTGTATTTTGATCTCTGTTGATCTCGTTATGCGGTGACTTGGTTTACAGCAGCAAGAAAATCAGGTTCTTTTTCTGTTTCGATGAGAACAAAAATGTAAAATGGAAGTGTTGGGCAAATGGCTAACTGGAATTCTGTTAGTCTCGGCTATGACTGGTAAGTTAAATCATCTCGTACCACGTTGCAATAAAAACTAAATGCTATGCAAATGTTATAGAATTAGAATTAGAATTAGAATTTTTTATTGTCCACATCATAAAAATACAGAAATTTGGTTTCCATTGGCACAGAATAAAACATTCATTTAGTTAAAAACATTAATTTAGCAACGTAACACAGATAAAAAGGACATCAATATAAACAAATAAATAAATAAATAAATAAAACATCCACTAAAATAGGAGCACATTTACAAAGTTGTCCAATGAAAGGGAAAACCGGCAGTTAACAAACCTACATAAGTATAAGTACACCCTATTTACGTACAGCTGATGCGTTAAATAAATGGATGGAGTTGGGGACAAAGGATTTCCTGTATCGAGTAAGGTTTGTACGAGGAACACAAAGTCTAAGACCAGATCTATTTTAAAAAAGTAATTAAAAAGGGGATGTGTAGGATCGGATATAATCATATGTACTTTAGATATTGCACGTTCCGAAAATAATGTTGTCAAAAGTAGGCAAAGTGAGGCCTATAGAGCGCTGGGCCCTTTTACACGGACGCGCTCAAACCGTTCCCTATTTTGCTGTGAAAGTGAACCATACACACTGACTATGTTAAAAGTAACAATACTCTGTATTACAGATTGATAAAATAAATGTAAAATCGTTCTGTCAACATTGAACTGCTTCAGCTTTCGAAGGAAAAACATCCGTTGCATGGCCTTGCCAAAAACGTCTTGAGTGTTTTTATTCCAGTTAAGTTTATCATCGATTACAGTACCAAGATAATTGTACTCATTCACTCGTTCTATTTCATTGTCATTAATAAACACCGGTTCATGGACCCCAGTGCGACGGAAATCAATAACCATCTCCTTGGTTTTCTTAACATTAATAGTCAAATAATGACGATCACACCAATCCACGAATTGTCCAATATAACAGAGTGGGTCATCCTTTAAGTATCCCGTAATTACAGTGTCATCTGCATACTTGATTATACTACAATTTGGACTAGAACAAAGACAGTCACTCGTATAAAAAGAAAATAACAGTGGTGAGATAACACACCCTTGAGGAGCACCTGTGTTGATAATCCTGACCTTAGAATTAACGTCTCCAATTTTCACCCACTGTGGCCGGTGCAGTAGAAAATTATGAATCCACTGTGAAATTTTCGAAGACACATTCATTTGCATTAATTTTTTAATTAAAATGTGTGGTTGTATTGTATTGAAGGCGCTAGAAAAATCTACAAATAGAGATCTGGCATAGCATTTTGGTTTGTCCAAGTGGCTGTAAAGTTGATGAAGATAAACTAGTACCCCATCATCAACCCCCTATGACTTGTCCAAATAACAGCCTGCATCTTCCAGAAGGAATTTCGAAACAAGCTTTTCAAGACATTTCATTATACTTGACGTCAGAGCCACTGGGCGGTAGTCGTTCAGTCCTGAAACCTTGCTGCCTTTTGGCACGGGAACTACCATAGAGGTTTTCCACATCTGTGGAATAACCCCCCTATCTATTGTCAGTTGAAATATTTTTGTAAAAATACCAGAGAGTTGATTGCTACACATTTTTAGAATTCTGTTACCTATACCATCTGGCCCTGAAGCCTTATTAATTTTCAGGCCTGAAAACAGTTTTCTTACATCAGACTCATTAATTAAGATAGTGTCATGTTCAGCATCACTTTTTAAAGATCGAGTTTTTCAAAAGATCATTTTCCTGAGAGAAATCATGACTGTCAAATCGACAATAAAAGTTATTTAGTTCATTAGCAAAGTCACTGTTGCATTCAAGTGGTTGTTTCTTTGGCTTGTATCCAGTGATTGTCTGCATTGCTTGCCACGCAGCCCGGGAATTGTTACACTGGAAAACGAATTGTAATATTTCAATACTGATGTTCCACAAAACTGTCTCGTTTCCTTTGTCTTGTTCTATTTGCTTTTAGTGTCTTTCTTAACAATAAATTGCTAAATATTTTACTCACTCTGGAGATTTATGGATTAGACTTCCTTCTTGTTCGTAAACCATTCTCTGTTAAATGAAATGCAACCATAATCGGGTCTGACTAGAAAGGTTAATGTCTAAATAAAATGCAAGGTTTTTGAGCAGTGGGTTCCGTAACTAGATATCATTTTTGTGTCTTGCGGGGACAACGCATAATTTGGGACGGGGGCTTTTGATGAGTCAATGATATTTGTTGATCTCATTGGGGGAAAGAGGCGGGGCCAGACTGACCCCCCCCCCCACCCTAGTTGTGAAGACGGCTTTGTTTCTTCGATTAGGTGGTTCAGCATCAAGTGGAATGACACACTTCATAGAGGACCATTTTCTTCCGTATTCGTGTGACGTAGATGATGGTATATCATGTGAAATGGACCACGCCGATCCAAACCGTGTTTTGATGAAGTTTCTTCAGCGACAGATGGGTCTAGGTAAGGTGATGTCGTCGTCACGTCACGAACTACACTCTCCATAAGTGACTGATAATCTGAAAAATTGATCTTGTGAATTAATGTTTGATGTTTTCTAGTATAAAGCAGCAGAAGAGTTGCAATAACATGATTTATTATTATTATAATAATTATAACAGAGTTTTGGGGGACAGACAGGAACTGATTGTGGAAAGACAAGAACCGAGTGTTTGGGGACATAGAACCGAGTGTTTGGGACCCGTGACAGACACGAATCGAGTGTCTGGGGGAAGACAAGAACCGATTGTTCCGGGGACAAACATCTAACAGTTTTAGACGGAAAACAAATTATCAAAATTGCTTAAAGGAGCTCTATACTTCTAGTTTTATGCCATGGAATGAATCCCTACTCACTGTGAATAAAGATGTATATAATACAATTTACCTGTAGAAGTTTCAGCCTCATAAGTCGTCAGGTTTTTCAGAAAAAAGTGAAAATTACACGGAAGTTTTTCAGGAAAGTTGTGTAAATCCGTTGCAGATTACAATTATTGGCATGGCGCCCTCTTGCAGCGAGAGACTCATGATTCGTGAACCGGCGATTCTTACTTGTGTATGAATTCGAAAGTTGACTGCGCCCGTCTAAAAATAGAGAGAGATCGGGTTCGAGGTCATGAAAGGTCACTTGCCCCTAGCCAGCGATCGATAACACCACCGTGCGCGTGTCGCGCGGAATTGTGCTAATAATAGCTTATAAATGTTTGCGGTTTTTGAACTGTACACACGGGTCTGGTGGTCATCGTGTAATGTTTTGTACATGTACTAAGTACTTGCAACGAAGCTGGGTTCTGATGTTTGAACTACACACCGGCATAGCTGTGTGTAAAGATTACTGGTTTTTACTCTGTGATTTATAATTACACATGCTTTGCGCTTCACGTAATAAGTAATGCATTCAAACAAATCTTTCAATAGTTGTACAGTGTTATACACTTATATGCTGGAGGATGGTTTTGTGGGCTGGAGTAATTACTTTTGTTCGGTTTTCAAATCACTTCTGTAACAGTCAGTGCATGGAGAAAAGTGCTTCCTTTTATTTGCATGACCGCCACGGTTTTCCATAAACAATGAGCTTGGAGGACACGTTTTCAAAAATTAATTTAGGGATTTTTTTTTATTGTAACAAAACAAAAACATCACATAACGAAGCAACAATGTTTCATTATTCCTACAAAAACTATGACATAATTTTCTGTGTTCAAAATAAAGAAATATAAGACCAAAAACAAAGCATCCGTCCGTGTGCAGAATAATTAGAAATAAGTGTCTCCGGAAAAGTCATTTGCTTATGATAGTTAACGGAATTGGGCAGAAGAATTTTACTTATAGAATGTTAGCTACACTATTGATCTAGTCTTTCACTGTATTCTTTATTTCTAAGGATTCTCGAAACAGTCAAGAATACTTTAAGAATTCGTCTTCGTCAGCGTTTATACCGTTCAGAATCGAAATGGCCGCCATATTTCGTTTGTAAATGAGAGCCCTTACTTGATTGGTAAAACCGTGAACCAAACTGAGTGTGCTATGTTGCTATTTAACCAATCAGCTGCTGCGTAAGGAAACGTATGGCTCCTTACTTACTACACAGAACTGACTGCGGTTTTGAGTAAACATTGAGGTGCCCGACTATCTTGTGAAAACACTCACGATGCAGTATAATTATGTACACGAGTCATTGCTATTATAACAAAATTTCATCAAGGTTTCGTTTGTTTTGTTTGAAAAACTTTTACACTTGTCCTCTAGATTACTGAGAAGGAAAAACCAACAATGATTGCATTTTTGGTCTTACAAACTGTTCACTGTGGCTTCCTCACGTTTGGCTCTCTAAATGCTTGGTGCATTCGTCTAAAGAAAGAGGCCTAATCCCGCAAGCCCACTATAAACAAATATAATACAACAAAATAAACAAATATTTTTAAGCATAATTCCATTCCTCCGATATAAGTAGATAATATTGTTTTACCCCTCTCTCTAGGGAACCTATGATCAGTTAACCAATTAAAAAAAATGTTTACCACCATAATGACATTTGTTTTCTTGTTTTATGGAAACATTCATTTATTTTAAGTTTCTTCTTTCAGCTGCATGAATTTCTCAACACATACCCACATTTACATGTACACTAGTACAAATTAATTATATTAAACATTTAAATATTAATGCTAAGTATAATTAAAAGCAACTAAAGGACGCCCAGGCAAGTATAATTAAAAGCAACTAAAGGACGCCCAGGCAATTAGTAGACTGGTATAAAGCATCAATGTTGAAATATTTGTTGTATGCTCCCTCTTATCTCTGGAGTGGATCCATTTGCAATACAGCATTTGGCACACTTGGTCGTGAGTATTGCTTAAAATAAGTTTACTATTGATACTAAACGGAAGCCACAGAAAGCAATGAACATGGCTTTTTCTTTATCTTAAATCCACAATGAACATTGATTTTTCTTTATCTTACAGTCTTTATACAGAATTGAAAACTTTATGAAGTTCACACTGGAACCTTTTTTTTCTGTGAAATATGAAATCATAATCAAGAAAACTGTATCTGAAACTCTTAAAACAAATGCACTATATTACTGATTTCGGTTGTTAGAACCCAAAATAACGACAATGTATTTACGTGCTGACAACTGAGCATACTTGTTCACTATTTTCTCCTGACTCACACAACGGATTGAGCAAAAATGTTCACAGATTTGTTTTTTCAAGTATACGGTTGATCACACAAAACATCAATATTGTCTGCAACTATTTTTTGTTGGCTGTACCAATCCTCTATAACACCTAATAAACAAACAATTAGGCAATTACCTAGCAGTACTTTGTTACAACATAAATAATAAATGACCGAAGAGGTAGGGTCTTAGATTGTTTTTGTTTTTTTCTATGTAAAGGCTTATTTATAGGCAAAATTATACAGAAAGATTCTATAAAATCACATGTGAAAGTTTCAGCTGAATACAGTGTCTAAAAATGCTGGTAAAACAGCCAAAAACTTTCGCGGTATTTACACAAGAACGCAAAATCCATCCACGTTTAGCGAAGTGACGGATATCTCTGGTTGCAGAAATCTGGCCAGGTTACAATATCAGGAAGACACCAGACACTGGTCAAGTTCTCCTGCTGCAAGTACCTCCGGACAGAATCCTCCAAAACTTTAACGTGATACAACAGTAGGTCAGTCACAGAGAGGCCTGAAATTTGAGGGGGGAAAAAAAGTACCAGGTTAGGTAACATAATTACCAAAAATGGACTCAAAATAATATAAGGTTATTGAAATAACCAGGGTTACTGTGCACAGAAATGTCTTAACCTGAACGTAAATGGTCAAGTTAAAGACTGAATTTTTACATCTGAACAGATATCAGAATTTAAAAAAAAATTGAGTAGAGCGACCCATTGGTACCCAGTTGGGACAAGTCAAGACCAAAATGTACTATAAATGCAATAAAACCAAGTGCAATTCGAATAAAAGACTTGTATTGCACAATACTATCATACCTAAAATAATAAGAGGAAAAAAAGGCTAAATCACTTTGCATATGATCATCATACATGGTGTACATAAAAGCAATGATGAATGTTTGGTAAACTTCTTGGGCGCACTTGTATTTCATGCATTTCTGATAAAGGAAATGTTTTACTATCTCTGGACTAAAAAACCCCAATAATTGTCTCTTGTTGTTACTTGTAATGACAAAATTCAGCATGATCACACCAAGACAAAACGAATAAAAAGCAGCCAAAGGATTGTGTTTACAACAAATGTATTGGCTACAGTGTCGTTACTGTCAACTCGCCCACTCCAAAGTTGCCCACTACAAAGTCGCCCCTATTAAGACGCATTGTTTTTGTGTACAACTTTTTGGGGGCCTTAGTTTTTTCACCTGTCTCGTTAAATTTTGTTTTTGCCATGATGCCCCCTAATTCAGACAAAAATGCTGTGGTGCCCTTTTCACATAATTGCTATCTCTGCCTCCTCCTCATTGGCTTGGCATAGTATACATCCCTTTTTTCAATTGCGTTGTATGTTCTGACATGAATATTGGCCAAATTCATGAAACGAGAAACGAGTTCAACTTACCAGTTAACTAGTTTACATTTAATACTAATAGAGCTGAAATTAACAGAAATAAAAATGTGTGCACCTACCACTTTTCTGTTGGTGATTCAAATGGTGCAACTCCAGAAATAACAACTACAGAAGATGCACAAAATAAATAAAAATAGTTGAAGTAATGAATCTGTACAACATGTCTAAAATTAACACGTACACATCATACATGGTACTTCTTGTTGAATGCACGTTAACTTCATGTAAATAAACACAAACAAGAATTTGAAATTGCATCCTTTCAAACAAACTGCAAAGTCATCTGGATCTACATACGGTGGGACTACAGGTATACTGTAATTGATGGACAGCTGGTAATGGTTACATCTAAACGTACATGTATCATTGTATGTTCTCATAAAACATTTGTTTAAATCAATAAATTATAGGTGCTTGGCTGTTGGCCAACAACTCGCCTTTTTAAAAGTTTTTAATTGGTACCATAAACTTACACATTGGAAGATTCTGAAATGTCCCCCTTCAACATTTTCTGGTCCAACTCCACGATGGTGTTGACGTAACCGGTGGCTCAAAAGGGGGGTAGCAGTCCCTGATGAATGGACAGCAGATCTATAAAAGTTAAAAATATTTTTGTTTGTGTTCAATTTAATCAAGAAGTAGACCTAATGAAGAATATATATCAATAAAAATAAATAAAAATACATGGCAGCATTATTATGATTATGTGATTGTTTTACTGTTAAAAAGTATGAATACTTAGAGAGCCTTTTCATTCAATCAAATGGCACACTTGACTTTAACACTATCAAAATAGGCCCACGATTTCTGGCAAACCAAAATGCCTCCTATCCTACAGAACAGACAGAGTGGTCACATTGGTATTAAAATAATCAAGATTTATATAAAGAAAACTCACTTGTGTGTGCATATCTAGCAGCAATCTCGCCAGGTCAGCGTTCGAAAGACTCAGTCCCATGGCTTTACTTCTCCAGGTATCTTCCTAATCCTAAGATGGTCCAAGCACCGACCATGCTGGATGGAACTTGGAAGTAACAACTTTTGGAGTTTTCTATACCTGACATGGCGTTTGACCGACGCACTCTTTGATCGTTTTAGGGCCTATTCTGTCAACTTTGGCCTCCCAATTTTCTTCCTGGGTTTATTGGCAACCGTTGAATCCAGTTTAGATCTGGTAAATTGACCTTTCAGACTCTAACATCGATAAAAGCCGTGGTATAACTTATGAAGATTGCAAAGATATTTGTTATCGACAACGCGAGTGTGTACACAGCAACTCCAAACAACCTCGCACGCGCGGAAACTGTGCTCACCACTAATACACGACAAACACAAAATAGATATTCTCCTATTTTAGTGGGTACGAGTTAACATAAACATGAACCATTTGCGAATCTTTCCAACTGAAAATGTACAACTATTATCGAGTGTGTGAGGGCAGCATTCAACGAATTGTCTTCAAAAAAGACTTCTCGTCTCAGTGAGACGAAAAGTCTTTTCGTGATATTGTTTTACTAATTTCTCAAAAACTACAGCACCTCAGCCACTAATATTTTAAGGGAAGCTTTCGACTATCAATATCTTTAAACCATGTAAGTTTAGTGTGAATCTGTGAGCTTTTTTGTTTTGTATCTTACCAGAAGTATAGAGCTCCTTTAATTCTCCATACTCACATTTTTTCTCTCGATTGCACAGACCCTAATCTTCGACCACGTGCCACAGAAACCAACGCTACTGGTTTTGAATGTGACTTTCAACCTGACGCCCCGATCGGTCCACCTTTGCCATTTATGTGTAACTGGGAGTTAGAGACGAACGATGCTGCAAACTGGGAACCAGGAAGCTTTGTTTGGAATCTTTTAACACAAGAATAAGGTCCCCAAATAGGTAGGTTTAAAGACGCACGCTCGTCAAACGAGCAACGACAAATTCGTGCCACGAAAAGTCACCTTTGAACCCCTGAACACCCGGCCGTCCGGCCTGCCCTGCTCTTACAATGCCGAAGGGTGCGAGGCCATGGTGGTGTGCCAACCAGCTGAGTCTAAAAATAGCACTGGGCGCCCCGTATTTGAAAAGCTAGTGCATGTAGTTCTAAGCGCAGAGCGCAGCGCACACTGAGTACGGATAACTGATGCTTGCGCGTGTTATTTGAAACGCTCATTAATATGCAGCAACTTATACTGAAAGAGTAGCATCATCCACGATGATGATAGATAAACAATAGATAGTTCCCAGTAGACGCCATCTTTACGGGCAAATCGCATTTTGGCTTGCAGGCGCGTCAAGCGCTCTAATTATTAACGCAGCCGCGTCGTTTACTAACCAATCATGCAATGAGTTTTGTGAAATGTGCGCGTGCTGCACGCCGTTCTCACGCGCGTAATGCATGACTGTGTGTTCCAAATTGCCCGTAAAGATGGCCGATTTACGTCATATTGCAACCTATCTATATTGAGTAGGCCTGCAGCGCGCGCTGGGTGATGGCCATACGACAGTATACATGATCCAAACACAGCTTGAGTTCACCTCTTAGTGAACAATTGTCAGTGAATTTTGCCTACATAAGTTAATGCAGTAAATTATCCCACCACGGAAAAGAAATATTATTGCATCAAAAGTCAACAATAACAACAATGATCCGCGATGGCACTTTCGGGTCTGCACTCATGCATTCATACGGGAAAATGTCAAGGTCTTGTTCTCTTTTTACTCTAAAATTATTGTGCAACACGTACGTACAGAGCCTAATAACTACTACAGTCCAAGGCGACTAACATGGAAAACCAACCAAAATTGCCTAATGCAGTGACGCATGAATGATTAGGCTTTTGTTACCTTTAAGGGTTTTATCAGGCTATCAACCCAATGAAAACCCTAAATACTTTTCAAACAGGACAGCGTCAATCTTGGATGTGTTCATAAAATACAGGCATGTCCCTGAAGTATGGAAATCAAAGACTGGGGGTAAGCCTATAACCGAGACAAATTCAAAGACCAACAACAATGACATTAATTAGACCAACATTTATGCGTCTGTCTATGTTACAAAAAAAATAAAAAATAGGATGTCAACGATCCCAACGCACATTTCGACAAATCAATAATCTATGGATTGCTTGTTGTCATGTACATGTACGACGTCCACGCAGAGGGTGTTGTTTATATACCAGAACAGCAATAACAAACAACGAAAACCGCCTTTCGATAGGACGAATGGCAGAGGACGCAGTAACAAAAAACGCTCCTTGATTTGACGAGTGTGTGCCTTTAATTGTGAGAAAATCCTGTGTTTTCATTTACAAGTTTTAAAATCTTCCAAACTAACTAGGAACACCTTGATGATAATCTTTTGAAGCTGTTTGGACAATATAATGATAATTCATATCAAAATCATCTACGTCAACAATCATCCATGTGAAGACAACAGTTTAAAAGTCAATGCTGGACATATTTTGACACTGCGGTGAGCGAGAACATTCTTCAAAGGACCAATCAGAGAGCTTGTTGTTTTTGCAGGTGCTTATGCTATATCTCGTTTGAACAGCCAAACAGTGATAGGTAAGACAAGCCTATTGGCTCCTTTGATACATAGCCGAGCTGACGTCGCAACAGTAGCGTTGTTGGATGTTGACTACTACATTCGCGGTGAAGAAACAGGCGAGTTGAGACTCTGTAACTATTAGATAAAGCTATCATGGAAAGCTGTGCCATTCCCTTCCTCACCTCAGCCAAAAGCTTTATTACATTAATAACTAGACATTTTTATGGAGGTTGGGTCGGGGGCATGGACACAATTTTGTTGTTTGTTTGTTTGTTTGTTTGCCTATTTTTGTTTGTTTGTTTTGTCTTTGTTTGTTTTTGTGTGAGTGCTTTTCACGTATTTAACAATTCATTTGTGCATTTTTCTTCTCGATCTCACTTTGGGGCGAGAGGGGGCGGGCAAGGGTTGGTTACACACTGCACCATATAGTGAACCATGTCACACGAGGCAATGCTAGTACATGCAAAAGGAGTAGCTGGGTAGAACCGCAGAAATTGTTATTGTATGTCTTCACATCAATAGAATTTTGTGAAAGTTTAAAGGTAAATAATTTGGTAAAGATTGCCTAAAATTAGTTGTGTCATGCCCTTGCAAAAAGAAGTCGGGACAGTGAGTCGGGAGAGGAGATACCTATACCCATAGTGTCATGTGATGTATTTAAATATTAAATAGTTCATCGTAGTCGTTAACCAGACTAACTATAGACCGTTCTCAAAAATGTTAAAATTGAATGAAAAATTCAGAAAACAAATCAAATAACCAATGTCTTGCTAACTAAGCGTTTGACTTGTCGTCATTTAATTAATTCCATTCCTATTTTTTGTTTTTCCAGATTGCATTCTGAGTATTAAATTGCAAATTGAGAATAGAGAGCGTGTTTCCTTGTGGTCGACTGAAGAAAATTTTCCTGAAACTGAAAGGTGGATTAGTTTACGCTTCTTGGAGTTTCACCCACCAGGTTTGTTCAAGCCGTTTAGCTGTGGTTGGCACTTGGTTGAGAGTACAAAGTCAACCCAAGATTCACTGAAGTGCTGGATTCAATTAATTAAGCAGAACATTTTACCTAACTGATTATGGTCAGTTAAAAACACTTGAAGCAAATAGTATTTTTCAAAGACTATGCCTCTCAGAAGGTGGTGTAACTAAGGGGGAACGTGCCCCTCCCCCCATTGCTGTTCGTGCCCCACACCTCCATTTGAAGTCTAGACTATACAAAATGTTTCCATATCATGCTGACATTTTCTTTCACAGGTCGTGTTTGAAAGTACAATGAGTCCCAGTGAAGTGGAAAGACCCTATGCTGCACTTGATAACATTGTCCTTCGCTCAGGAGGTAGAGCACTTTCCTTTTTAAAAAGAAAATCCGATCCTCTTATGAAATTGCTTGCACAAAGTTTTCATTTAAAAAAATATATTGCTTAAATTTGGAAACTGTGCAATGTACAGACAATTTTTGTTTTCCAAGATATATAAACAAAAGGCGCTACCTATGGCGTTTTAAGTGTAACTTTTTACAATTTGTAAACTTGGCATTGACCAGTAATTCAGAGTCAATCAACTTTAAAATCAAACACAAACAATATTTATATAAAAATATAAATAAAGCAAATGTCCATTATGAAATAAAAACATGAATACTGACTTACAGCATGCCACAAAATGTGGCTCACAACCTCTATTGTACTTAATAAGTTGATCTGAGTTTGTAGAAAACAAAATGGCCAGCATTAAGGTCAAGAGCTTGCATCGGAATTGAAACCGGCAAAACAGAAGTGTTAAATTGAAGAGTTTTTTGTGTTTTCTTTGTCTTTAACAAAGACATATCGCAATCGCAATGTATAGTTGTTTTTTCTTGCTTAATTTCAGCTCTTCCATCTAGGTATGATTGCGAGGAAGCTAATACGTTCCTCACAGATGACTGTGGACTCATCGAAATGAGTGAAGATAACTTCTGGTCGAGGGGGGTTGGTCCCACGCCCACAGCCGGGACAGGTCCGTCTGTGGATCACACACTGGGCACAATAGACGGTATGGTACCTTATCCTCATTATTGCATTGTGTATTACGTCACTTGATTTGTCTCTTTCTAAGCCAGAAAGGAAATCGAGCATTTAATTTCTCATCTAATCTTCTTCCCAGTAAAAAGTCACCATCATTGTATGATGTAATGACTGGTTCCATCAAACAAAAGATCACAATTTATAAAAGGTTAAAAAGGGACATGTTCTGCCTGGATGCACTAACATCTTCGCAGTAGACCTACGGTCCTGAAATAGCAAAGAACAAGCCTTAGATAATAAAAAAAAAAAACCTGCTCCAGACACCAACCCAACAGCCATTCCTGATCCTATAGACGAATATCCCTTCCATGTGACTTATTGTCATGTGACTTATTGTCGTGGGAAGAAAACCTAGCGTAATAGAAACAAAAGCATACTCAATCAATATCAAAATTAACACCACCTCTCAATGAGTCATTGTCTACCATTTTGTTTGAAGGTGGTTATTTATACATTAAGTCAAGTGAGATGTCTACATCAACAGCATCATTACAGAGTGTTGAATACTTCAAATGGAGCGACAAAACACCATGTATGCTTAGGTTTTACTACCATGCATTTGGAGCTAGTCTTGGATCGCTCACTTTACGAATAAACTCAAGTCATTCAGTTGACTTGGATGAATCCATCCCACTGACAAACGTAGATGAATGGATTGAATACGATGTGGATTTATCGGCTGTCTCAGGAAGATATCGTGTGAGTATCAAATATAGTGGATCATGTTGGAATTGATGTTTAATTGGGGGGGCACTTTAGTTACGCCCCTGTGATTTGTCATCATAAAGAATTTTGGTTTTAAACTGCTGTAATTTTTGGTACGTCACAGACACGTGTGTACATTTCATTTGGGTCAGGCTGCATCTTTGCTATTGGTGGTTAAACTCCCTCTTTACTTTGCTTTGTTTTGAGCCAGATATTATTTGAAGCAACAGCCACAGGATCCCAGGGTGATATAGCATTAGATGAAATTGAGTTCCAGCATAGTCAAGCATGGGTAAGTTTACCATGTATAATGCTGGAATAGTGTGCTTGTTGAATCATTCTATATATCAGATTATTACGTTTATGTGAAGCCGTTTGAACAAACTTACCAAAGATGGCATTTGTTTTCTTGTAGAGAGTGATTCTTGTATGTTTTAAATGGTGTCATAATTTTATCGATATTTTTTTAGGAGTGGATTTTTGCCGAAGTTTTCCTTGTCTGAACGGTGGGTCGTGTACCCAGACGTCACAAGACGACTTCCAATGTGTCTGTGCTAAAGGATATGACGGACTCGACTGCAGCACAAGTAAGTGACGGTCAAAGCATTAGGCTGAGTCAACATCGGCTTGTAATGCTACGGCAATAAAGACTGCCTTTGCGTAATTCATTGTGTTTACTGGAGTCAAAACAACAGTCTTAGCCAAGACTGCTCTTTAATTAATAACGCCTTTAGCTTAATACACTCTTTAAAAAAACTACCGGAAATGACCCAGTTCCGGGTCACGTGGTGCCCGACCCATTTAAGGGTTAGTATGACCAGGAATTTGTGTCAAAATGACCCAGAAATGGTAAATTTAACGCAGAATCTGAGTTAAAATCCTTTTTTTAAACCACTTTCTGTGTGGGTCAGGCCTAGGGCTAAAAACAGGTCAATTCCGACTGGGAGTTTTTAAAGTGTACCCCAGGTGCTCCAAGTCGTCACCTATATACTTATTTATATTTATACACATTTATAGATATCGATGAGTGCAACCTCGACTCCTCACTCTGCAATTATGATCCATTGAGAGTTTGCCAAGATGAGTCCCCTGGGTACGAGTGTGTGTGCAAACATGGAATTCAAAGGAAGTTGCATCGAAGGTAAGTTCACAAACAAACAGATTTCTACAACTTTTAAAATCCTTGCTCTATGATCAGATAAACATCACAAAATTATGTGGTTCGATCATTAAGCCTATTAACACTTTCAATACAGACACGATTGAGCTTAAAAATAATATAAAACTTTATGGAAGATCTAAAACAATTTGCAAGAGTTTTTTTAATTTTTATTTCCAGCTTGTTCAAACAATCCTTGTACTCGTGAATATGAGACATGCCTACAGAATGACAACGGATTCATATGCACATGTAATTACGGTTATACACCTCAAGTGATGGACAGTGTATAAGAGGTAATGACATCATAAGTCATCTATATTCGTCATAAGAAATGCCCAAATGAGCAGCTTGGGTCTGCCTTCAGTTACAACCATAACCTTACAGTATACAAAACCGGCTGATAGGTTAGCTACGTTAACGTCAGCCATTTTGAAACCCTCTGCCGTTAATTATAATTTCAGCTCACAAAGAAAGCCGCAGAATGTGAAATATGACTTTGTGCCTTCAGTATTGTGCAGCATGAATCTATAGATTGCCAAAAGCTGATTCAAAATGGCTGATGAGGCCTTGCATTTGGCGAATTATACTCAAACAAAAAGGACTTCCAGATTACAAATGTATGGCTATATTTTAACCTTTTCAAGAATATTAAAATCAGCAATCAATATTAGTTTATATCTCATTTTATCTAGGTCACTGTACAAATTTTTCCTGAAATGATACTTGACATATCGCTCACTACGCCTAATTGATGATCAGTTGTACAAGTATACATCCATTATATAGTTACTTTTGTTATCAGTTGTTTTAGTTTCAGTAGCCTAACAGCAAAGTGAAACAAGATTAAAAAAAAAAAAATGCTTGTCATTGTATCCAAACACAGTCACTAATTTCATATGAAACAAATAACCTATTTATCACACAATTTCCTCGTTTTATTGTTCTGTTTAGACAAATCCGATGTGGAGTCTGGCATTGCACCTTACACAGAGAAAGTTCTCCTTGGTACATACGTGGGTGGATTTCTTCTCGGCATGTCAGTAGCTCTTCTAGTAATTATATGTCATTTCTCGTTTTGTGATGAACGTGTACATAGTGACGACGAAGTAAGGGACGTAACAGACAAACATGATTCTGTCACTCTGAAAAATAACATCTCAAAATCTGTCAGGAATGGAGGATTTGAAATGGAAGGTCTTGAACCGACCGCAGATGAAAATATTGATCAGAAAACATTAAAATCTAATTAATTATAATTATTGTCTTATACTTTTGTTTTATTAAATTAATTTTATTTACACGTGATAACTAAAAAGACTCGACAAACTTTGATTATACAAATAAACGATTGAATGATACCTGTTGAGAATGAAATTGGTTTAAATGAATGGTTTTAGGTTAGCACGATCTTCAATATATTCGAGTAACATGCACAAATTGAACAAATTTTATTAACAACTTGCGAACGTTATATTGATTTAAAAAAAAGGCGGACCAAACAATTTTCAAAAATCCAGAAGTGTGTGTGTCCATAAGAGAAAGTGTAAACCATCGTGCCACTGAGGAATCTCACGTGATTTTAACAACCACGTGCACAATGGGTGTGGCTTAATTATCAAAACTCAAACCATTGACTGGTTCCTGTATATGCAACTTGATCTACTCGTTTAATATTTAATAAATATTCGTGAATAAGGAAATCGAGAATAAACACATCTACGAGAGTTTCTGATATGATTTACTCTTGGTTTGAAATGAGACAAATAATAAGTAAATATTTACATCCAGACTGATTTGTCTGCTAGTGATATGATATTTACAATCATAACGAGAAACAGAAACAAGTTTTCATCCTCATTTTATTTCTGTTAAACAGAACTTTTGAATAAATCGTTTGGGATTTTAACCTGAAATCTTCTGATGAGTCTTTAGATCAGATTAATTGAAAACTTGCGAAAAGATACGATTCTTACTTCATAACATCATTGATAGTGTTCGAACATGTTTTCTCTAAACTGTTTCTAAAATAATATACATAGTACAAAACTTGTAATGTAACATTCATCGAGCTTTGATACCCTTTCCAAGCCGTTTCCATGCATGGTATGCAACCTCAGCAGATTGAAACCTAAACAACGAATTGGCGGGAAACACAACCGCCATAATTAACAGCGAGTGATTACCATACCATCCGTCAATAATCGGCACAAAGATAACTGAATTCCATTCATTTATTAAATTGTCAACTAACCACAGAAGAACGTTAGCAATAAGTATGTACATCAAGGCTTTTCTAACAAAGGGTCTGAATTGGCTTGTGACTTCAAATCGTTGAATATTAATGAGAAACTCTGTTTGTAGCCACGCCTCTACTATGTTTGTTACAGCAAAGACAATTGCAAAAGCCAGTGTCAAGATATTGGATTTGGAATCAGAAGTGAAAAGAAACCCCAATGATGCCCATATACGAAAAAAAGATATAAGAAAGATTGGACAGACCGTTATGAGCAAAACATAATCAACAATACCAAGATGATCATTTCGAAACCCAACCCTTGGTCTCAATCTCTTCCGGGTCATCACTATGACAACAGGGAGAATCACAAAGGTCGGGATAAGCGAATAATATTGTAAGTTCTCACTAGCATCTTTTGTTAACAATTTTTCTCTCATGTAATGGTCACTGAAAACCAACTTAAGTAAACTTAGAAACGGAATAAGATAAACGAAACACCAAATAATACTATAGTACTTTTCAAAAAGTGTATATTTTGTCACCTTTGAATGTGTAACTGCAGTTGAACCATAATTCCCGCAAATCTTATCAAACTGTTCGGCGGTGGTCTCCAAGACGAAACTTGATTCTTGATAAGCTCTCGACCCTCCAAAGTCGTCATTGCTTCGTCCACGATCTAACAAAGCTGACTTCTGGTCTGAAAGACTCCGTCTTGCTCTCGAGGTACTGTTCTGTGTCTCGGCGTGATGGGAAGATGGCCATAGCTGGACGAGAACCCCCAACGACACAACAGCGTACTCGGTGTAAAGACCCTTCAAGTAGTACTGAACCTCGTCAATACCGTAAACAAAATCGCTGTGATTTGCACAGCATTTCTTGAAACTCATTCTAGTATTAGAGGTACTACAATTCAGATCTACATCATCAACATCATATATCGAGATTAAAGGAGAGATGAGTTTACCAAACCACCACCATGCCTGCAGTCCCACGAGTGCACTTAAAGAGAAATGAAAGAAGACGCGGTTAGCAAACAAAGCCCTGCTGTACATTCGAAAAAACAGCAATTGAAGGAAACTAGCTATCAAGCTGGTGAAGTGATCGAGTATCACAACCCATTCAAGTGGGACTGATTTAGTGAAGCCAATCGCCATGCAGTGCACATCACTGGCAATTTCAAGGCAACGAAACACACAGCTTCCAAAGCCAAACGTGTACAGGGTAATCAGCATCGAGGATTCATCAGAAGGTACTGTGACGTCTTTCGTCTCAACCGAAGTTTGGCGTTGATTTCCGTCACCAACAAAGTTATCGAGTTCAATATGTGCGTTGTTATTGGAACAGAACCAAGACACATAACCAAGGCGACGCCAAGTATCTTTCTTAATGATAAAATACACCAGAAGTGTGTTAATGAAGATAGCATAGATGATTCTTGGTGCGTGCATGAAAATCATCCAAGAGTCATACTCTTCATTGGATATTGTACTATCAACAGCCACCGAGATACCCAAGGCTGTAACAAACAACACAATAAGGCCACGTGTAACTTGCTTGTCTACTTCTACCGGTCCAACATCTTCACTTGTGAATGTTGACGGAAGAAGATTGGATGTATCACCCTCTGATTCTTTATTGGAATCCATGATATTGGAATCAGCGATGTTTGAATCCATCGTGTCTTGAAGAAATAAGAGAAAAGGAAGGAGTGACTTGCATGCATATGATGGGAAATTGTATGCAGTACAGGCCTATGAGGAAGTTAATATGAAAGGCTCTAAAAAGACAGGAAGTGGAAAACAGTAACAAGCTACAAGTTGTGTTTGGAAGATCATGATTAACAGGTTGTGTTTCCAAGATCATGAATTTAACCATCATCATCAATTCATTTTGATGATCTCCATCCTCCAAATAAATCTTATCATAATCATAACAATTAAATGCATATCTAAGCAGCATGTTATGTAAGTAGGCTAGCAGTAGCAGGTTACAAACATCCGACCTACACCAACACAACAAAAATCAATCTTACCTTGAGAAAATCGAATAGCAAGAAAAAACAGACAAGTGCCGGTGATGCAAGTAGTGTCGAACTGATGGGTACACTGGCGCGTCAATTCTATTTCGATCGACTTTACAGATATACTTGTATAACACGATGCTGGATTTAATTTCAAATGAACAACTTTAGCAAATAAAACGTGACCGTCACATACTTCCTTGTTGTAGTTTCTAAACAACTCCAGCAAAAACACATGACGAAGAAAACTCATGCACTACTTCCTGAATCTGTTTGCTTCCGTAGGCCCTATTAACTTTTATTAATACATACCTCGGAGAGTTTGTGCATTCTGATTGGTCGAGGACTGGTCACGTGGGGGTGTATTAACATATGATAATAGACCGGCTCTGTAAACTAGCAAATAAATGGCCCCTAAACAAGCACAATGTTGTGTAAAAGTTCGTTTTGCACCGTGCTTCCCCCTGTGTAGACTTGACTCAAGTCCCAATCCCGTGCAAGGCCCTTCCTTGCCTCATCGTCAGAAAACTATTATTTTGCGCTCTGCATTCCCCAACCTGTTCCGCGCGCGGGACAGGGACTTGACGAACCCGCAGTTGCCTGATATGTAAATTTATTCACTTACGAATATGCAAAGTTATGGCGCATTACTTGTTGTCCAATCAAACGCGTTCAAAAAGAAGACTCGTTGATTTTTTTATTTGCGGGGGTGGTAAAGTACTTTGTCGAGGATCGAAATGCATGAATATATATAAAAACTACAAATTTATTTGAATTCAAGTTAATATTACGTATACATTGGGATTGGTATTGTTTGCAAATGCATACTTTGAATTGTTGACAAATGCAATTTAGCGACTTAAAACACCCACCCCCTCTTCCGCCCGGCAGCCATTCTGGAGATGCTTACGTCCATAGATACATGATACAAACGTCACAGAGCAAGATGAATACTAAATGAAAGGGGCGGCACTTCCACGCTCCCATTGGATTTGTACATCTCCCCATTTGGGGAGATTTTTCTATTCAAATGCGTGGAGTAGGAAACGACCCCGTCAAGTCCCTTGATCGCCACCGCATAAATAACTACATTTTGTCGGTGAGGGCGCACTGGTATTCTGTGGCTGCATGCTGGCGCGTTACGTTAGGAACCTCGCACGAGAAAGGGACTTGAATCAAGTCTACCCCCTGTGCGGAAACTATCAAATCTGTTTCTTTGCGCGTATTGTTTTTGGTTATTTTTACGAGGATGGTGCCGCGTGTACGCGCATACCACGCGTGTTCGTGCATACCACGCGCGTATGCATAAACGCACAGACAATGTATCATTTTGGTAGCTGGTACGTGCATGAAGCCAAAGTAATGCAAAGCATAAAGCCGTACACCAACCAAAGTGTTTCTATTTATAGTGCTGTTACTTTAAAAGTCTGGTTCTTCAAAATATGCACATTTCTGATATAGTTAATTAAGTGCAGGGGACTAGGAGCCACGCAAAAGTTGAACAGCCAAAAGAATGGCCCCTGAACATGAGTGGATTATTTCCAAAATTTACGGCGAAAGAAAAATCACAAATTCTGATGATTACTACCCTTTTTCTTCGTTAAAGGTATTTATTAATGGCAATAACAGTGTGGGTAGCCGGTCTTCACTGCGTGGTAATGACCTTGGTTGGTGGCTGGCCGCTGTTAATGGACCTCGCCTTCGGCTCTGTCCATTAACAGCGGCCAGCCACCACCCCGGTCATTACCACGCAGTGAAGACCGGCTACCCACACTGTTATTCCCTAAATAAAACATCTCTAGACGATCATAATAAATAAACTCAATTTATTTTTATAATGATTGCTAGATCCATAGAATGCAAAGAGACTGCGACCTTGTGATGTTGTTTTCCCAGGTAGCAAGCCTTTATGGGGCCCATATAGGTTACCCCCATGTGGGACCCATGTGGGCATGGGATGGGTCTATTTGTAAAGGTTTTGTTGGTTTTGGTTTCAGTTTAACAATACTTCTCCTATGGATGCAAAAGGAAAATGTGTCTAACACAATAGAGATTCAGGAAAATTAATTTTGTTGTTAAATATTTCTGGTAAACACTTCCCTCTCCATTTCTTCATGACGGTCACAATAACCTAAATTAATACTTAAGGTAAAGAGTTCAACTAAAACTAGAAATTAAGTGTTCGTTAAAACGAACACAGGGGTTTCGGTTTGGGGAAGAAAAAGAAAAATATAAAAAAAGAAATATAACTCTACGACATGTGGTTCAGGAAATTTAGTTTTTTTCTTTTATATTGAACTTCCTGTCAGAACCGGAAGGAAAGGTTAAATCGAGAGTCATGTTTTTCAATAAAATGTCAAATGTGCCATAAGCTAGCAGACTGCACAAAAAAAAGACTTTTGCTTCGATTAAGTGCTTCAAAGCTTTAAAGTTGGTCCAATTTCAAGATAAGTAGACTCTTGACCTGTGACAGGCCCTTTTTCACTTAAGTCTGCCTAAAAACTTAAACCTTGTCTTCATTCTGATACTGAATCGAAAGGAGCATTTAAACCAAAAATAAAGGTCAACATGGTGTCACGGTTACCCAAGACTAATCTCCAATGCCCAAGGATTATGTAAACAAAAAAGTTTTTAAATCGGCTGTGTAATTCTTGAGATATGGTGTCACTTCCGGTTGACCTGGAAGTAAAGGTCAACATGGGGTCATGGTTACCCAAGGCTAATCTCCCATGCCCAAGGAGTCTAGAACTGAAAACAGTTTTAAAATCGGCTGTGTATTTCTTGAGATATGGTCCCACTTTCGGTTGACCCATAGGTAAAGGTCAACATGGGGTCACGGTTACCCAAGGCTAATCTGCAAACCCAAGGAGTCTATAACTGAAAACAGTTTGACAATCGGTTGTGTAGTTCTTTAGATATGGTCTTACTTCCGGTTGACCCGGAAGTAAAGGTCAACATGAGGTCACGATTATCCAAGGTTGATCTACAATGCCCAAGGAGTCTATAACTGAAAAAAGTTTGAAAATCCGTTGTGTATTTCTTGAGATATGGTCTCACTTCCGGTTGACCCGGAAGTAAAGGTCAACATGGGGTCACGGTTACCATAAGGCTAATCTCCCATGCCCAAAGAGTCAAGACCTGAAAAAAAAATTCAAATCGGCTGTGTATTTCTTGAGATATGGTCTTACTTCCTGTTGACCCGGAAGTAAAGGTCAACATGGGGTCACGGTTACCCAAGGCGAATCTGCAATGCCCAAGGAGTCTATAACTGAAATAAGTTTGAAAATCGGTTGTGTAGTTCTTGAGAAATGGTTCCACTTCCGGTTGACCCGGAAGTAAAGGTCAACATGGGGTCACGGTAACCTAAGGCTAATCTCCAAGGCCCAGGGAGTCTATAACTGAAAAAAACATTAAAATCGGCTGTGTAATTCTTGAGATATGGTGCTTATAAGGTTGGCTGCAAAGCTAAGACACAGCGCCTTGAAATATTATTTATGATAAACTTTGAATTATTGTCATCAGACAACTGATGACGTCACGGTGGCGAAATCTAATTGTTTTTTCATAGTAAGATATTATAACCTACAATATGGTATAAGAGTTGTCCCCATGCAATACCTTTGAACAAAAACCATGAAAATTCAAAATTGTCACCTTTAGGTGTAGATTTAACACACGTTGACAGAAGGCGCTATAAAAGGTGGTGACGTAATGATTATTAGTAATTGAAAGCATTAACAGAAAAATATAATAACAAATGAAAAATGAAAAATAAATAGTTACATTTGCCGTTAGTGTGTTCAAAAACTGCCTTCTGTAATTCTTGTGTCCATGAGAATTGTTTCACACGAGTAGAAATAAGTATCTATTGGGTTGTGGTGAACGAGAGATGCTATTAATTGATAACCCTTTGAGCGCTGAGAAATCCGAGAAATGTTAATGGTCAGCTTGTATAGCACCCTCTTGTGTTTCCCTAGTTCCACTTCCAGAGAACTATAAAGGAAGCAAGAGGGCGCTATATCCTGCCACCGTTAGGGGCGCACCACACTAAATAAACTCCCATAGGAACCAATGCTAAATGATAAATATTCAAAAATACTCAAAAAATCGTGAAAGTCTCTCAGCCTCTTGAAAACCAATCAAACATATTTTCGGACGACTGAACTTCAGAATTCTTTTCAATTTTTGCCAGGTCAGCCGTTTGGAATTTTTGCTAACTACCCCAGAAGAAAAAAACGCGAAAATTTGTATTTTTCCAAAACCGACTTGCTGCCAGTTTTCGTGAAGCACTTCTCTACTTACCCGGTCAAATAGGGCCAACTTTAACGCCTAAATTTATCAAGTCTCCTCAAAAGTTGAAGCACAGAACCCCCAGGTTGTGATAGATTATTATATTTACACAGTCTATTAATTGCATGACCCCCAAAACGTTGTAATTAAAAATAAGTTGTGGGTTTACAAATTATGATAAGTAGCTTGGCGCATTAATTCTGGCTTATTTGGTGTGGTGCGCCCTATAAGGGCACTTAATTATTCTTTATGGTTAAAAAATTATGCTTAAATTGTTGAAAATAAGTCACTGACTTGATATCTGAAAAAATGAATTGGAAATGTTATTGCGTTCGTCTACAACAAGGTCAAACATGTTTGAGCATTTACATGTACTCTAAGCAATGCGATAAGAAAAACCTGCATTACACGCTGTGTACACTCTAATGACAAGTCAGTTGTTATATCCAAATCCTAGTCACTCAACAAGTTATAAACTTATCTCTTTTTTTTAGTTATACGATTCTAAACGCCTTACAATTATTTTTAATAATTGACAAGAGGGGGTTAACTAATGTGGAAGCTGTAAAAGGGAAAGGGGATTGAAGAGGGAGGGCCTGAGAAGGGGGGGGGGGTAGATTTTGCTTACCCGCCAACATTTTTAACCATGTAATCATATTGAGTTTAAAATGGTGAACTTTATAACAAAAAAGAATATACATAGGTCATTTTACCACGTTTAATTGTCATTGCAAGTTTCATTTTACCTAGCTTTAAGGGATAAGGGGGTGAATGGGTGGGCGGGGCGTGGGCGGGGCTTGTTGCAAAATGCCCTTCCAGACACTTTACGGTTAATAAATTGTGGGTGAACGGGAACAATTGGACTATAGTTAAGAGTTAAGAGTTAAGACTGTAAGCTAATAAGGTGTGTGGGCTGGGAGATAGGGTCCGGGCTGACGGCTAGGGTTTTGGGCTTTGGGGGTAGGCTCGGCTGGGGGTTAGGGTTTGGGCTGGGGCTATGATTTCGGCTAGGGGCTAGGGTTAGGGCTGGGGGCTATGATTCGGCTTGGGTGTAGGGTTTGGGCTGGGGGCTGGGGTTTGGGCTGACGGCTACGGTTTTTGCCGAGGGTTGTACAGTATAGTGTAGGGTTTAGGCTGCTGGTTGGGGGCTAGGCCTAGGGTTTCACACGCATCAGAGTGTATTCACCTTCCGGAAACTTGACATATATGATGACATATCCACCACCTCCCCTACTCCTCTTCAAATAGTCTGTTGGTGGTTTTTCTCTCCTTTTTCATATTCAACCAGCCACGTTGGCTCATGATTCTTTGAATGTGACTAAAACCGTCAGTCTCATACTTATTACTTTTCATAGTTTAACCATGCAGGTTTAGAAAGCAAACCCCTCTTTGAGTGTGAAACGTTGAATTATTCTCGGTTAATAAATGTATTGTAATTTGAGGAAATAGAAACATTATTGCTATACTAACAGTTTACAGTCAAAGAAATGATGTTTCCAATGTAAAAACAGCAACAAAGTGACAAACAATGCCCCCACACAACTCATTACTGTCGTTGTTTCAAGCCTACATAAATGTAAACAGAACACAAACATGGCTGCACGGGCGCCGCCATGTTGTATATATAGGGCGCACCACACTAAATAAACTCCCATAGGAACCAATGCTAAATGATAAATATTCAAAAATACTCAAAAAATCGTGAAAGTCTCTCAGCCTCTTGAAAACCAATCAAACATATTTTCGGACGACTGAACTTCAGAATTCTTTTCAATTTTTGCCAGGTCAGCCGTTTGGAATTTTTGCTAACTACCCCAGAAGAAAAAAACGCGAAAATTTGTATTTTTCCAAAACCGACTTGCTGCCAGTTTTCGTGAAGCACTTCTCTACTTACCCGGTCAAATAGGGCCAACTTTAACGCCTAAATTTATCAAGTCTCCTCAAAAGTTGAAGCACAGAACCCCCAGGTTGTGATAGATTATTATATTTACACAGTCTATTAATTGCATGACCCCCAAAACGTTGTAATTAAAAATAAGTTGTGGGTTTACAAATTATGATAAGTAGCTTGGCGCATTAATTCTGGCTTATTTGGTGT
Source organism: Leptasterias polaris (assembly GCA_037783415.1). Classification (NCBI taxonomy): domain Eukaryota; kingdom Metazoa; phylum Echinodermata; class Asteroidea; order Forcipulatida; family Asteriidae; genus Leptasterias; species Leptasterias polaris. The sequence goes on from JAZGTN010000127.1 coordinate 392,946, forward strand.
GGTGCGCCCTATAAGGGCACTTAATTATTCGTTATGGTTAAAAAATTATGCTTAAATTGTTGAAAATAAGTCACTGACTTGATATCTGAAAAAATGAATTGGAAATGTTATTGCGTTCGTCTACAACAAGGTCAAACATGTTTGAGCATTTACATGTACTCTAAGCAATGCGATAAGAAAAACCTGCATTACACGCTGTGTACACTCTAATGACAAGTCAGTTGTTATATCCAAATCCTAGTCACTCAACAAGTTATAAACTTATCTCTTTTTTTTAGTTATACGATTCTAAACGCCTTACAATTATTTTTAATAATTGACAAGAGGGGGTTAACTAATGTGGAAGCTGTAAAAGGGAAAGGGGATTGAAGAGGGAGGGCCTGAGAAGGGGGGGGGGGGTAGATTTTGCTTACCCGCCAACATTTTTAACCATGTAATCATATTGAGTTTAAAATGGTGAACTTTATAACAAAAAAGAATATACATAGGTCATTTTACCACGTTTAATTGTCATTGCAAGTTTCATTTTACCTAGCTTTAAGGGATAAGGGGGTGAATGGGTGGGCGGGGCGTGGGCGGGGCGTGGGCGGGGCTTGTTGCAAAATGCCCTTCCAGACACTTTACGGTTAATAAATTGTGGGTGAACGGGAACAATTGGACTATAGTTAAGAGTTAAGAGTTAAGACTGTAAGCTAATAAGGTGTGTGGGCTGGGAGATAGGGTCCGGGCTGACGGCTAGGGTTTTGGGCTTTGGGGGTAGGCTCGGCTGGGGGTTAGGGTTTGGGCTGGGGCTATGATTTCGGCTAGGGGCTAGGGTTAGGGCTGGGGGCTATGATTCGGCTTGGGTGTAGGGTTTGGGCTGGGGGCTGGGGTTTGGGCTGACGGCTACGGTTTTTGCCGAGGGTTGTACAGTATAGTGTAGGGTTTAGGCTGCTGGTTGGGGGCTAGGCCTAGGGTTTCACACGCATCAGAGTGTATTCACCTTCCGGAAACTTGACATATATGATGACATATCCACCACCTCCCCTACTCCTCTTCAAATAGTCTGTTGGTGGTTTTTCTCTCCTTTTTCATATTCAACCAGCCACGTTGGCTCATGATTCTTTGAATGTGACTAAAACCGTCTCATACTTATTACTTTTCATAGTTTAACCATGCAGGTTTAGAAAGCAAACCCCTCTTTGAGTGTGAAACGTTGAATTATTCTCGGTTAATAAATGTATTGTAATTTGAGGAAATAGAAACATTATTGCTATACTAACAGTTTACAGTCAAAGAAATGATGTTTCCAATGTAAAAACAGCAACAAAGTGACAAACAATGCCCCCACACAACTCATTACTGTCGTTGTTTCAAGCCTACATAAATGTAAACAGAACACAAACATGGCTGCACGGGCGCCGCCATGTTGTATATATAGGGCGCACCACACTAAATAAACTCCCATAGGAACCAATGCTAAATGATAAATATTCAAAAATACTCAAAAAATCGTGAAAGTCTCTCAGCCTCTTGAAAACCAATCAAACATATTTTCGGACGACTGAACTTCAGAATTCTTTTCAATTTTTGCCAGGTCAGCCGTTTGGAATTTTTGCTAACTACCCCAGAAGAAAAAAACGCGAAAATTTGTATTTTTCCAAAACCGACTTGCTGCCAGTTTTCGTGAAGCACTTCTCTACTTACCCGGTCAAATAGGGCCAACTTTAACGCCTAAATTTATCAAGTCTCCTCAAAAGTTGAAGCACAGAACCCCCAGGTTGTGATAGATTATTATATTTACACAGTCTATTAATTGCATGACCCCCAAAACGTTGTAATTAAAAATAAGTTGTGGGTTTACAAATTATGATAAGTAGCTTGGCGCATTAATTCTGGCTTATTTGGTGTGGTGCGCCCTATAAGGGCACTTAATTATTCTTTATGGTTAAAAAATTATGCTTAAATTGTTGAAAATAAGTCACTGACTTGATATCTGAAAAAATGAATTGGAAATGTTATTGCGTTCGTCTACAACAAGGTCAAACATGTTTGAGCATTTACATGTACTCTAAGCAATGCGATAAGAAAAACCTGCATTACACGCTGTGTACACTCTAATGACAAGTCAGTTGTTATATCCAAATCCTAGTCACTCAACAAGTTATAAACTTATCTCTTTTTTTTAGTTATACGATTCTAAACGCCTTACAATTATTTTTAATAATTGACAAGAGGGGGTTAACTAATGTGGAAGCTGTAAAAGGGAAAGGGGATTGAAGAGGGAGGGCCTGAGAAGGGGGGGGGTTAGATTTTGCTTACCCGCCAACATTTTTAACCATGTAATCATATTGAGTTTAAAATGGTGAACTTTATAACAAAAAAGAATATACATAGGTCATTTTACCACGTTTAATTGTCATTCCAAGTTTCATTTTACCTAGCTTTAAGGGATAAGGGGGTGAATGGGTGGGCGGGGCGTGGGCGGGGCTTGTTGCAAAATGCCCTTCCAGACACTTTACGGTTAATAAATTGTGGGTGAACGGGAACAATTGGACTATAGTTAAGAGTTAAGAGTTAAGACTGTAAGCTAATAAGGTGTTTGGGCTGGGAGATAGGGTCCGGGCTGACGGCTAGGGTTTTGGGCTTTGGGGGTAGGCTCGGCTGGGGGTTAGGGTTTGGGCTGGGGCTATGATTTCGGCTAGGGGCTAGGGTTAGGGCTGGGGGCTATGATTCGGCTTGGGTGTAGGGTTTGGGCTGGGGGCTGGGGTTTGGGCTGACGGCTACGGTTTTTGCCGAGGGTTGTACAGTATAGTGTAGGGTTTAGGCTGCTGGTTGGGGGCTAGGCCTAGGGTTTCACACGCATCAGAGTGTATTCACCTTCCGGAAACTTGACATATATGATGACATATCCACCACCTCCCCTACTCCTCTTCAAATAGTCTGTTGGTGGTTTTTCTCTCCTTTTTCATATTCAACCAGCCACGTTGGCTCATGATTCTTTGAATGTGACTAAAACCGTCAGTCTCATACTTATTACTTTTCATAGTTTAACCATGCAGGTTTAGAAAGCAAACCCCTCTTTGAGTGTGAAACGTTGAATTATTCTCGGTTAATAAATGTATTGTAATTTGAGGAAATAGAAACATTATTGCTATACTAACAGTTTACAGTCAAAGAAATGATGTTTCCAATGTAAAAACAGCAACAAAGTGACAAACAATGCCCCCACACAACTCATTACTGTCGTTGTTTCAAGCCTACATAAATGTAAACAGAACACAAACATGGCTGCACGGGCGCCGCCATGTTGTATATATAGGGCGCACCACACTAAATAAACTCCCATAGGAACCAATGCTAAATGATAAATATTCAAAAATACTCAAAAAATCGTGAAAGTCTCTCAGCCTCTTGAAAACCAATCAAACATATTTTCGGACGACTGAACTTCAGAATTCTTTTCAATTTTTGCCAGGTCAGCCGTTTGGAATTTTTGCTAACTACCCCAGAAGAAAAAAACGCGAAAATTTGTATTTTTCCAAAACCGACTTGCTGCCAGTTTTCGTGAAGCACTTCTCTACTTACCCGGTCAAATAGGGCCAACTTTAACGCCTAAATTTATCAAGTCTCCTCAAAAGTTGAAGCACAGAACCCCCAGGTTGTGATAGATTATTATATTTACACAGTCTATTAATTGCATGACCCCCAAAACGTTGTAATTAAAAATAAGTTGTGGGTTTACAAATTATGATAAGTAGCTTGGCGCATTAATTCTGGCTTATTTGGTGTGGTGCGCCCTATAAGGGCACTTAATTATTCGTTATGGTTAAAAAATTATGCTTAAATTGTTGAAAATAAGTCACTGACTTGATATCTGAAAAAATGAATTGGAAATGTTATTGCGTTCGTCTACAACAAGGTCAAACATGTTTGAGCATTTACATGTACTCTAAGCAATGCGATAAGAAAAACCTGCATTACACGCTGTGTACACTCTAATGACAAGTCAGTTGTTATATCCAAATCCTAGTCACTCAACAAGTTATAAACTTATCTCTTTTTTTTAGTTATACGATTCTAAACGCCTTACAATTATTTTTAATAATTGACAAGAGGGGGTTAACTAATGTGGAAGCTGTAAAAGGGAAAGGGGATTGAAGAGGGAGGGCCTGAGAAGGGGGGGGGGGGTAGATTTTGCTTACCCGCCAACATTTTTAACCATGTAATCATATTGAGTTTAAAATGGTGAACTTTATAACAAAAAAGAATATACATAGGTCATTTTACCACGTTTAATTGTCATTGCAAGTTTCATTTTACCTAGCTTTAAGGGATAAGGGGGTGAATGGGTGGGCGGGGCGTGGGCGGGGCGTGGGCGGGGCTTGTTGCAAAATGCCCTTCCAGACACTTTACGGTTAATAAATTGTGGGTGAACGGGAACAATTGGACTATAGTTAAGAGTTAAGAGTTAAGACTGTAAGCTAATAAGGTGTGTGGGCTGGGAGATAGGGTCCGGGCTGACGGCTAGGGTTTTGGGCTTTGGGGGTAGGCTCGGCTGGGGGTTAGGGTTTGGGCTGGGGCTATGATTTCGGCTAGGGGCTAGGGTTAGGGCTGGGGGCTATGATTCGGCTTGGGTGTAGGGTTTGGGCTGGGGGCTGGGGTTTGGGCTGACGGCTACGGTTTTTGCCGAGGGTTGTACAGTATAGTGTAGGGTTTAGGCTGCTGGTTGGGGGCTAGGCCTAGGGTTTCACACGCATCAGAGTGTATTCACCTTCCGGAAACTTGACATATATGATGACATATCCACCACCTCCCCTACTCCTCTTCAAATAGTCTGTTGGTGGTTTTTCTCTCCTTTTTCATATTCAACCAGCCACGTTGGCTCATGATTCTTTGAATGTGACTAAAACCGTCTCATACTTATTACTTTTCATAGTTTAACCATGCAGGTTTAGAAAGCAAACCCCTCTTTGAGTGTGAAACGTTGAATTATTCTCGGTTAATAAATGTATTGTAATTTGAGGAAATAGAAACATTATTGCTATACTAACAGTTTACAGTCAAAGAAATGATGTTTCCAATGTAAAAACAGCAACAAAGTGACAAACAATGCCCCCACACAACTCATTACTGTCGTTGTTTCAAGCCTACATAAATGTAAACAGAACACAAACATGGCTGCACGGGCGCCGCCATGTTGTATATATAGGGCGCACCACACTAAATAAACTCCCATAGGAACCAATGCTAAATGATAAATATTCAAAAATACTCAAAAAATCGTGAAAGTCTCTCAGCCTCTTGAAAACCAATCAAACATATTTTCGGACGACTGAACTTCAGAATTCTTTTCAATTTTTGCCAGGTCAGCCGTTTGGAATTTTTGCTAACTACCCCAGAAGAAAAAAACGCGAAAATTTGTATTTTTCCAAAACCGACTTGCTGCCAGTTTTCGTGAAGCACTTCTCTACTTACCCGGTCAAATAGGGCCAACTTTAACGCCTAAATTTATCAAGTCTCCTCAAAAGTTGAAGCACAGAACCCCCAGGTTGTGATAGATTATTATATTTACACAGTCTATTAATTGCATGACCCCCAAAACGTTGTAATTAAAAATAAGTTGTGGGTTTACAAATTATGATAAGTAGCTTGGCGCATTAATTCTGGCTTATTTGGTGTGGTGCGCCCTATAAGGGCACTTAATTATTCTTTATGGTTAAAAAATTATGCTTAAATTGTTGAAAATAAGTCACTGACTTGATATCTGAAAAAATGAATTGGAAATGTTATTGCGTTCGTCTACAACAAGGTCAAACATGTTTGAGCATTTACATGTACTCTAAGCAATGCGATAAGAAAAACCTGCATTACACGCTGTGTACACTCTAATGACAAGTCAGTTGTTATATCCAAATCCTAGTCACTCAACAAGTTATAAACTTATCTCTTTTTTTTAGTTATACGATTCTAAACGCCTTACAATTATTTTTAATAATTGACAAGAGGGGGTTAACTAATGTGGAAGCTGTAAAAGGGAAAGGGGATTGAAGAGGGAGGGCCTGAGAAGGGGGGGGGTTAGATTTTGCTTACCCGCCAACATTTTTAACCATGTAATCATATTGAGTTTAAAATGGTGAACTTTATAACAAAAAAGAATATACAGAGGTCATTTTACCACGTTTAATTGTCATTCCAAGTTTCATTTTACCTAGCTTTAAGGGATAAGGGGGTGAATGGGTGGGCGGGGCGTGGGCGGGGCTTGTTGCAAAATGCCCTTCCAGACACTTTACGGTTAATAAATTGTGGGTGAACGGGAACAATTGGACTATAGTTAAGAGTTAAGAGTTAAGACTGTAAGCTAATAAGGTGTTTGGGCTGGGAGATAGGGTCCGGGCTGACGGCTAGGGTTTTGGGCTTTGGGGGTAGGCTCGGCTGGGGGTTAGGGTTTGGGCTGGGGCTATGATTTCGGCTAGGGGCTAGGGTTAGGGCTGGGGGCTATGATTCGGCTTGGGTGTAGGGTTTGGGCTGGGGGCTGGGGTTTGGGCTGACGGCTACGGTTTTTGCCGAGGGTTGTACAGTATAGTGTAGGGTTTAGGCTGCTGGTTGGGGGCTAGGCCTAGGGTTTCACACGCATCAGAGTGTATTCACCTTCCGGAAACTTGACATATATGATGACATATCCACCACCTCCCCTACTCCTCTTCAAATAGTCTGTTGGTGGTTTTTCTCTCCTTTTTCATATTCAACCAGCCACGTTGGCTCATGATTCTTTGAATGTGACTAAAACCGTCAGTCTCATACTTATTACTTTTCATAGTTTAACCATGCAGGTTTAGAAAGCAAACCCCTCTTTGAGTGTGAAACGTTGAATTATTCTCGGTTAATAAATGTATTGTAATTTGAGGAAATAGAAACATTATTGCTATACTAACAGTTTACAGTCAAAGAAATGATGTTTCCAATGTAAAAACAGCAACAAAGTGACAAACAATGCCCCCACACAACTCATTACTGTCGTTGTTTCAAGCCTACATAAATGTAAACAGAACACAAACATGGCTGCACGGGCGCCGCCATGTTGTATATATAGGGCGCACCACACTAAATAAACTCCCATAGGAACCAATGCTAAATGATAAATATTCAAAAATACTCAAAAAATCGTGAAAGTCTCTCAGCCTCTTGAAAACCAATCAAACATATTTTCGGACGACTGAACTTCAGAATTCTTTTCAATTTTTGCCAGGTCAGCCGTTTGGAATTTTTGCTAACTACCCCAGAAGAAAAAAACGCGAAAATTTGTATTTTTCCAAAACCGACTTGCTGCCAGTTTTCGTGAAGCACTTCTTTACTTACCCGGTCAAATAGGGCCAACTTTAACGCCTAAATTTATCAAGTCTCCTCAAAAGTTGAAGCACAGAACCCCCAGGTTGTGATAGATTATTATATTTACACAGTCTATTAATTGCATGACCCCCAAAACGTTGTAATTAAAAATAAGTTGTGGGTTTACAAATTATGATAAGTAGCTTGGCGCATTAATTCTGGCTTATTTGGTGTGGTGCGCCCTATAGATGACAAACCATGAATGGAAGGATCAAATGTCAGAACGATATTGCGTTGCCGTTGCACTGACGGGCTCTGTATACATCGTCGTGACAGAGGACCGTATGCTACGTACAGTGTACGCGCGATCACACACGGAGCAATTCAACACTTCTTTCAAAAATATGTTTTTAAATCGGTAATATCGTCAAGAAAGAAACAAAACACATTCAAAAAACTGGTGTTGGATCTAAGTTAGAGTCCATGCTTTCCTTTGATATATTGTTTGTGAATTTTAAGACTATAGTTCCTGAGATCAAGTGATAACAAAATCCATGTACAAAACAAATGAGAAAAAGGCCGTTAAGAAACATAATAATAATAATAAATATAAAAAAAAGGAATCTGGACGATTACAATAGGCGTTTCGGCTGTTAGGCCGAAACCCCTAATAATAACTAGAAATTAAGTGTTCGTTAAAACGAACACAGGGGTTTCGGTTTGGGGAAGAAAAAGAAAAATATAAAAAAAGAAATATAACTCTACGACATGTGGTTCAGGAAATTTAGTTTTTTTCTTTTATATTGAACTTCCTGTCAGAACCGGAAGGAAAGGTTAAATCGAGAGTCATGTTTTTCAATAAAATGTCAAATGTGCCATAAGCTAGCAGACTGCACACAAAAATGACTTTTGCTTCGATTAAGTGCTTCAAAGCTTTAAAGTTGGTCCAATTTCAAGATAAGTAGACTCTTGACCTGTGACAGGCCCTTTTTCACTTAAGTCTGCCTAAAAACTTAAACCTGGTCTTTATTCTGATACTGAATCGAAAGGAGCTTTTAAACCAAAAATAAAGGTCAACATGGTGTCACGGTTACCCAAGACTAATCTCCAATGCCCAAGGATTACGTAAACAAAAAAGTTTTTAAATCGGCTGTGTAACTCTTGAGATAAGGTCTCACTTCCGGTTGACCTGGAAGTAAAGGTCAACATGGGGTCATGGTTACCCAAGGCTAATCTCCCATGCCCAAGGAGTCTATAACTGAAAACAGTTTGACAATCGGTTGTGTAGTTCTTTAGATATGGTCTTACTTCCGGTTGACCCGGAAGTAAAGGTCAACATGAGGTCACGATTATCCAAGGTTGATCTACAATGCCCAAGGAGTCTATAACTGAAAAAAGTTTGAAAATCCGTTGTGTATTTCTTGAGATATGATCTCACTTCCGGTTGACCCGGAAGTAAAGGTCAACATGGGATCACAGTTACCATAAGGCTAATCTCCCATGCCCAAAGAGTCAAGACCTGAAAAAAAAATTCAAATCGGCTGTGTATTTCTTTAGATATGGTCTTACTTCCTGTTGACCCGGAAGTAAAGGTCAACATGGGGTCACGGTTACCCAAGGCAAATCTGCAATGCCCAAGGAGTCTATAACTGAAATAAGTTTGAAAATCGGTTGTGTAGTTCTTGAGAAATTGTTCCACTTCCGGTTGACCCGGAAGTAAAGGTCAACATGGGGTCACGGTTACCCGAGGCTAATCTCCCATGCCCAAGAAGTCAATAACTAAAAAGTTTTAAAATCGGCTGTGTAATTCTTTAGATATGGTCCCACTTCCGGTTGACCCATAGGTAAAGGTCAACATGGGGTCACGGTTACCAAGGCGAATCTGCAATGCCCAAGGAGTCTATAACTGAAATAAGTTTGAAAATCGGTTGTGTAGTTCTTGAGATATGGTCCCACTTCCGGTTGACCCGGAAGTAAAGGTCAACATGGGGTCACGGTAACCTAAGGCTAATCTCCAAAGCCCAGGGAGTCTATAACTGATTTTTTTTTTTTAATCGGCTGTGTAATTCTTGAGATATGGTGCTTATAAGGTTGGCTGCAAAGCTAAGACATAGCACCTTGAAATATTATTTATGATAAACTTTGAATTATTGTCATCAGACAACTGATGACGTCACGATGGCAAAATCTAATTGTTTTTTCATAGTAAGATATTATAACCTACAATATGGTATAAGAGTTGTCCCCATGCAATACCTTTGAACAAAAACCATGAAAATTCAAAATTGTCACCTTTAGGTGTAGATTTAACACACGTTGACAGAAGGCGCTATAAAAGATGGTGACGTAATGATTATTAGTAATTGAAAGCATTAAAAGAAAAATATAATAACAAATTAAAAATGAAAAATAAAAAGTTACATTTGCCGTTAGTGTGTTCAAAAACTTCCTTCTGTAATTCTTGTGTCCATGAGAATTGTTTCACACGAGTAGAAATAAGTATCTATTGGGTTGTGGTGAACGAGAGATGCTATTAATTGATAACCCTTTGAGCGCTGAGAAATCCGAGAAATGTTAATGGTCAGCTTGTATAGCACCCTCTTAGTAGGCCAGCCAAAGTGTGAAATTACACTTTGGACGGCATAGTTTGTTAATGGCTGGCATCCATGCTAGATGTATGGATCATGGGCTCAGGAAGACGATTAGGGTGGATGCCAAGCTTGTTTTTTAATTTTAAGGTCATTTTCAGGTCATTTTGAGGTCAAAAGGTCAAAAATCTAAATTTTCAAAATTTATATAATTTTTAATCACATTTAATAGATCTATCCGAAAAATATAGTTTTAACTTCATGTTTATATTCCAAAGCTAAGTAATTAATGAATAAACTTTCAACTTGTGCACAAATGTATAGCAAAATAAAACGTAAAAGTATGATTTTCTTGAAAAGTGTACATCTTGGGTATACCCAAATTATTTGCACTCCCCATCTCAATGGTGTATATATTTGTTGCAAACAACTTTTTTTTGAAAGGTTAACATACCCAGGCAGTTTTTGAAAAAAAAAAAATCATATAACACCTTTATGTTAGGTAAATTTGAGGTCAAAAAGGTCAAATAAGGTCAAAAATGAGTATTTTTGAAGTCGGTATATGTTTTAACCGGAATTAATAGATCTATCCATAAAATGTACTTTTAACTTCATGTTGATTAATAAAATCTATGAAATGAATCGATACACTTTCATTTTGTAAACAAAAGTATAGCAAAAGGAAACCTAAAGGTGTGATTTTCTCAAAAAGTGTATACATTGAGTACAACAAAGTTTTTTTCACTCCAGATCTCAATGGTGCATAATAATGTTTGTTTCAAACAACTTTTTTCAAGGTAAAGGTACCCAGGCAGTTTTGATATCAACAAAAATTCATACCACACTTTCATATAATTTGATGATGTAATGAAAGAAGAAGGTATGTTCTTCAAGAAATTAATTTAAACGTGTAGTGGTTTTATAATTTGTAGTTGTTTTTTATAATTTGACAACAACTTTGACAAATAATTGTTTTCTTTGTACATCAGAATATTTATGTGCCCACCTGAGCTTTCTTAAAAGTCAATATTTAGTCTACTGGCCAGCTGGGTTGTTGCAGTCAGTTGCGTCACATAAGTCACATAAGTGCACCTTAGGTCCTTTTTGAAGCAAGTGCATCGGGATGTCCTGCACTTTGATTTGCAGCCACAGAAAACTAGTTCAAGACACGCATCTGGGATAGGGGGTAGTCTTGTCCAGACAGCTTCCAGGTGACCTGACTCTTTCTTCCAAGCTAATGTATCAGTTGGAGGTGGGACATCTATGTATTCCTGGTCTGCCTGAAGCCAAATCTTTGCCTGGTAGTTGGCGCGTACTGTATGAAGCTCCAGTGCATCTTTTGTTGGCGGTAACATCTCCAGACCCTTCTGCGCCTTACCAAAGAGTTGGAGTCTGGCATGGTTGATGGTTGGCTGCTCAGGTGCACCATAAAAGTGACAAACAAACTGCTCAATGGGGGCAAGTTCTCCATCACGACCAATTCCTTTGACGAGTAGTGGTTGTTTCTCAAAGATTTTCCAGCACATTTTCTTTCCATGGCCATGGAAGGAGGAGGTTGTATCACATCCCGTAAGGGCATGAAAGCTGAGTAGGTTATCCCTCACAGGTTGTGGGAGTCTCTCAGATACTGCATGTATTGGGTAGCATTTGCGCTTCTTTGCCGTTCCAGAGACCATCCAAACTTCTGTTGCTTTTGAAGTTATAAAGTGCACCAGAAGTAGCATCACATCTGTGTCCCTGCAGATGACCACCACTCTTTGATACCCATCAACTACTGCCTCAGATGCATGGAGTATCAACCTGGTGTCAGCCTCCTCATGGTTTCCTCGAAGCTTTACATCGTCTCTCCTCGTGGAACTGGCTTCTGTGTCATCAAGGAATCCACCGCCTGTTACCATCTCATATCTTTGCAGTAAATCCTTGCCCTTCTCTATAATGGCTTCTGACAAGAACTTGGCGAGATCAGCCTTGTTCTCATCCAAGGCAATAAATTGGCCCCATACCTGGGGGAGTGGGACCTGGGGTCCATCTATGAGCTTTCGTATTGGCTTTTTTCCCCCATTCTCTTTGATCGAGTCACTGCCTTGATGGAGCCCTTTCCAATGTAGCGATCAAATACCACGTCAACTCTTGTTGTATTATCTCCAAAGTGTTTTGTCACACTATTCATGAAAACACCAGCATAGTCACCAAATGTTTGACACCCGGGAGGCTTTCCAAGAGCTTGGATTAGTGCATGACCATCTATTAGCACACATGTCTTCATGTTGGCATTCGGTATATCTGTGGGAGTGGTAAGGCCAGCCATTAAGATGTTGATCAGATCTGCCTTTGTCGTTGAATTCATCTCTCCTCCAGCCTTGGCGAGAGACAGTGGGACTGAAGAAAGCTCATGCTGGAGAATATTCACCATTTCCAATGATCGACCTCCAGTGGCAGCATTGAGTAATCGTTGCAGTAATTTTCTGTCAGCTTTGATGGTCTTCTGTACATTTTGTTTTGTGGACACGTTTGCTTTGTATAGGTCAGCAAATGTTTTTGAGCAATGTTTCTTCAGGGCGTCATGAAATCCAACAGTTTCTTCTTGCAGACGTTGTTTCACGTTGGTCATCACATACTGCTTTCCACGATCTTCAGCAGTTAGAAGATCACTAACCACATCAACTGGAGCTATGTCTTTGGAGGCCAATGACACCAGTGGTATAACTCTAACATCATCAGAGTCACTGTCATATTCTTCAGCCAAGGTTGGGTTTACTCGGAAAACATCAAATCTTGTTAGTTGTGTGGTGAGCTTCTTAACGTCATCAACATCTCGCTTTGTGCGGGATGGACGACTGTCAGAGCGGGTGAAAGTGGTTTCTTCCTCATCATCTTCCAAATTGAAGAGAGATCTTACCTCTTGTGTGATGCGTGATCGCTCGGACCATGTGATACAGAATTTGTCCCTTGCTTGATCATTTCTTGTAATTCCAATTATGCCATTCTGCATTTTGCATGTCCTGTTCATCCACTCGGTTGCCTGATCAGCGGGAACCTGGTTGAAGCGCCGTTTTGTTCTCTTCACAACAAAATTTCCATCAACAAATTCTGCATAAACCTCGGGTGCTGTCTTCTCGAGGAGTTTCATATCTGCTAGATAAACAGGTCCCCACCGGGCATAGTTGGTGTGGTCGTAGATGGTGAGCCACGGTAGCATTGCTGAAAAAGCTTCTAGATGGAGGATCCAGTTTCCGTCCCTCTCAGCCCTGATGAAGTCTAGCAGAATCTCCACCATCTCCATGTAATGAGACCACAGTTGGAAGTTTGGATTCTCAGAGTGCTTGTTATTAAATTCTTTGATCAGCTCTTGAACGTTGTCACTGCTCAGAAAATCTGACAGCTGGCCTACTGCTTCGGAAAGTTCTGCTGTGTGATTGCCATTTCTCTTGTTGAACTGCTTCACCACACTTTGGGCAAGTTTGTCAACTGCCACATCTTGTTGTTTACCATTTTCAACCAGCCAAGATTCAAGCATGGACCATTTGATATGCCACAGAGCCTCGTAGGTCAGTTGGTGTCCTCTAACGGCGCGGTAATAGGCTTTGCCTTGAAGCATGGTCTCAGTCGTGTTGGCAGCATAAACACCAGCCTCTGTCCACAGATCATCAAGCCCAGCACTTTCCATGTGTTGACCAATAACCTTCAGGAAGTTGAAGCAGATGTGGAGTCCTCCCATGAGAAAAATTACATTCTCATATTTTGGATTGGCCCATACCAGTTCCTTTCCTCTGCTGTATAGTGGCTGATCCGCTGTGATGATGGTGTGTTTCTGACCTGTGTGGTTTGAAATGTCCACAAAGCGATTGATCACGGTGGTGAGTGTGTCATTGTCATCCGCTGGTGCCTGAAGAATAGGCAACATCCCTGCTGTTGTCACAGGAGGGTCAACTATACTGGTTGCTTCATTGAGTGCTCCCCATGCAGGAACAGAACGCTCCTCTCCATCATCATGAATGCGTGATACAACCCATGCTAAGTTCTTTGCACGTGCCTTTGGCCTTTCATCACAGATTATGTTGAACCAATCTGCATCAATTTCCTCGTCACCAGTAAACGAATGTGAAGGCCTCTTTCCAGCTGGCAAGGTAGCATGATCAAGCCTTTGAAACTCCTGGAGAGCATCAACCTTGATAGCCCTTGCTCTCATGATGTGCTTGCTAATCGGATCACCTTGACCGCGTTGTGGGGCAGGTCCTCTTTGCCATACCATCATCTGTGTGCAATGGAAGGTGTTTTTTCCATCAAGTGTAGCTTCTAGGACATCAATATTGTCACAAGAGCAGTGGATCATCCTTTCTTTGACAATATTGTCTGGGACATATACATTGCCGTTCTGTGCAAATCTCTTAAGAATGTCTTGAGCTATGGTTGTGTCAATTCTCCGCACAGTGTCGATACCGATGGTATGGTTGGCTGCATGGAACAAGTCAAGCAGTGCTTCAGAGCGGGTAGCTTGGTGGAGAGCAAGACCCAAGCCAATGTGCTTTGGCGTCAACTTCCGTCTATTGGAAACAGCAAAGACGATGTCCTGGGCAATACTGCATACAGTCTGCTTGACACTGTCATCTTCTTCAAAGTCTTCATCCATTATCTGTGCCCCCAAACAGCAAGCGCAGAAGAAGATACAGGCTGTTTGGAATTACTTGATCCACGTGGTCTTGGTTTAGTTCTTGCCAGGTGGATGAATGTCCAGGTGTGTCAAGCAAATCTTTCCTGACTCTGAGGGCGACATGAACCATCTCTTGGAAGATGTCTCCTTGTGCAATATCAATCATGGCAGCATCTTCTTCTTCAGTTGACTCAGAATCTGATGAAAATACTCCTTTTTGTTGACGAGACCCTGTCAGGGTTTTGGATATTATGAAGTTCGATTTTTCACCTGCATACATCATCAGTGATCCAGTCCCTAGATTTCGCACATAACTAGCCTTTTGTCCGACCAGTAGCTGAACCTTTTCATAGAATGTCGTTCTTCGGGACTGGTATTTCATTGGCACAGAAATGCCCTGTTCACTACACATACTCTCGTATCGGTCCCATACATCAACCATTTGGTACACATGACCACGTGACAGACCCAGACCCAGGTCTCTGTAAAGCTTCATCATGCATTTGTCCTCATGGGGTTCCTGTGGATTGGATGATTTTACTCTCACAGATCTTCTTTCGAATGATATCAAGCATGCAAGATGATAACAACCTTCGGCTGCAATCAGGTCACTGACTCCTGACAGTCGGATACTCATTTCTGGGTCAGTTTTGGCATGTTCTAAAATATCTGCAGATTTTTCCAATGTCTGTACTTGGTGAACTTTTCTTTTACCCGGTTCTTGACAAAACATGCACAATGACCAGTTGATTGCTGGCTCAGAACTGCGTGTTGTGGGTGCTGAAGAGGTGCTTGCGCTACCTGCAGCACTAGTGGATGCCCCTGGTGATATCTCAGGTTTCTTTCTCAATCTGAGTAGCTTGGCTTTGGAGCTGAAAGATGAGTAACAGTCTTTGTGCCATCTAATTTCTAGTGCCTGAAACTGTACCGCCGAAAGGACCTCCAATCTGTCTAACACGTCTGCGTAGGCGGTATCACCAAGTTTTCTCCGCTGCTCACCAACAGTCCATGTCCTCTCCTTTCCTTCTGTTGATGCTACACGAAGATCACCTGAACTGTTGTTGCAAAAGAAGCATCTTGCTTTATCAATGGATGTTTGTCTCTTGCGCTTGATGGTGTACACAGGATCCATGTTTTCTCGCTACTATCTCAGGGTCAGGGAAGTCATCAGGATATTACTCCACACCTGTAAATTGAAACAGCAATAAAACAAAATTGCTCATTTACCAAACTGAGAAAAACTATGTTTAAAATTAAAAACAAAAGTTATTGTATTTCAAATAAAACTTAGTTAAGCCATAGAGCCCTATGCTTATAACAGTTTTAAAAGGGCCTTTTAATAGCATCACCATTCATGATCAATCTTGAATCAACACAGCTAAATAAGTTTTCACCAAACTTAACATAAAATGTCTTAATGCATGTTCTATACTGGTAGCAAGTGGCTTGTCCATTGTACCCCATGCTCTGGAGATGATCAGTCTACACCTACATCTTACAAGATAAACAACCCACCTTGGCATATACACAGGCTGGTGATAGTGCTGTGATCACATATCAATTATGGTCCACCCAGCGCAGTACACGCACTCAGCATACATCACACTATCGATAAAATTGATAGTAGAACACAGTTATAAAAATGTGATTGGAACTATTCAGTCAACTATACTCAGCTTTGAGCTCGTTATTTTGAAATACATGGACAAAGTAATGCCATGTTTAAAAAAATGTTTAATGTTGTCGAAACACTCATGAGATTTGGAGAAGGAATCTCATTTGATTTACCCGACACACAGGATTTCCTTCTCTGTGATTTCTTTCTCCGTGATTTAACAACAGTAATTTAAACAACAGTACTAACTATTAAACTCAAAGTGAAACTACAAAGGAATCCTTTATAAGCTCACACAAGGTGATTTATAATAAAACTGCAATCAATATTCAAACTATACAAAAGAAAAAGTAAAGGCAACATCACGAGTGTTCTGAAAATATACAATTATTCAACTTTTGAAACAACAAGAAATCATTCTTACGGTGAAATCAGTGATGCAATAGCTCATGTTCCTATTGTGCCATGAGCAAGGACTAGATGTTTTATACCATCAGTCTATACACATGTCTCCATAATTACTATATTTCAGTTAAAGATAATAGGCCTAGAGATTAAAAAGAAAGTCTACTCACTCTAACAGATGATGAGAAAGTTCTTTCATCAAAGAAACTGAGGGTTGATGGCTTCAGATGTACACAATAAAAGAGCATTTCCAGTATATAGTTACTCCGATCAAAACAATGGATGTTAGTGTGGCTATGTGGCCCTTGATGTTCTGATGGCTAATCAGACACCAAAGGTCACTGGTCTGGACAGAATAAACATCAGAAGTACTTAAGATGTCAATATTATGGGAGAAGTGGCCTGTGCCTGGTCTATTAGTTTACTCTGAGGAGCTAGCTTAGAAACATGGCAAGTATTTCCTTCCTCCATGGTTTAACTATGTAGGTAATTAATTAGTTTGTTAATGTTAACTAATTAATTAATTTAACTCATTGTAGGTTTGTTGACTGTGTTGGAGTATGAAAAAAGTTTTCATGGAAAGATTGGGAGTACAAACAACTTTGATATGAATCATAGGCTTACAGTTATGAGCACCATGTCATTACACTATAAACTCACTATGCGTTCAAATTTACGGTAATTAGGCATACCTTTTTTATTTAATTACACCATAAATGAAGGTGCGATTTAATTAATTTTTTTTTTAACTGCCTGGGTATATTGACCTTCCAGAAATTTTTTTTTTGAAACAATTATATGTTCTGTTGGGATAGGACGAGTGTTCAACTTTTGTATATTCAATATATGCACTTTTTGAGAAAAACGCACTTTTAGTTTTCATTTTACTATACATTTGTGCATAAGATAAAAAAAAAAAATCTTAATTTCACCAGCTTGGTATAATAATATGATGATAAAAATAGATTTTATGGATAGATCTACCACTTGGGGACAAATTTGGTGCAAAATTCAAAAATTTGAAATTTGACCTTATTTGACCTTTTTGACCTCGAAATGACCTTAAAATTCAAAATCAAGCTTGGCATCCACCCTAATCGTCTGCCCGATCCCATGATCCATACATCTAGCATGGATGCCAGCCATTAACAAACTATGCCGTGGAATTTTTTTCTAGAGCACTTTTTAAAGTTTGGCTGGTCTACTATCTTGTGTTTCCCTAGTTCCACTTTCAGAGAAGCAAGAGGGCGCTATATACTGCCACCGTTAGATGACAAACCATGAATGGAAGGTAACGATATCGCGTTGCCGTTGCACTGACGGGCTCTGTATACATCGTCGTGACAGAGGACCGTATGCTACGTACAGTGTACGTGCGATCACACACGGAGCAATTGAACTATTCTATCAAAAATTTGTTTTTAAATCGGTAATATCGTCAAGAAAGAAACAAAACACATTCAAAAAAACTGGTGTTGGATCTAAGTTAGAGTCCATGCTTTCATTTGATATATTGTTTGTGAATTTTAAGACTGTAGTTCCTGAGATCAAGTGATAACAAAATCCATGTACAAAACTAATGAGAAAAGGGCCGTTAAGAATCAGAATAATAATAATTTAAAAAAAAGAGGAATCTGGACGATTACAATAGGCGTTTCGGCTGTTAGGCCGAAACCCCTAATAAAAAAAAAAAGGAATCTGGACGATTACAATAGGCGTTTCGGCTGTTAGGCCGAAACCCCTAATAAAACATTAAGGGGGAAGAAGTAGGACGAGAAATAGGAACCGCACAGAAAATTGACGATAACTATTGACAGATATTGCATTGCAACCAGGATGACATGGAAAGGAAAATATACCACAGGCATTAGGCAATTTATTTCCAGCATGCGGTAAGTGTACAATTATTGTGTGGTAAACAGACTTTTTAAAATAAAATTAAAATATACAACTTGTTCTATTTCCCACCATTAATTTTTAACTATGAACTCACAAAAGCTAACAATAAGACACAAACGTTTCCGGTGGTTTGGGGTTGTTAGTACAAACATGATCAACTTGTGGAAATTTTGGTTTTGTATTATTTGGCCTTCTTCCTCTTTTTATTATTTATTTTGTGCCAGTCTTGATTTTGTTTCAATCTAGCCAAATGCACCGCTAATTATAGCTCCAGTTGGTCTTCGAAGTTCCCCTCTTATAACCACACAGTACTTTGTATATATTATGTATCAGTGTGTGTGTGTGGCCTTATTGTTTTAACTAAAACCAATTACACGGAAGCGTTGTGCCAAAGTCGTGATTGACAGCTTGAAACTGTCACGACCCTTTCTCGTGAGGAATGCTTTCTTGAGAAGGATAATACATGTGGTCATAGATTAGTTTTTTCAATGTAAATACTGCCGATTTATAGGCCAAATCATCAATAAAGATTTAATCAAAGTCAGTTGTGAAAGTTTCAGCTGAAAACAGTATCTACTTCCCTACTTGTTGAAAAGCTACAACAAAACTGTCATGGTATTTTCATCGAGAACGTCGAATCAATCCACGTTTAGCGAGGTGACAGTGGGTACCAACCGCATCTATGGCCGAAACTGGCATCTCACAAACGGACACCACGGAAATTTGAATCGCGACGTATTTTATTGATTTCTAACCAACTTCAGACGAAAACAGTTTGCAGGATGCTTACTACCAGTTCCGTCTATATAACAAGGAAGCTTTCAAATAAATATTGCAAAATTTGTTCAGGGGTCATTACCAAAGTATAACCTAGCATTGACCTTGTCTCGTAAATATACATAGCCTTCTTTAAGCGACTGGTTAAGATAGCTTTGCCTTAATTTTATTGTGCAATATCTGATTAAAAATTGGCAACATTTAATTTTAGAAGTATTTTTTAAATCCCTTGATACACGATGCATGCAAATTTTCCCAAAAGGTGCGAGAGTATCATGTGAAGCATCTTCAAGACTTTTCCCACAGGCTAAATATTGACAAGCTTAGCTAACTCAATACTCTGAGACAATATGGAAACAGATTGTCTCAAATAAGATGTCGCTACTTTACTTCTCGAACACTAACTCATGTAGCATGCTGATCATACTACCATGTGTCATTAAATTAATTTCTACCCAAGTTACAAGATTTTAACTGTACACATGTAGTTTATTTCTTAACTTGTGACAAATAACAACTACCACAAACAGCACAGCAAGGTCAAATAAAAATGGAAAAATAAACAACAATGTTACACTTTTTATACAAACAATTGATATATATATATAGTATTTCATAAAATGCTTTGAAGCAAATACCTTGGGAATTTTACAAGAGCAGCACAACAAGCAAACATCAATCTTAACTTCATGGAGCTGTTTCAGATGAAATACAAGTACCAGTTTCACAAATGTTTCGTTGAGTACAATAAAGCGGGGAACCAGTCAACAGTAGTCCAATTGTACTTCTGGCTGGTGACCTTTTGCACTAATCAAAATGACTTTGTGTTTCAATTATTTTGTCAAACATTTTTACTATTCAATATAAGACAAAGACCATTGTTGTTCAACTTTATACATCATGGTCCAATCTTTTTCATCCGTAAAAGAAGGGATACCTTTTTGATGAATTTAAAATTCCAATTATACACCAACGTCCCCATTCTGACAATGAATGGATTAAAGACAAATGCAACAAAACTTAGAGTGGAGAAACATCAACAATTTACTTATTTACTTGTTCAAGTTTACAAGGTACCTTTCATTGTAGCTCTACCTTAAATCCTTAGACTGTGCCTGGCTTTTCAGTACAGAGTGTTTCTCTTATATTTCACCTCCATGAACCATGAAATGAATTCCATTTCAAACTAATATCTGAATGTGTGGATTGGTTTGTCAGTCTCTCACTGATTAACCTGAAAATCTCTAAATCAAGCAATGTTGGCTACAGCTATGGCTGCAACAACAATGATGAAGAATAGGACATTACAGCAATCTAGCCGCAGCCACTGCCCAAGCCATTCATTAAGACACAGCTTTAGTGTTCCTTTTGAGGTTTTACTAATCTAGGGCCCCCTCATCTATGAACTTTGACCCCTTAAAACATGGTTCTTTGATGGACACAGCATTATAATTACCCCCTGCACTTCTTAATAGATCAGGTTATGTTTTTTGAGGTGTTTAAAATGCCAAACGATCCATAAGATAAGGTCTAGTCTGGTTCCAGCTGCATCCTACTTTAATCTAGTTCCTACCTCAATCCCTAATGATGGGATTCTTCTCTCCCTTCCACAGCTCTCTAAGCTCTACAGCACATTCAAGATCTCTTAGAGCAGCTTTAGCTTCATCTTCACATGTAGCCCTAGCTGCCTGGATTAGAGGTTCTGCTCCCAGTGCTACAATCACAGAGCAATACTCTCTAGAGCGTGCTACTAGATTACGGACTGCCATACACGCTTGTTTCTGTTAGACAAACAAATACAACAATTAATTCAATCCCAAAACAAGTCCCTAGAAATTGTCCATAGTATTTATTTTACAGTCTCTCAGTGTATGTCATATTCTTGTTTTCTTATCAATCAATCAATCAATCAATCATTCAATCAATCAATCAATCAATCGTCATCAATCAATTGATTGATCAGTTTGAATGAAAAGAAGACAAAATGCTGCAGATGATAAATGTCCTTTTAATTTCATTCAGAACTTATATTCATTTCCATACTTCATAAAATGTCTATACAATAAATAGCCAAGAAATATTGAATTTAGGAAGTAACCATAAATGCATGTTTAACAAGACATCAGACATACCTCTATAAAATGTCTAATTGAATTCCTTTACCTGCATAGCTGGTTCCTTAACATGTATCTGCATAGCTTGTACAATAACTGGTGCCCATCCAGCTTCCATAACCATCTTACAATGTGAAGGGTTTCTCAGGGTTATAGCAGCTAAGGCTGCGAATCCGGCCTCACAAACCTGATTCAATAAAACAACACAATGTCAATCATTCTGAACTACACATCAAAACATCCTAATCAGTTCACCTATCAAGCCCTAACCATTAATGACAACCTCAATGTCTCACTTAAATTTAGAACAGAATAAACAAACTCTAAACCTGTTCATGATGTGTAATCTTAAGTGTTTGGATGTTGTGGCAAGTCTGGTTCCCATCACACTGAGGCAGGTACTATGAACACTGAATAAAGCACCTGTATCAGACAGCTTAACAAACAAACCAACACTTTACTTACCCCTGGGTGTTTAATGTGTTTACTAACAGCTTGTATAAGAATGGAAGCACCTCCTGAATTCATGATAGCAACTTTGACTTGATCATTTCCAGCAATGGCCTTTAACATGTACAGAACTTGTTTCACAATAGTCTAGGAGGGAAAGAATTAGTTACGTTATTTCTTCTTTAAAAATGACTTCGTTTTACAAATATTTCAGACATATTAAAATTTATTACATGTTTGTTTAACTTTCATTCATCTCTCAGGATGTAAACTCAGTGAATTATAATAGATTTGATACATGAATATTTTGTTTACATAATATGAAAACAACAGTCGACATTCAGTCACTCTGTGTTCTTTATTTCAGATGGGTGGCCCATTCAGTGGCGCCAACTGGTCTCTCATATGTCTTAGCTTAACGTAAACAAATACAATTACCAATATTTCAAAAATACATAAAAATGCATACAAACACCTGCCAATAATTAGTAAAATTAGCACTGTGTTCAATAGAAGAGTATACAGCAGATAAACACACATAAAAAGATAATCAGGAGTTGGGAAATTTTGAGAAATACAAAATCAAAACTCAAGACAATTCAAATCACACATTGTTCGTAGTATGTTAAACACATGAAGGTATTCAATCATGGGAACATTTTAAGAAAAATGAATGGCCAAAATCAATTCATAAACTCAAAATTTGTTTATAAACTCATAGGTACATGAAAAAAACATCTTGGACAGTTATTTCAGTCTGACAAATTGAACCTTTTCCCCAAATACATCATTCACACAATTTTTTTTTTTTGAATATCAAGTTTGCTCATATCCATGTCGACAGAGAACAAACAAAGAGAGTCGTTGGATTACACTTCAATTGACAATAACATTGGTGGTCAAACGATTAAAGAAAGAACGAAAGAAAGAAATCATGTTCACGCTTTACAATTGATTCTATTGATCCCTTGCACAATGCTGAACACAAAATCCCAAAATGCTTGTCTACCATTTTGGGAGTCAATTCCTTTGAGTACATTTTGACTCCCAAAGAGGCGGACCGTATAGGTGCCTGTAAGTACGCTCCGTGTCATGAAAGGGTCAATATTATATTAAGCAAAATTTAACAAACTTCCTCACAGTTCAAGCATACACATATACCTGATTATTGATGTGCTCATTCAGCACCTGCAGGACCAGCTTCAATCCACCAAGGTCAACGATTTCCTGACAGAAGTCATTACGAACAGCTAACTTAGCAAGTGTTAAACTCAGATCACCAGCAATAGATGTGTTTCCAACATGGACTGTAACAAAAGATTTAATTGGAAAGAAAACAATTATCATAGCCATACAACCTATATGGCAGTTACAGATTGAATGGCTTCTGACTGACACCCCCGAACAAAGATATTGACAAAATAGAGAGACAGAGCTTAGATAGCTCAGTTGGTAGAGCACCGGCACCAAAATCCAGAGGTTGCCGACTCAAATCCCACTCTAGTCAATTTATCTTTGTTCAACACAAGTCAGTTTCCCTTGTGGTTTGTTTACCCTTCAGTTCTTATAGAATGTATAATTCAATGCTACTATTGCTAATGCTCTCATAAGATTTGCTGTTAACAAACCTTTAGAGACACCATCAGAACTATACCCAAGCCATACTGATGAAGTTATCCTGATATGAAATGGTCTTCAAGTCAACAATGCATCGATTTATAACAATTGAGAGCCAAGTAGACTTACTTCTCTGGGTGTCTAGAATAGTTTTTAATGCTCCAGCTTCTACTATCATCTTTGCATGATCATGAGCATTGCCAAATGGAACACGAACATCATCATCGGCTGTCAAGATACGCAATGCTCCACAAGCCTCCTTGATAACCCCCTTAGATTGATTATTCTCTTGAATTACTCCCAATAGTAATGGTATCAGGTCAGCTTTGACAAAACCTCTCCTATTCATCTCATGCATTATGCATGATAGACGGACAGTCCTGACGCATGATTGGATGATAACTTCTGATGTCACATCTTCTTTGAGGATGTCACACAGCATCTGGATTCCTTCCGTATCCATCAAGTCTGGTTGGCCGTTCAATAATGCAGACAAGCCGTCTAGTACAATAGGTAGCATGATCACATCCTTAAGATATTTCTGCACCAAAGATTTCAACGTTGGAAAAGCCTTGTTGCTACCAGCTGCAATACGATGAGAAATGTCAATGCCACATTCTGATGAGAATTTGGCGAGGGCTGCTTGAATCGTCTGCTCATCTGTAATGGCTCCTTGTAACACTTGATTAAGGTCATCTAATGATTGGAGTACTGGATGTCTGCAAGATGAACCATTTTCACCGTCAGCTTTTGGAACTGCCTTGATTATGTTGATTAAATCAACACCTGAAATGTTAGATACAAAATGGATAGTATGAGATGAGCCATGTAACTATTTCCATTGCTCCATTATTTATACTTGTATGAAGTAAACATTGAGAAACTCTTGTAAAATGCCATGGCAAAATAAAATAAGTTTTAACAGGAATGAAGATGAATTGATAATCCGAGTGTTTCTTGTACGTAATATGATGCTATTGTTTTTTTCCATCCCTCCAAAACTGTTTTGGGATTGGTATAAACTGTAAAAGCATACAACCTAAACGACGTAGACAATAGATGGACCTCTTCCATCTAATTGCTTCCATCCCACTGCCACTCACTGTACAAAGGGTTTGCTACTTAGTGCGTGGTCTAGTTTAATAGGTAGTAGCCTTGCTTATTTACTACTCTGTGCATGCTTTTGCAGTGCCACTTGTTGTCTGTGCATTGATCACCATGGAATCAATGCCCCTGCGTAAGTTTCGAATTTGCTGTACATTATACTTAATTTACTTGACTTTTCCTTTAAGAGCAATGCATTTGGCTCATGTGCATAATGTAGAAACCTCTCACGGACAGTACATTATGTTCTGACAATTTGTCCGACTACGACGTACGTACGAGTTTGTGTTTTATTATAACTAGTACAAGTATAGTTTTCACTGAAAAAAGAATGCAGACATGGGGTAAATATTTTTAAATATTCATTTCAAGGAGTAGTCAATTCTGGAAATATTTGAACAGACTTTCAATTCAGCTTCAAAATCAAACAATGTTGTTCCCCTAATTTTGTAGAGAATCTAGTTCCCGGGACGTCAGTGTGGCAGTGCAACAGAGATTGATGTCCTACCAGTACCAGGGCTACGCAAGGTAGGTACTAAATAACTCCACTACTACTTAATAGTTGTGTGGCCAAGTGTTCACACTTGGCCACACTGTGGGTAATGGGACTTTAGACACAGACTCTCCTCAACTTACAACATGTACAATGGTGCCTTACAATAAATAGCCTATCTCTGTCTCATCTCTATGATAATGATTCACTATGAATCAAGCAAGGAAGTTAAAATAAAAGTCAAACTTACCTTGCGATTTGAACTGTTCCACTGCTTCATTTAACGCCTCCTCTGGTGACATTTCAAATTCATCAATGTTCTCCTTCACAACAGCATCAAAGGTCTCCTGGGTTATTCGCTTGGCTGTCATTTTAAAGCAATTTTGTGTTACTTTTTGCGTCCAATCTCATTCACTTTTGCGGTTACTGTCACTGTGCAGTGTTGCATGCCTGGGGGTACAAATTAACATTAACAGCGCCACCTACAGTTCAAAAGCGCCATCTGTGGCGAATGGTCCTTGTATTAATTTATGACAAACGAAACCGTCATACATCAGTTCCCTGATTTAATGTGTGTGCAGACATTTTGATAATTTTTGCACTAATAAGTTGAATGTTTAGGGTATCACTCAGCCGAATGTAGAGAAACAAGCTTCGTACTTAAATAAATATTATCAAGAAAGTTTTGGTCGACGCAATTCCCCAAGGGAAGCCGCCATTCCCCGCCAATAGTTAGTAAGTTAAGTTACGAAAAACAATTAAGCAATTCAAGCTACATGCTCACAAAAACAACTCCCATTGTTCAAATACATAAATAAAGCTACTAAATACAACAAATGGCTCATTGTGACCCTGTACTCATGAAGTTTTATTTTATAAAAAGTATGTGTCAATTAGAAAAAACCCCAAACATTTATACCATGTTCGGGACCAAAACACACAAGAACTTGAATGACAAGTTACAAGCTGGTTACAATATCCTTGATAAGCCAACATAAAAATAACAATGGAAACTAGTTTGCAGGAATAACAATAATATGCTTACTAGGCCTAAGGGAGCCGCGATGGCTTTGCGTCTCAGTAACTGTTAGCCGTGGGGAGTCTTCATACGTACGTTAAACTAAATGTTATTAATACTTCATGTCTATTATTGAACAAAAACGCCTTCTTTTGCAAAGCAGAACCTGTAAACAGTTAAAATCACTTGGAATAATTATTGCCAAACTTTTTTTAATAACAATCAAGAATATTTTGGCAAACCTCGTTGAAGAATCTACGCGAGTCATCATAATTCAATTTTTATATACATGTCAGAAATAGAGAATTATTTGTAAATTTCTTCATTAACTTTCATATTATTGTCCAATCCTGTCCAGAGAGCTCTTTTCATAAACGACGCACGACGCAGTTACATGCGCCTAGTATCCTATCCACCATTTTGGGAGGCAAAAACAAAGATTGTGCAAGTCTCGTGCGTATTCGAACACATGGGACCGTAAAAGTACTTGAGTTTGTTTCCTTCATGCGTGGAGGTAATGCATGTGGGACCAAAGTGGTCCCAAAAATGTTCGAATACGCGCGAGCTCCCAAAATGGAGGAAATGGTAGACGCGCAGTGTGCGGGGTGTGTTCTGCGTCGGGCATGCAAGGGGTAAATATTTAGCATTTATTAAAATCTTCAATTTAATTTTGTTAAAATTCACACTCATTATTGATTGTAGAGAAGTAGTAAATAATTTATTTGGAGTAACAATATTTAGTCAACTGTCGTAAAATTTAAAACACCAATTTATATATCTGTTTCTGTTCTATTATTTTCAAGTTTCAATAATTATGACACAACCAGAGAGTTGATATCAGTCCTTCTGGAGGATTGTCTCTCACACAATCCCTGTCAGATTTTCCTGACAGTAGAGGATCATTTTCATTCGGAGAAAGGGGCGAGTTTCCTCGAAGTGTGACGTCAGACGAATCCGTTTCCTTAGCCGGAGGCTTGATGTGGACGAACGTCTCGATCGGAACTCTGGAGGGCACCTCTTCTCTTTGGTTCGTCATCAGACGATCATGATCGGATTCATACATCGGCGGAGACATTGCATTCAGCCATGTGTACTGCATCATGGGAGAAAACGTACAAATTATGCAGTTATAGAACTGAACAAAAAACAACTACAGCTCCGTTTAATGTTAATAGTGCTCTGTAGTGCTCGTGTAGAGTTATGGATTATACAACGAGTTTTCATTTCAGTTTTCTCTCTGGCGTCTTCTTAATTACACAACGAAGTACGCCCAAATCACGCAACCAAAAGTTAAGTCGATTAATTTGATTGTTGTTGTCGAGTTTCTGGCGGGAGCGATGAGCGTTTCCATTCAGTTTGATTTGCGTTTATGTTTAGTAAAACTTAGCAAGAACCAAGATTAGGTGAAGCCCATGCAGCAAAGACCACTTGCATTTATGACGTAACAAGACACAAACAGCGCCCTCACTGAGGTCTAGGAAGACCCACCATTAACTGAGTCATGCACGGTGCGTCGTGTACGGGATAACTGAATTATCCGAGCGTGTGGCTGTAATTCGCATGTACTGTTGTGTGTGCATGTACATGTATAGATAGGGTGCAGAGAACGTGAAGATAGGTCTACAGTAGTTTTTTAGAAGAAACAAACAACCGCAGAAAAACGAATTATTGAAAGTTAGCATGCAAAATTAGGAATCTAAAATACATCAAAGAGTCGTAAACGTGCAAGGAATACAATGGTATCTGGTTTCTCTATTTGTCATTATGAATCGATGCTACTCACACAACTTCCTACAGCATGCAGATACAGGCAAGACAGTCCAAGACACCAAGGTTGAACAGTAGACAGAAGCAGGCAGACTCAGCAGCAGAAAAACAAATAAAATATCCATACTTTACCTTGGCTCACCTTTACCAAACTATTCCCAGTCTTATCTCTTGACTCTTCCTGCACCTGTTGGAGCTCAGGTAGAATAGGCACCCGGTTTATGGTAAGTGCTCTATTTCTCATTAGTGTAATGGCAACAAACCAACGATTGCGTGCGCGACGTGACTTCGCCTCAGATGTGCTTTTGGTTGGAGATTTGTTTTTCTGACCTGCTAATAAATAAATAAATAAATTGTTATTATCACCAATGCAATCAACCTTTGACTTAGAACTGCAACAAGCAATGGTGGGATAAAGTATATTGTACTAAAACAATGGGGGAAAATCTCTCTCAATGTTTTATTTTACAATTTATGTCCTCTGATATTGCCAAGCCTCTGATATTAGGATACCATTTTGAAGGTGTATTGATTGTGTATGAGCAGATATCTGCTGGTTTTTCTATATTGAATGTGCTTATTCAGGCTTGTTGTTGTATAGGTTGTATGACATCATGCGATGCCACTCTTAATTAAACTCGTTTTCGATTTATGACAAGATTTTTTCGACATCACCAAAACCACACAGATTGCCTCTTAACTTGCCTTCTTCTATGACGTCAAAAGTCTTGTAGCTTGTTAGTTGTGTTGATGTGTGCTTGTTCTTGCCAATGGACTTCCACAATATATGACAAAACGTGATAACTACAGGATGGGTATGGGCGACCTCCAGCTGTATAAATCCAATGTAGGCTTTAAAACCTGAAATGGGTAAAAAATACCTAATGATAAAATAGTCGATTTCAAATCAAAAAGAAGGTTTCAAACTTAACATTGGAACCGATAGGACCATTTGAAACTTTTATAGACACATTTGAGTTTAAAAAGAGACTGATTCAGTTGTATGGTGCTTTATCTTCTTCAATGAATGATCCAATTTTAACTTGAGATCTACGATTTGCAATTATATAAGGAAGTACATGTTTGTGAGTTACATAATAATTCTTTCGTGACACATGCCCCACAGTCTAGAATACTTTTTCAAATTGTTGTGAATCTGAGTTTTGATCCCATTTTAATCCAGTCATCTACAATTGCTGGCTTTCAGTCTTCATGCAACATCATCAGTGCATTCAGAGAAGTCTTATTGAATGTACTTTTAGTTTAGCTAAAAATGCTTTACCTGGATCCCAAAGTTCCCATCCACGCATTAAGGTACACCGATCAATCCGACCAATGAATAAAACGCCAAATATCACTGCCTTGATAATCCTCATGAGACAGGATACCAGACCAAGAAGGACGTTTATAAATAGAGTGATGTAAACGGTGACGTTGTATGCTCGCCTTCAAAAACAATAACAACAATAGTTATTGCACATAGTTATTTCATAATTATTTTAAGCTGAATCCCACAGTTGATACAAAAACTGTAAAATTATTTAATATCCCAGTAAAAGGTACCCAACAGAAGGAAAATGTTTTCAGCTATCGGTCTGGCAACATGAGACCCTGATACCCCAGATACCGGGCCAGATGACGAGGGCGTGAATTGTTTCTCAATGATTTATAGAAAACATTTTGTATTTCACATTTGCCGAATTACAATCGAGAACGCTAACCTATTGTTCAGACTTAAATGTATTGTCTTCTTTTTCTTCTTCTTCTTATCTTCTTTGTCAGCTTGAAGAAAAGCTAGTCGAGACAGAAACACTTGGGCGTAGTACAAAATGAGACCAACCACAAAGCTCAGCCTGTGCATAGATAATCATGTTGAGTATTACAAGATAAAATGCAATAATGATTATACCTGCACTAAAACACACATCTCTCGATAATCGATGTTTACATTAAAGTTACCAGTGCACAATATTTCCCTGTATTTTGTTTAGACGATTTGTTATTTATACTTAATTATGAAGCTTCAAGAAACTTGTGATTGATTCTGATTTTGTAATAAAAAAAACCCACCACGTATATTACTTTTCATTAAATGTCTACAGATTGTTTTCATGATTCGATTACTTAAAACATGAAGGTATGAATGACGGTTAGAGATCATCTTTAACACAGGACACCGATATTAATATCAATTTACATGCGTTGATTCGAAAAGATGCATTCTGGGTTAAGTCATTGGTATAATTATTGGCATACAGTTCTGCCCTATTATTGGGTTATTGAACGCTTCTTCTACACATTTGGGACTAATTGTCAAAACAAAAATAACCAATGCGCAGCTTTGATAAATACTGGGCAACATTTGAAATGACTTGCCTCTATTGGTACTCACCAGTAGTCATTAAGGGTACTGAGTAAAGTCGTCTCTATACGTCTAGCAAGCGGGTAAATGATTCCATACGAGACGAAAAACACAATGGCCCAAGAAACAATTTGAAGAATGAAGAAACCTGGAGGGTGTAAATAAAAAACATTACATTATAAGTCAGTAAAGAAAAGTGGAAAAGGAAACAGAAACCTAATTTATAGTGACCTAAAGAATCATGTTTCCAAACCGGCATTTCAGTACTTACCCCAAGCTGAGAATCCAATATGATATCCAGAATATCGTAGATTAGCAACCTGCGCAGATGAAGAAAATAATAGTAATGCACACAATATTAAAAAAGACAGATAAACTGGAAACATTTTTATCGTTATTTTCTATTTCTTGACAGAAAAAAAATCACTATCTGATGCCAAAAATTCACCGATAGATTTACGATGTGTCTATTCTACAGACGAGGATTGGAACAAGTACTTAGTACAGTTCGCTCGTCAGACTTTCATTGTTTTTCAAAAGTAAAAAAAATGCAAACTCACCACCAACGAGCCGAAACTAACATATTCTCTTGGGCAGAAGTCTTTGTTTCCTTTCCAAAGACGAAGAGTATGTTTCCTTAATTGAAACAAATTACATTTGATTCAGTAAAGTACGATCGTCTCTGGTTACAAAGGGTTTATACTATTGACAGTGATCGACACAATCTTGACAGTGATCGACACAATGTTATGAAGATATTTATTATTTATTCCAAAAACTATTTCAGTAAAAGATAACTATATGTTTACTAAACATAATTTGCTAAAAACGTAGCCTACACAAAGCTGTTTCAATCATTTTATGCACTAAAAAGTGTATTTAATCACAGATCTTGCCTTCTTTCTTGTGATGGATAAATTTTAAATGCATTTACAAAGGTTTCCCTATTAACGACATGACTATTTAGAACTAAATAAATCTTTAATTATCACCATTCAATGACATTCATTATAAGTTTTGAATTATATAACAGCGATAATTAAAATTGATATATTTTACACTAACTATCACCTAGAAGCTTACCTGTAGCATATCTGCATATGGAAGCTATAAAGTACAGTTGTTCCGATGGCAAAATAACAGGTTCCCCAGAAGGTATCTGGTAATCCACCAAACCAAAAAAAAAAAATTGCCAATCAGAGACAACAAGTTTATTGTTCATCAAGATAAACGAGAGAATAAGGAGAGCCGAAATATCTTACGTTCATCATTTGTTTACCAAAGGGTATTTAACTGTAAACTTTGACAATCTTCAGGTTTAATTTAGACACAAATGGGGTTCTTGTTAATTAATAATGACGTCATACTTACCTTCAGCGATATCAAACATGTCCTTGATTACATTTAACGTAGCTGTGTCATTTGAATTCTCAAGTAAATCAAAAACAAAGCCATTAGTAGATAGAGTTTCATTGGCTGCTTCCCAGACGCTTGATAATGACATGATGTAAACCAAACCAAGCTGCACAAGAACAAAACAGAAGTAGAATTTATTAAAGTTTAATTCATTTAAAGACATTTGGAATATTATTAATATTCGACTACAGCATGAAACTTATTGTTCGCAAATTATTTGTATCACTTTCACAATAACAACAAGCTTTCAGGTAGACTATACATAAACAACATAAGAGTCTTCGATTCTGTATCCTGAAAAAATGAGTAAAATGACGAATATGAATGAACTAATTGCGATTATTTTTGATATAATATAGAAATTGTCAGTTTACCTGATACGTGGTTAGAGCACTGAGAACAAAGGTGCAAACAATTCGTCTTGAAAACTTGAACCCTGTACACGAATTGAGAGTTACAAGAAAAGACGATGTCATTGAACGTGCAGTGGTATAAAATAAAGTCTGAGAAAATAAACACCCCCCCACCCCAAAAAACAACAACTTCACAATACTTTCCCGAATTACACTTTCCAATGAATGTGCTAATAACTATTACGCTTGCGTACATACACTATACGATGCTTACCTGGTGCGTCATCGATGAACTTTCTTCTCCATCTGACTGTGAAGCTTGCCTCCTCTACCCTAATCAATCAATCAATCAATCAATTTACAATTATTGTAAAATCAACTAAACGGAGGGTTTCGTCGGAAATGTATACATACTGATCATACTGAAACTATACAAAACTGATTGGTATTGTTTATGCTATGGTGTGTCGAAGGGAGTGTAGTATTTTCATTTTTGTTTAGAGTCTCTCTTGTAAAATAATTTATCATAATTCATAGATGGACAGTTGATGCAGAAAGATTATGCAAGGGAGCTTGTTCCCATGACAACTTTAGATATGATTTGAAAATAAAGTGAGTTTTTAAGTAATGCTGTACAACCTCAATGTCTGTCTTACTCTGGTTTGGGTCTTTTAAGAAGATACTGAACTCGTTGGTAAAAATGAGTCTGTTTGAATTCCTCATCGATATCGCTGGTTGAATCCTGTAGAGTAAAATTGTCATTTTAGGATCAGTTCAAAACCATGCCTTTGGTTTAGGCTCCGTCTGTGATTTTGAAATCGTTTGATTTCTTCATATGCTTACAAAACGTTGGTCGGACCAATGAATGTTATTATTATTATTATTATTACTATTTGGTTTATTAAAGTATACTTATAGCAGCCTAACAGGCTGAATTACAATACAGTCAAAACAAGCAGTCAAAACGAAGGAGCCAGAGCTAAAGACAAGTTTTCGGCCCTTTAAAATTGTAATAGATTTCAAAACAAAATGATGGTTTCAAACATCATTTTGCATGACTTGTGTGTTCAGTCTCCCTAATAATAATAACGTCTTTTGAAACTTACCATTGGTGAGAAGAATTGTTTTCTAAAGATCTTGAATATTCCATAGCAGAAGCGGACATCCAGTGCTATGTAGCATATGAATACTGGACCCAACACTGCTGTCACTGTCTTCCCCACAACCTAAGATGGAAATTGGAGTTCACTTGTAAAATGGAATCAGAAAAATTAAGAGCATTTATGAGCAAGAATTAATCGTGGTATCACATACTAATGCATCTGAAACTGGGTGTGACTCTGCGTATATATAAGTCATGCAAAGACTCTTTAGCAGTTCGGACAAATTGAATTAATTGTATGTTTTGAAATATACACAATTTGGGAACTTACCCCCTCCCCTTTCGGACAAGCTAAAAGAACAGCTACGTAATAGAAGCTCCTGAAACATAACAAGTACAAAGATTCATTCAAATATTGGACCCGAAAATGGATCTTTCAGATGCGAGTCGGTGATCTTTGATTAAATCAGTTCTTGAATAAAAACGAATTGTAGTCCGGTGAACGGATTGGTTTGTGTCTTTGTACGTTTAATGTGTTGTTTCCTTGTTCACTTGGTATTCAATTAAGTTATTAATACTGAGTGACTTCAATCAATCAATTAATCAGTCAATCAATCAATCAGTCAATCGATCAATCACAATTCATTGTCATGATGAAACAAAGAAATATAATTTGAGAGTAAATGAAGTGGTTGTATTACCAGACTGTGGAGTAGATCAGACCGATAACATTTCCAACTAAATGATGCTCAGTACTCAGACATAGAAGGATTGGATAGTACACCAAGCTGATTTCAAACACATTCACAAACGCTATTAATATTGTCAATGTTCCTGCAGAAAACCAAATCATCAAAACAAAACAAATCAAGGTTTATGTTATCATTGCGTTCCCTGTTTCAGGCAAAGTGATTATTGTCATAATAGAAAATTGTGAGTTTTGTCAGGGGAGTGGGCATTTATGCGAACCTGTGTTTTCTTAGAAAATTCTAAGTTTATTAAAGAGAAAATGACCACTAGTTCCCCTTAATGACTCAATATACCAAGTCGACGATTGATCAAATCGACCATTGATTGAAATGATATAAAAATAAGACGAATATCTGAGATGAAATTTGTATAAAAAAACCAATATTAATTTTTACCTTGAAAGACTCCCGGAATTTGACTTATGTCTGGGTTGAAGAACCAATCACCAGTGAATAAAAGAACGACACACGTTGACATGGCAGCAAATGCGCATGCGTACGACACTCGATCCTCATAAGCATCGATAAAGTTAGCAGGCCTAGAGGTAATAACGATGGGTTCTGAGTTTATCTGATCACTTTGAGATAATTCATTGATAAGAGCAAACAAAATTCCATTATACTTCCTGTTTCATCATAATTCACGAATACAATGTTTACGTTCGGTGCAAGTAGCCTTTTTTAAAACAAAGTTGCATGGTCCGATTCTCACCGAAAGATTTTGACTTTTTTTCTCTGAAAGAACTTTGACAGGGTTGATGCTGCTCCAAAACGAACAACATACAAACACTTTCGCATAAATGCCATGGACAGTGCAAAAACCACATCATTAACATGCACATGATTTGTACATAGGCCTATGAGTAATTTTATAATTAGCTTATTAAAATGTTAATATAAATATTTTGGTCAAATCTATAAAAACAAAAAACAAAATAAACAAGCCCGGACCTATCATCTTTAATGAGATAACGGAGATACTTGGCCTTCTCAGATAATAATTGACTTCTTTCAGTCTGGTTAAAAATGTGAATTACAGAAAATTTCGGTTAATTTTTTAAATTATGAATTTCACATTCGTCAAGAAAGGCTTTGAGCCTATAATTTTTCTGAAACATAAACATGGCATCGCAAGGCGTGATCTTTTGTAATGTTCCATACTATAGGCTAACCATGATGAATAACGAAAACGGCATTTTACAGTAATCGGCTGTAGTGTGATGCCAAGATGTGGGTATAGGTGACCAATACTCTAAAAAATATAAAAAACCTACTTACTCTGGAATACTCGGTCTTTGAGAGCAACATTTAGGCCAAAGACGAACTCTTGGTTGTAGATACGAAAACGCGATGATAATTATGATCTATATAGGCAACAACAAATCACCGAAATGAAACAAATGATAACCTTAATTATTACCGAATGCTTAATTGTATTTTCCTTTAACAAATGTGCATACCTTCGTTCAAATACTGGTAGCAAAACCAGCAACTATCCTTGTTTATTTTGACGTAATTATTGTTTAATCACAAATGAGTAAGTGGGTCTAGAGAAAATATGAAAAATCTTTAAAGCGCGTAAGGAATATAGAATGAAGTCTGTGGTTCGCATATTAATGAAATACATCAAACTGCGTCTTTTTCATGAATGATGCTCTTCAAAAGGGTCATAGGTCACTCTGAGATAAGGCCAGACAGAGAGGGGAAGCGGAATTAGCTATCAACAAGTATTGAATCATAAGTATTGGTGTTTCTTGTGGGCAAGAATTTTCTTTTTTACCGTTTCATCAATTTGATTTTTTTGTCCCTAAAATCTGCGATCTTTGTACCAAGCCTATTAAATTGTTTCTATTTGTTGTGGTTTAATTACGAATGAAACATAACTGACTTACAGACGGTATGACACTGAACTGAATCCAGTATTTCATGTCATAAGCTGTATTTTCACAAACAGTTCCACTTCCATCCAACGACTGTTTCACATCCCCTTCCCTGAAAATAAGCACATTATTATTAATTAGCCGTTTTCATTAATTCATTACACATTTTTCCCCCTTCCTAAATTCCAGCTTACCTCCTCGTTGCGCACACTCGACTCTCCTTTCAGAAACTACTTACCATATACCTCCATGCAAAACCTAAGTACAGGGCTCAATTTCATAGAGCTGCTTAAGCATAAAATTATCCTTACATGAATATGGTTACCAGCCACAACATGTCACATGTACCATGTGACTGGTGTCCTGCTCACTTTTGATTAGCAGGAACTTTGTTTTAAAAGCAACACTTTCTGCTTAAGCAACTCTATGAAATTGTGTCAGATGCTACACCGAGCCTGGATACAATTACAAGGCCATCGAGAGGGTTTGTAACAAAAGCATGGCATGAAGGGGAGTAAATCTTATCAAGGGCAAGGGCGTCCATGGCCACCAGAATGCAGATCCATGCATGCTCACCTCAACAAGTTAAAGTTAAAAAATATAGCCAAGACAGATAATTCTGTTGAGGGAATCCTGTTGAAAATTGATATAATAATACATTGCTATATAGGCCTAATAAACATTTTAGGACATGATCGTGAAACTGACTCACCCTTGAGAAAAGATGCTGGTGATATTGAATAATATATCCGCCATTATGCAAGGGGAGACTAAAGCTGTGTAGATTAGTGGCGCTCAGACACCATGCTCAGTTAAAATCAATCTATTTTGACGACAACGGTGTTTGCAGTCAGCAATCCAGCAGTATTTACTGGATCAGGAGAACATGATCATCTTAAATTCACAGCAACAAGGAAGTGCACCTTTTAAATGTGACAAATTAACGTGATTAGGGTGTATTGTTATCATTCCATTGGAACATTGAATTGAACTAAACAAGTTCCGTTCGGTGTCAACACAGCTCTCAGATTATTATGATAACCTGGAAATTACGTACGTAGGCCTTAAGCTTCTGCAAACAACCCACATGATGTCAACACACTGAACCCTGTACACTGACTCAGTGTGTGTAAACATACAAAATAATAAATCTCTTTCTCTTTGAACTTTAACCCCTGTATTTTATTGTCAATTATTCGTAGGCTGACCTTGTCTGCGAACAAAAGTGAGCCTTTGTCCCAAGCCTCGTTTGCAAAATGGTTTCATGTCGGACAAACACACAGTATGCAAAGATGGCAGAGTAACTCTTCCCAATTACGGCCTCGATTCATTTTTGTAATGTTTTTATTTTATTTTAACGAATAGCCTAATCACCTCCCTTTTGATAGTGGTATGTACCCAAAACGCAATATATTGCAAAATGATTGCGCAATATTCTATATTAAAACGGCAATGAAAAAGACACATATTTTAATAAACAATTTATGTTTGAAGACAATTATTTCCTCGTCAATTTGAAGGAACCAACAGGAATTTGCAATAAAAAAATCAGTTATTTTAATTAAATGACTATAGAGAGCAATTAGAGTGATTTATCACAAAGAGTCAAATCTCGTGCAAAATTCCTCACTTCGGACGACAGTTGCCGGGGAGCGCAGACTGAGGGACCAAGTGTCAAGTAGGAGAAAAATTATGTGGGTTGTGTCAAAAATAATGTTGCCAACTTTTCGTTCTTTAGGCTATAGCCTATACTTTTATAGCTCAACACTATAGTCAATTTGTCAAGTAAAGATACAAAACGTTTCTTAATTCTACAACACTCCATCTTAATTAGCGGTGTTTTCTATTTGTTTTTGGTTGGTTTTTTTGTAGTGAGTAAAGCCTGTCGAAGAGCAGTGCTTTGATCTAAAGTCCAACCATTCAATTAAAATAACCCTTGTGTTAAAATTGTTTAATAATTTACAGTCTGGGTTAAGTTCCCATGGAAATTACGCGGTTTACGTTTGATCAGTCTGGTCATCGGGTGTATCTCGATATTGCTATAATCGTACATTAGAGGTAGTATGGTTTCAATTTGGAATCCAGTCGTCATACATCGGGAAAATTTCTTCGGATAACTTTGAATAAATCTTTTCATGATGAAACCGATCGCTACACTGGAATACAGGTGTTTGAGAGACCTATTATTAAGATTGAACTGCATAAGGTGAGCCATATGTAGGCCATACGGGGTCATTTTAAATACAATATAGGCCTAAAAATGATATAATTAAGTTGTGAAAATAGTAATTGTTGTGTGTCGGGGGTTTCGAAACACAATACAATTTTCCCCATCTTCCCATTATTGTTGTAGAATGATTACAATACTTTTATTTGTTTAAACGTCATGACTAAAGAAGAATTTAAATCATATTGGGCTACTTTATATGAGTATGACAAGTGATAAAGCAAACATGTGCGGCTGCCACACTCTAAAAAAACTAACGGATCCGACTGATCCGGGTCCCACCGTGCAGTGTTGGGGGCCTGACCAATTTCTACCCTGAATCTGTTTACAAATGACCCAGAAATGGGTCAAACTGACGCATAATTCGAGTTAAAATCAGATTTTAAAACCTCTTTCAGTGTCAGCCTGACCCAGAAACGGGACCCGTAATTCGTTTCAATTCTGACCCTAGGGTATATGATGACCAGAACGTGCAGCTTAAAGCAATTTATTCTTTAGGAATGAAGGGTTCGGAGTGATAGTCTATCGCCTCATTGTGCTTTTAACTTGTTATTCTTCCTTTTTCTGTTCCTCTTTATTTTACTGCACCTTTTCCTTCCAGACCATCAGTGCTGTGTAGATTGGCTTCATTTTCTTAAGGCAACATGGCGGACTTTTCCATTTCAACGAATGTATCAAGTTCTTCACTTTGTACAAGTGAATTGGATTTGGAATACTGGACCTATGTTTCTTTACCAGTATCGGTAAGTGAAACAAACATAATTCGAATACTTAAGAGTTTGATTCAGCTTATATTCTATATATGTTTCCAATAGATAAACGTAATTCATGTATTGTTGGAAGTAGGTTCAGGAACTCTGATAAATGTATGTGTCGATTCATCAAATTCACTCATGGCTCTTGCAAAAGTCATTTTAAATTCACTGAGTTCCTTGTGCCTTTAAATTTAGCATTGGAGATTATTTCGTAATTTGAAATTATTTTTTTGAAAAGATGTTAATTTGTATCGTCTGACACAAATTAGAAGGTAAATATAATGTACAAGATTTCCACCGGTTCACATTCGACGTTGGATTTAAGACTTCTTCATTAATTGTTATAATTATTACTAATTTAGATAATAATAGGCAGTTCTTTTTCCCCAGCTATCAATTATAGTGTTGTTCTCACTTCTGGAAGCTAGAGTGAGGCTGTGGCCAGACTTCTGCAATCGGAGACCAGGCATCCCATAGTAAGATATTAACAACTTTAAGTTCCTATAACGAAGATACCGATAATGAGGCAATAAGAACATTACAGATTATAAAAATGGGTGGTTCACCTATCCCCTGTGTCACCGCAAAACGATTGTAGAGTTAACTAACACTGATCGCTTAAACGTTTTAGCGAGAGAATACCAGTGCAAGTATCTTGTCATATTTATTGTAACCTTTCTGTCATTTCTTCTTTGATGTAGTCCAGTAAATCTAGTGGATTCTTACGAAGATCGTTGGTCTTTTTCAAGTGCCTTTGCTGTAATGTCGACCAGTATCTTACTGCTATTCAGCGGACAGTGGGTGTATAACCCAAATATCGATCATATACACAACATGCTCAGAGGTAATCAATAATCAATAATAGATTTTCAATCTTTGTTTTCTCAACTGACGTTGTTTGCACTCTACATTTTAGAGCAAATCATCAAAAAAGAAGACATTTCAATTGAGAGATTTCCTCACTCAGGAAACAGCCAGAACAAAATACAAACTGAGATCCACAAAATGACCACAGTTGACCTTAGTCGATGGATCATTCCTTTCTGTCTGAGCTTCAAACAGTTTGATAATGTTCTTAGACCAACTAAAACTGTATGTGTTTCCTTTAACGTTTTTAATCGTTTAAATATAAATACATATCCCCATATAGGGCCTATGTTTTATTTGCATGATCCGGGAATGTTCGCAGACAAACTACCCCCATATATTATTTGTATTCTTTCATAGCGTTATTTAATGTTTTAATATTATTTTGTTTGCAGGGACCGTCAGCATATTTGTCGGGTTAGCGAACGTGTTACTGATATGCGCCATATTTTATCCACTTTTAATCTGTTTAAGAACGCAACACAAAATCATCGGAAATATCATTGGGTTACTTTTCAATACTGCATGGTAAGTATACATACAAGATGAACTTATTCTAATCCAACTCTACGTTTAACTCACGTTTAGGAAATGACTGATGTGTTGATCATGTTGATTTTTACGATTCACAGGATGGTGTATTACCTCATGACAATGATATACTGCCAAAACATCGAAATTGTAAGTTGACGCTATTTCTTTTCTTTCCCTTGTTTCGAGTCTCGAAATTGTTTCCAACAAATACAAATGTATGCCACTTTACAATAACACACAGACTGTAAATCTAAAAAAGAATCTTCGGGTTTTATAGATGCTAATTCATAATGCAAGTGAAACGATTGTATAAGGTACTCATTACATGTATGTAGTGAATTTTATATGTCTAACCATTTGCAAATCTTTGTATATGTAGCTTGCAGATAGGACGACCATTGCTATAATAGTGCCAGTGTTTATGGGTTACATGTTCTTGGAGACGCGTTTCAGTAGTGGGCTTTACGAGCAATTAAAAAAGGCGATCTGTGATAGATCTAAGGTAAAAGTCAGTTTGGTTTGTCCTACACCCATTTATTTTTACTTAGAAAACTATTCACCGAGGGTTATAATTTTTTTAAAACCAAAAATAGGTCCATTAAAATAATATTTAAAACCAACTCATTGTTCTAAATACATGTTTATCAAGTTTTAGTTTCTCACAATTTTTTTCAAAACGATCCTTTTTTAGAGAGACGAAAACGAGCATGTAGAAGTCGTAGATGTAGAAGTCGTAGATGACTTCAAGAAGACACACTACTACGAGAGAGTCAAACATTTACTGACTCCATCCAAAAAGGAGTAAGTTTTATTTGCACAAAACAGGAAGGGTTTTATCCTTGAAATGTGAACGTTAAAAATGCATTGCAATTACATTTTCTTTAGCATCAAATAGTCACTGTCTTGTTGTTGTTTTTGTTGTTTATTTTGTTTGGTTGTTGCTTTTTGTGTTTTTTGTGGTGTTTTGTTTTTGTTTTGTTTGTTTGTTTGTTTTTTTTTTTGTTTTTTTTGGGGGGGGGTCTTGTCAACCCCGACTTTGCAAGAAAGAAAAACATCTGTCCATCGTCCGTAACGACTTTATTAGGACATAAGAGAATGAAAACACCCATTTTGGTATTACCATAATTTTCATATCAAGTACATTTTTGCAATTTTTCCTGCAGAGGAGAAGTGACCTTCTCAAGGCGATTCAGGACAAAGTTCTACCCAGATGCTCCTGGTAAGTTATTTTGTTTCCAGTGAGTGACTTCTTTTTTACTTTCCTTTGTCCCTGTAATTAACATCACTCCCGTAAACTCTGTACTTTGTGGAGCACCCCAGTCTTTAGAATTCCCCTATGGCCATCTTGTTTTCCCTTTTTATTTTGTTTTTTCCTCAGTCGGTCGCCATAATTAAAACATATTGATGTGTCAGTGTGTAGTTGTATCATTCTTAATTTGTATTGCAAAACCCGACTCTATTTCGAAAAAGGTGCTAAGCATAATGAATTCATTTACAGAGCTAAGATTGACAGGGGACCAGTCATCGCCATTGTACATAACATTTTGGCTGGTAAGCTGTAGGCCTACGTATATGTTATATGTTTCTATTATTAAACGGTATTTGTTGAATTGTGCTTACCACCAGGAGGGATATAGGCATTCCTGCTTTGATGAAGACTTCCTCAATCACTTGTATTTTATGATGTACAATCCGAAGTCCCAACCACTTGCTATATAGAAGGTAGCAATGCAAGGCATACGGAACGTCGCACCAAGGCAAAATTAAACCACACTTTGTAATTATTTCTCAGGTTTCCGATACTCTGCAAGAGTTATATGTACAGTGGTACTGGCGTCATTAACTACGTACCAGGTACGATAATTCACCAAGGTATCATGCACACAATTCTTTAGTAATTAAGACGTACAAGATCCTTTGAATAAACGCCACAAAAACTGTCTCTATAAAAAAAATTATGTTTCAGCATTTAGGCCTATCCATTTTTCTTTGTAAACCATTATTAATTAAGAGAAACAACATCATTCAAAGAAATTTTGAGTTTTGAATTGCCTGTTGCATGGTCACCAGAGCACTGCCAGAAATATGCAAGAAATATGCCAAAAGGTTGATATAATTATGATTACTTTCTTTTCAAATTCAAAATGACTGGTTTCCATTAGGTTGGTCTTCTATACTTGACGAATGTGTACAAACTGTGGATGTATCCAGCTATTGCATTTGATGACAATGGCATACTGTATCAATCGTTTGCTGTTTTTAATGCCACAGAGTTCATCATTGAGGCGAGAGAGTTCTTCCAAATCGCTGAAGGTTTGTAAATATAAAGTGACAAACTTAAAAATGCAAGAAACAAGTTTCCATCATGCAGCAAAATGCGTTGTTTGGTTTTTATCATGTTCCAATTTTTGAGCTTACCGAGCTCTGAAAAGCATATAGCCTAATTCCATGGGACGTAAGTGCCAAAATTCGCGGTAAGCAGAGCCATGAAAGTTAGGCCCCAGTTTTCTTATAATTTTATACAGTTATATATCTTGTTCTTCTATCAGATACATTCTGGCTATTATTATCTTGTCCTTCTTTTAACAGATATGTTCTGGGCATCTTGCTATTTCGCCATCCCTCTCTCCATACTCTACACTCTACACATGCCACTGTGTTACAGGTATAAAAAGGAAGTGTTGTATGAACCAAACCGAGGCTAAAAGGTCAAAAATAGTATGACGAGTGTTTCTGTGACTGAATGAATAAATTCAATGCAAAATGATTCACACTCTGGCACTAAACACTCAGTTATAAAAGAAAATGTTTTCTTTCTTTTTAGAGAACACACCTTAAAGTTGTGGAGAGGAAACCGAGATTTTTGTCCTAAAGAGAAGTTTCATTTACCCTCCTTAGTGGTAAGATATTGCTTTGTGACGTTTCTCACCAAAACGCTTACCTTTATTTATGACATTGAAGGCCTTTGTCGTGGTTCGGCCATTTTTGTCCCTGTTGTTTTCAAGTAATTTTCAAAACGAAGGTGGAAGGGAAGACTCGACGTCAGGCGAATTGGGTCAATATAAGATCGTAATCGAGTTGTTCCTTATTGTCATTAACCCCCCCCCCCCCCCCCCCCCATTGCAAGTAGTTTACGTTTGCTGGGCGTGAGCAAATCTTGCTGAACAAAGCAAATAAATGTGTGTCGGAGCTTTTTTGAGATGAAACTAATTTGTACAAATAGGTTTAAAATGATGTAATTATGGATACTTTGATTGTACTATAGGTGGCAAACCTTCGCTTTTCTGGCTATGCGATCGGATTTTCAGCTTGGGGTAAGTATCTATACTTTAATCTGTTCATGGTCAATTATGTTTCAGTAAGTCTCTTTAAGGTAATGTTACACATCAGCCTCAAATCTTACAGAAACAAATAGGAATTACAGTTCATAATATATTCAGGTTGTTTCTTATAAAACCACAGAAGAGAAGATTGTTAGAACTGAGGTTAGTAACAATTATATTGATTAAAAACTCCTTTGTGAGAAGCGTTGGTTCAGATTAGAACCAGATTGAAATGAAATACAGTCACCATATGTTTCGTTATAATATTGTTACTTCAATCTTTTACTTCGTTGTTGTTGTTGCTGTTGCTGCTGCTGCTGTTTATGTTGTTTGTTTGTTGGGTTGTTTGTTTGTTTGTTTGTTTGTTTGTTTGTTTGTTGGGTTGTTTGGTTTTTTGTGCTGTTTTACATTGCATAGATTGGTATACTCTCAACAATCTTCGTCTCCTATTTTCTTTGTTTCAGGTTTTCTCATTACCCAGGTCGTATCCTGGCTCTTGCTGTTCTTTGTTGCATATTTTATCATTCATCAACTTCAGAAAACTGATGAAGAATTAACATGGCTTCTCAGATTTGTCGAGGGATACTGGTAGGCCGTATTGTTTGTTGATTTCACTTCATAATTGTAAAATCAACATAACTCGATGAAGGAGGCTCTTCACCCATGCATCATGTTTCTCATTAAGAATCAAGGGCTGAAGAAGACTAAATTTAAAACATAGTTCGATAACTTAAAGAGTATCAAGTATGACCTCAGAAATGGTGCTACCTAACTCAAATGTTGTCGTTTGTGAGTCAAGGGATCATAATGCCAAGGTTTATCTTGCTCTCATAAAGACAAAATTGTTTATTCTTGATGGGTGTTGTTTGTTGGCCTCTGCAACGTTGTATGGCCTTGTTCATCTTAACTTCCATTGTGTTACCGGATAAAAAGATAAAACAATGATTGCAGTTAGCCTAAGTTGTAGTTATTCTCTTTCTCCTTGTAGGCTGACATTCGTTATGGGAATTGTATTCTACTACGTCCAAGTTGCTCTGGCTCATCT
Source organism: Leptasterias polaris (assembly GCA_037783415.1). Lineage (NCBI taxonomy): Eukaryota > Metazoa > Echinodermata > Asteroidea > Forcipulatida > Asteriidae > Leptasterias > Leptasterias polaris. The sequence continues at coordinate 437,365 of JAZGTN010000127.1, forward strand.
TGCTTTCTTACAAAAAGAGAAAGAAATGAGGAGACACAAAGTTCATTTGAGCCTCAACAATAGGTAATCCTGATTTTAACAAACTTATACAACCTCAATTTTTGTCAACAAAAATTGGTTAGAAAATAAAAGTAATTTTTAGTAGGAATACGTTATCGGCCTTTCGATAAAATTAATATACAATAACCACAAATAGTCGTCTTATATTCTCATTTACTCTCCCAATTCCGTTCTTATTATTGCACCAGACGGATGTTTCATGTTGTAGTTTACGTCACCTTGTTTGTGAACGTCATCGTTGGATTAGTGTCTTGCTTGATGAGAATTGTCAAGGCTGTTATCTTTGGAGTACTCTTCATCGGAAGAATCGATCGATCTACCCTCATGAGAGGCTGGGAGTTATGGGACCCAGGTAAGAATTAGAGCCGAATTCGCAATTCGGAGGATTGACCAATCATGGACAAGTGCACTCGCACGGGAGGCGAATTGGGAGCATGGAACCCAGTTAACAATCTGTTGTGCATGGACCTGTATTAAAATAAATCAATTCCTTGCTGCCGGATGTTGGGAGTTGTGGTACCCAAGTAAGAATCATTAACGGATCTAAAATTCGAAGGTTTGACTAAAAAGTGTAACCCTATGAGGTAAAAAAAAATAATAATAATAATTCAGCATTCATTAAACGAGTTACCATGGAGATTAATGCCAAACAGCAATGAAGATATATCGAACATTCCTTTGTTTCTGTTTTTTTCTTTCTTTCCTGTTCAGGTTTTAAATCTTACATGGGTTTTCTGGAGCTAGAGGTGGCCCATACCCATCCAGTTCTTGTAACATTTTGTCATTTTCTGTGGAAATCAGTCGGGAAGGACATGAGAGAAGAAAAAGCGTCTCTCGCATTTTGGAGAAAAGCACCAACAAAGCAAGGTCAAGTTCAACATTATTATAATAAGTTCAACTTGCGTATTTTATTTGTAAACCATAGACCACAAGGGAAACTGACAATGGGTAATTGGGTTCAACCCAAAATAGATTATTTGTTCATTCCCGTACTCAAAATTTATTATTTCCAAAAGTAACCGACAGATAATTCAAAGTAAATATTACTTCGAAGTAATAGCTATAAATGGTATTATTTTAAATGAGGATTTCTGCATTTTTTTATGTGTAATTTCATCCTCAGATCATGATTTTCCCGAAATCGTGATAATGAAGCTTTTTGTAATAGGCCTATATTTTTTCTAAACGCCCACCGACTAATTGATCTTCAGGTACTGAGGGAAGCATGACTATTGAGTTGAGAAGAGAGTGCCGTCAAAGGCCTCGCTGGCCCCGTAATAAATGGTTTGTAGCAATCACCTTAATGCGTAATCGTTCCTTAACCATTGCGAGAATGAGAGTTGCTCCAGAACTACTTCAAGTCAAGCAAGAAATTGAAAAAGAAAGACAATCAAAACAGGTAGATAAACCCTGACAAACAAGCTATTTTTAACATACAAAGTTGCAACACAGCAACTATTATAATAAAGCAAAGGCTATGTATATGAGATACAATAGATTTCCCTTTCCACTCGATATAAAATAAATGTAAACAGTGCACATCCATGTGAGAGTGCCACTTGGCAATTGAATAGTTCAATGGTGTTTTCCCTCACATGAACAGCCTACCATTTTCAATCATTGTGAATGGTTGATCATGGTGACTGAAAAGCACATTATAAAGTCAGTCTTTGTGTTTACTAATAAAAGGGCCTAATTTTCATTTAGTTTTCCCAGACTGGTGCCGTCTCAACAACAGTCACGTCAAATGGATCAGACTCGACACTCAATGTAGATGGAAGCAAGTTACTAATTCAAGACGTCCGGGATACAGACAGCATGTCTGTCCTTGTGATAAAAGACTCTCCAGCAGCCTCCGGGATTAATATCTGTTCCTCGTTCTTCAAGTAATACTTCTAGCAGACCATGATGTTTGTGTACAGTGGCCTTGAATAATACCCAGAAACTATGATTTTGTGCATATCACACAAGTAACCGCCTATAGCTGATGTGTTTAAAATTATAAAGGAATGTGCATATTGTATGTTATTTGAGGCCTGTGTCGGCCGTTTTGTAAAATGGTCGATAATTTTCAGCAAATTCTGATGGTACCATCGCCCATCGTGGATCATGGTCGTCCTGCAATGAAAACTTCAATGGCGATTCAGGCAAAACATTTAACCAACTGATGTAGTTTATAGGCTATGCTATGAAAATATCAAATATCAAAATTTATTCAGCTTGTAACAGATTACCTTCTCTTGGAGCCAACTTTCCTGCTACATTTTCCATCTTGTAATACTCCAGCCGATGTTAAAAATGGAAAACCCATTGGATGTACCTTTTATGCGATGTTGATATTGGTGTTGATGCAGCTTTATGCAGTTAGGCTCGATCAATGACGTCAGCCATAGCTAACAAGATCCGTATTGAAACAAGTTGCCGGAAAGAGATAGTTATAAATAAGATACATGCAGCATTATTTGAAAATAAGAATTCGTTTGAACGAATTTATTTATGTAAAGGAAAGCACGGGCTGCTGTGATGGAGTGATATGTTTGGAATTTTACGAGGACAAACGATCGATGACGAAGTTACTGAATGAATTACTGTTAGTAACTAACGGTCAACCTCAATGAGAAAATAGCACAACAAGAATTTAATTTGAAACAACGCTTTGAGTGAACATCTAAAACCACTTTGTATAAAACGATGTGAGGAATTTACGCTGCATTATTGATCGATGAGCTAAGGAATTCTTCTTATATACCAGCACTAATGATATGTTCTCAAAAGTGTACCAAGCACAAGGTGGCAGTCCAAGGTGATAGAGAAGGTAAGACGTCGCGTACTTTGTGGTCTCCGAGGATTTTTATAAGTTTCCATAAATACTTTTCGTGAAATACTGAAGTATTTGTGGTTGTGGTGAGGGGCGTTAAGTTTGCCAGAATTCAAAACACCATGAACACCTATTATTTGGTTAATTCACTGTCACTTTCGTACATCTCGCTGCATGATGCGCCTTCCATTGCATGTATGCTGTGATCTCAATAGACCAATGCGGAGAATACTGAGCTGAGATATTGAGCTTTCATTTTCCATTTTTCCCTCCACCCCAATGAACAAAACACGGCAGTCTTATTGACTTCCTCTACTTGATACACAATGCATCTAGTGAAGTCAACCTTGATCCTTCTAGTGGGTTGTTTGTTCTACTGCCTTCAAGTGACCAATGGTATACTACAGCATGACCATGTTTTACCTGGTCACTATTACCGGCCATTACAGCACCATCATCGGGTAAGGAGAGCTGCTCAACCCCCACCAAGGACACCATTCCGTGACTGCCCATGCAGGTACTATAGAAAGATTACCAACCATTTATTAACAACCGCCTTCAAGGAAACTCACTATACGGTCCAACTTTGTCAAAATTCGTTTTGTTAGATTTTTAATTTGTTAAAATAGTTTTTATAACAAAAAGATTTTGTTAAAAATGTATTTTGGGGGCTAAATTATCTTTAACTCGGGAGATCTATACTCGATTTTCACATTTCCAAATGCATCTTACTGTACAGTATATCTTACTGTATATCTTACTGTATTAATTTTTGCAAAAACGAACACCTTTTGAGGGGTCTACAGACGGTTTTAATTTCTAATAATGGTTGCGTTTTCTTGTTTCATTATTCATCCCTAGCTCCAAAGTGTAGCAATTCCTGCCTAGTACACATGGATAATGACGTCTGTAATGATGGTGGACCTGGTTCGATTGATGGAGTTTGTGCAATAGACCTTATGCATTGACGTCACCAAGCCGCCATCTTAGAGGTAAACTGATGATGAAACAATGGAAACGCGCTGATTTGTACGCGCGGCGCACAGGACTGACCAATGAACATCTTCCCTTTGACCTCTAGGTGAGGGCGCCCTACTCAAATGACGTCATATGCATAAGGTCTATTGGTACTGACTGTGGAGATTGTCCCTCATGATGTCAATAAATTCACTATCACGTGCACCCATTTTGGATGATCTTCTATACAAGCACATGCATTCAAACCGATGCTAAACTCAATTAGTCTGATCCCTTTCCCGTATCTATGAACATGGAGGTTTATGAAGATTAGCTTTTAACGACAGTGCTAGCAAACTGGAAAAAAAATGATATACCTTATCTTTACAAAGTTAGATTATATAAGACACTTCCGTCTCAACTTGGAACAACTTTCATTTCTCTTTATCCCCGGGGGCGGATGGGAAGTCATCGACCAAATTATTGGAAACGTAGGACTACATTGTAAACTCTCAAAACAAAAATGGTGTACAAAATATCACAACCAGAAAAGATCATCAAAGTTGAAGTCCAAGCTCACGGTGACCTATGACCTCATGCCCCAAAATCGTCGCGCGTACCACGAACCGACCTAACTCGTACACAGTATAAAAAAACATGTTTGGAGAAAATCACGAATGAAGTTGCACTATTTTTCAAACTGCTGTTTCGGGTTCTGCTAACTATTTGTATACATTTTTTTAAGACAAACATAAAGCCGACTACTTTATTAATACAGAACTGTCAATTTCATTTAATCCCCGCAACTATTTTAATTAGTAAATAATACCTAAACAGATAGGTCACTTTGTGAAAATTAAAATCCGAGTTTTGCCCGCAGAGCGCCGTGTACAAACCAATGCACAATAGAGACGTATCTAGTTAGGTCACTTTGTGAAAATACCACGCTTTGAGTTAGGTCAGTTCGTGGTACGCAAATTTTACACGCGCGCCCGAACTGCGCGCGCTGTAGCACATAGTACATCATTGGTAAAGTGGCGTATCTAGATAGGTCACTTTGTGAAAAGACAAAACGGCAAATCTAGTGATACGTCGTTTTTAGTAATTAGTGTAATTACAAAACTATTACGTATTTAGTACTGAAACTTGCTGAAAATGTTAACAGTAATGAGTATATTAATAATTTGTAAAAAAAAAAAATTGCAAAAGTGTGTGATTTTTGTCAGTTAGGTCGGTTCGTGGTACGCGCGACGAAATGAGAAGTGGAAGTAATGGAATGTTGGTACATCAATAAATGTATTATAATACATCTCAAAAGACTTGTGAAAACTCTCCTTTTGTTATAGAATATGTGTTAGTAATTAACTTAATAGTTGAGGTTTTTTTCCCTGATTCGACGGTTTCGTCATACCTCACCTCCACCCCCCGCCCAAGATCCCGTCCCAAATCCAACATCTGTAGCTACTACTAGCCCCACCCCAGCCCACCTCCAAATAGGTTTTTAGCCTCAATTGCAACTACCTACATATTTTGTTATAACACTTGACTTTTCGTCGTTTACTTGGTGTAATTTTCCCATAATTGGTGAATGAATAAGTTGACAATGTAAACATTCTTAGACAGACTCGCTCTGTGTATGAGGTGTTGTGTGTGCAATTTGCAGTATTTTCTACCGTCGCGCGAGGGCGCCATGTGAACCAAATTTACAAGTTAAATAAACTAGCATTTTTTCACTGTTATTAATATATTGTTTTTATTTGAGCCATTGATACAAGAAAACAAGACAACAAACAACAGGCAGTCAAAATGTGATAAAGCTTTGATTTTGATGCATGATAATTCGCCATTGAAAGCGCCCCCATGCGGTCAAAAATTAAAATATACTAAATGTCGCCCTCTACTGACATGCAAACAGTCAGCGCCTGCATGCTGCACACGGGGATCGGATCAGTTCATTGACCCCCACCGTGCCAAGGCCAAAGGATAGACGAAAGACATGCAAGTATTAAGTTATTATTATTATTAATATTTAGTTTATGTGCATAGGGCTCTAATAATAAAATTGTGATGACAAATAAGGCTTTTTACTATAAATTTGTACAGGCTGAATTAAATAATGTTTGCCAACTACTATTAAATAATAATCTCGTTCGTCGATCTCGGAACATTCACACTACTTGCACTACTAGCAGACAGTGTACTCACCTTGAGTTGATATCATCAGTTGTGGAGGTTCATATAAATTTGTTGACATACTATTATTGATTTCTGACAATCAAATGGGGGCATTTCAAACGAAATAATTTTGCAGGATGCTTGCCACCATTTCGCCAGCACCACCATTGATTACCGTCTTTAGTAAGCTTTCGCAGACAAATGAAATTGCACACATTTTTTCGGGGTCATGACTCAAAAAGTCATACCATGGGGAGGAAGGAAAAGTTTGTGCTAACCTTTTCGTTAAACTTGATAATGATACATGTCATCATATGTACATATACGTGACGTATTATAATATTATTTTGTTTTCTCCATAAATATTCTTATCTTAGCTTTATATATGTGATTAAGCTGGCACATTTCTATTGTATCGTCTGTGAGTGACACCATTTGACACCATCAGACATAAGTGACCTAACACTAAAGGTGACTACATTGGTGACCTCATCAGTGACCCCATCAGTGACCCCTTCAGAGATTAGTGGCTTAAACAGTGACTACATCAGTGACCTCATCAGTGACCTCATGCATCAGTGACCCCATCAGTGACCCCATTGGGCATTAGTGATCTCATCAGTGACTACATTAGTGACCCCATCAGTGACCTCATCAGTGACCCCATTAGTGACCTCATTAGTGACCCCATCAGTGACCCCATCAGTGACCTCATTAGTACCTCATCATGGTGAGGTTGACACAACTACTTCTTATGGCTCGTCGTGCCTCAAAGGACAAACCCTCTTGGGAAAAGATAAACAGACATTTCCGCTATGGAATGTCACGACCTTGGACAATTCAATCTCAAATTGCTAATATACCGGGACGAGACCGCAAGAAAGTTCAAGTTGAACCAATCAGAGACTGGAAGTTCTTCAAAGGAGATTTTGTGAGTACATTCATTTAAGAATAAAACTGTTATTTATTTTCAATAGATACTTTTAGTCAAAATCCTTGCATAGTTTTGTTAAGTGTAAAATAGCTCTCATTTAAAAAAACAAGTTATTCTTGCTATTCTAAATACTTTCATAAAATGTTCTTTCTATTCTGAATACTTTCATAAAATGTATGGGTTTGTTGATATCTACTTGTTTTAACTATAGCCTTTTGCAGGCATTTTACAAACACTCTTTTGATTGCAAAGTAACAAATAAAGGAACAGTTTTTAATCAGAGAACATCTATATTGTCTCCAACTTCCACTTTCTCACTCATGAGTGTAGATTGGCTGTTGGATTGGTATCGTTGGATTGGCCTTTGTTTCTGCACAACCTTCTATACAAGATTTAACATTTCTGTATATTTGATCTCATCAAAATCCATGAAGGTGTCACACATGTCGGATGTCATTGCAATGTCAGGGAGATTGGTCAATCATATGAACTGTTTTTAAATGAATCTTTAAATTTTGGGAATTACTTCAGGTAATGTTGTATTCATATTTCATTGTTGTCACTACAGGTTCAGATTCTGAAAGGAAAGGATGCTGGTAAACAAGGCATCATTAATGATGTCATTCGACAAAGGAACTGGGTTGTTGTTGAGGGACTCAACTGTGTAAGTTTGTCATGTAGAATTTTAAACTGACAATGTACAGGCAAGAAAACACAGTCCAAATTATGTACACATACAAACTGAATAATTGGGCTCATAAGTCCTAGAAAAACTCACAGTTACTATTGATTGATTGATTGATTGATTGATTGATTGGTATTGATTGATACAGAGGTTCTTAATGCACAGGTTCTGAAGATCTCCTTCAGGACTATCCTACCTTAAAAGTTGGGTCATAGATTGGTTTTTTATCAATGTAATGTAATGCTGATTTATAGGCCAAATTATAAAGAAAGATCCAATAAAAGTCACCTGTGAATCTTTCAGCTGAGTGTTTACTTGTTGAGAAAACAGCAGAGAATTGCCATCAAGAATGTAACCACAATCCACAAACCATGTTCAGAAAGGTGACATCAAGAATGTAACCACAATCCACAAACCATGTTCAGCAAGGTGACATCAAGAATGTAACCACAATCCACAAACCATGTTCAGCAAGGTGACATCAAGAATGTAACCACAATCCACAAACCATGTTCAGCAAGGTGACATCTCTGGCCACAGCATTCACAAACGGACACCACAGAAATTTAAATTTTTCAACATACCTTTATTGGTTTTTCAACAGGGACATTTCAGAGGAAATAATTCCTTAGGATGCCGACTACTGTCACTATCTTTATAACAAGCAGGCTTTGGGATAGAAAGTACACAAAGAAATTTGGGGTCATTACCAAAGTATGCCCCTTCCTTTAAGAAACTGAAGAGCACTGAGAGTTAACCAATCACAGCACCATTGTGGCACTCCTAGTTCCTTTAAGAAACTGAAGAGCACTGAGAGTTAACCAATCACAGCACCATTGTGGCAATCCTAGTTCCTTTAAGAAACTGAAGAGCACTGAGAGTTAACCAATCACAGCACCATTGTGGCAATCCTAGTTCCTCATAATGCATCTTGGACAGGAGAAGCAATGTCAGTGTCCTGCAATAACAGGCAATAATGCATAATCTGTGGTTTTTGATCTCAATAATGTTCAATCGATCAAAATGGAAATAATTTTGATGATCATATATAGTCATGCCCTTCATATTAGTCTATGCTGCATGTTAATGTGTGTTATTTCTTTGTATTGTGATGTACAGCATTATAGATACATTGGTAAGATGCCAGGGTACAGTGGTACATACATCGCTAGTGAAGGGCCTTTGAATGTTCATGATGTCGGACTGGTTGATCCATCAGATAAGTAAGTTACAACCTTGAAATGCCTTGACCACATTGCATAAGATGTCTTTGTCGCTAGAAGGGTTCCTTAATCATCCAAAAGATACCTCAAAAGGATTATGAACAAAATAGGGTGACCACCAACATTAGGGCTATATGGCTGAGTTGGTAGACCACGGGCACATTAATCCTGGGGTCACATGTTCAAATCCTGCTGTAGTTAATTCGTCTTTGTCTTTGTTCAACCCAACATTAATTAAAACTAGACTTAAGTTTTTGTTTAAGAACAAAAACAGGGTGTTCGGCATTTGTTCAATAAGTCATTCGTTCAAGTTTTGTTATTACTCTGGTTGTGGTAGAGTAATGAAAGAAGGGGTTGAAAATGTAAAGACATGGTTTTGCTGATGACGCTATTATGATGTATCCAAAGCCCATTTCTTTTCGGATCAACAGTTTGAATCTGGGATTTATTCAACAGGTTTTCAGCAATTAAAAGGTTTTTTTAAAACTCGTCACGAGAGGGCGCTGTTGAAATTAGTATCATTTGTCTTTCAATTGAAAGGCCAAGGGGTCAAACTTTTTTCATACAAAGAGACCTAATCCTAAGTGTAGACAATAATGTTTTCGTATCACTAAACGAGGCCTGGGAATATTTATTTTCACTTCCACTTCCGTTTTCGACCGGAAGTAAAGGTCACACGGGCCACAGTTTGTGTAAGAGTTTAAGGTCAAATGGAGCCACACTCTGCGTAGCACTTGTGAAGTTGATAAAATGCTTTTCCAATGATGTATAGATTGCAAAAATCCAAAATGTGGTTCAGGAGTTTTTATTTTTCAATTATTAAACTTCAAGGTCAAATGGGGTCAGGTTCTGTGTAACTTTTGTTGAACTTTTCACAACCCGTCCGATGATGTGTAGATTGTTAAAAATGACTTTGTGATTCATGATTTATGATTTTTTCCGTTAATAAATTTCAACTTCCGGTTTCAACCGGAAGACAAGGTCAAACGAGGTCACACTTTGTGTATCATCAATTAAGTTTTTGAATACCTTTCTAATGCTATTTAGATTACAAAAATCCAAGGTCTGGTTCGGGAGTTATGATTTTTTCAAATACTAAGCTTTGATTTTATATAAAATTGTATAAAATAATTTGATGACGTCATTATGACGTCACTCCACATTTTACAAGCCATGGGCGATGTCTAACAGTACACCAAGTTTCAACTCAATCAGCTGTTTGGTTTAGTAGATACAAGGTTTACAAGGTTTCAAAAGTGCACCTTTAAGGCCCTACCACGTGACACACGATGACGTCATCAAACTAGGACTCCACAAATATGTTGTCTGTATAAAGGTCATTATGTTAACCAGTTTTGAAGAGATTCTCATAAACTTTGCCACAGACATCTAGTAAAAGTGTGTTTTGAACTGTTTTCAACTTGCCGCTAGAGGGCGCTTTTGAATTATGTGACGTCACCGGTCCTATTTTTCTAAACCAGGCACTTGCCAGGTTACAACATCGTTAAAAACAACTCGAAAAAATGTGGCACTTTCAAGTTACAAGGCACTTCCGGTTTCGACCGGAAGGAGAGGTCATGTGAGGTCACACCCCGGACCAAAATTAAAGACCTATATGACCTAAGTATGATCCCGCAAAAAGCAACCTCCGGCCTCTTAAGTGTGATTTGTTACAGATTTTCAAAGATTAAAAAAATAAAATCTAAAAACCTTGTAATTCGACACCTGATGACGTCATCATGACGTCATTGTTCGCATGCCGTCTTCATATCAAGGTTCAAGTATATGCCAAGTTTCAAGTTTGTACATCTTTTACTTTTTGCTAAATCTGCAAGAGAAGGTTCAGAAGGAAGAAGAAGAGGCGGAAAAAAACCCCAAAAACTTAACAGTAACAATAGGTTTTCGGCTGAAGAGCTGAACACCTAATTAAAACCGTTTAGTTTTCACAGATCATTACACATGTACTGTATATAACATGTATCTCTCAATGGTATTTCTTTTAGCAAACCTGCAGAGATAGATTTCCGTTTCACAGAGGCTGGTGATCAAGTAAGAGTATCTAAACGCACTGGAAGAATTATACCCATCCCACCTACTGCTAACGAACATAAAGACTACAAGACTAAGGATTCCTATATTGGTAAGAAACACAAACATTAACCTTAACAGTCCCTATTCCTTCTATCCAATTGGGGCCGGTAGCCCATATAACAATTGCTTATCACAGGGTCAGGCAGACCAATCTAAGTCCAAATAATTTGGTGTGGAGTGACATAGGAGAAGAGGGTCTTGGAGAATTTAGGCCACAGCCTAGCCAAACTGCAAAAGAGAAGAGCACTTTTTCTGTATTAAGAATGTATTTTCCCTCAAAACCTCAAACCAAATCATTCCCAGTCAATTAAAAATAAGTCTGAAGAATTTGGTTGATATTAATTAAACTTGGCTTGCTGTGTCCTTGCTCAATGGTTAGAGGCTGAGCATTCCACAAAAAACACTGAGCACAGATTAGGTACCAAGTTGACATATTGTGTTGAACTGAGGAAGAGTTTGTGTTGGTCTGAGCATGGCTTTGTGTTGGACTGAGGAAGGATTAGTACGAGACTGCTAACTAACGAGGCTCCCAGCAGTTTCATGAGAACAGCACCAGTGTCGGGAGATTCATTTTGATATCAACGCAACAAACAAAAATCCACAAGTCTAGACTATCAATGGCTGATGCTATTCTTACTTCTTACATTTTAATAAATGAGTGACTTTGTCTCTCTTTTCCCCCCTTTTCTGTTCTGCAGAGCAACCCAAAGACACAGTTCTCAAGGATGTTTGTGAGAGAACGTACAAACCATCATTAAAGACTGTAGAAGAAGATCTAATGGAAGCTAATAACATTGTAGAAACACGGAAACCAGCTAAAACATACTGGTACTGAGGGGAAACTAAACTTGACCAGTCTTTCAACTCATCTAGGTCAGCTTCTGATGAAAGCTTCATTGTGTATCTATATTGGGAACAACTAAACCTTTTTAGTCTACCACTCTACCGCTTATGATGAAGGCTTCATACTAAGAGGACACAGCTATATATTAACGGACTGGTGATGAGTGGAAATAAAAGATGGACACCAGTGTAAAAATATTTTCACCAAGTTGAAACAGAGACTTAACCATTTAGTCAAGAGTGTGATGAAGGCTTAAAAAGTAAAGTCAAGTCTGTCCATCAGGCCGGTGTTTATATCCGGTTTCATTGGCATTAAACGACTGAGAATGTTTCTATTCCCCCTGGATAGGATGCCAGTGCATTGCAGGAATACTCCCCAGCTCTTGTCAGTACCCATTTGTACTCCTGGGTGGAGAGAAGCAATTTTAATAAAGTGCCTTGCTCAAGAACATTAGTGTCTTCTAATGAAGATTCAATGTCATTGTATTTTGTTTTTCAAATACACCTTTAAAGATTGACACCATCTAAATACCTGATACTGAGTGAAACCTAGACTTGACCAGTCTAAATACTCCAAGAAGAGTGAGAGGACTCATTTGGTTGTGAGCACCAGTCTAATACTCCAAGAAGAGTGAGAGGACTCATTTGGTTGTGAGCACCAGTCTAATACTCTAAGAAGAGTGAGAGGACTCATTTGGTTGTGAGCGTTTTGGTAGGATACATTAATTCCTGTTATGTGAGTTTTATTAAAGAAATGTACTTATGAGATAAAATTCCTGTGTTTCTTTGGTTGGAGCTTATATGGAGAAATAAGATTGACAGTTTGGTCTCTGTAAACAATGGAGAGGCCATGTTTGTTTCTACCAATAAATTCTTCACATTGTAAAATATTTATTTTATTCCAATAACGCAAATGCTAATAACAGGATGGTGATTAGGAAACGAGAAGAAATGTTCAGTTTTAGATGTGGGAGGACAAACCCACAGAAATCAGGCAGGGACTGAAAACCCAACTTCTTCTAAATGCAAGGGTCCGGTCCAAGGTGAGATTTGAACCAGAGTCTGCAGAGGTGAAAGAAACTACCGATCAAACTGATCATAATAAATTCCAAATAACAAACCACAAGGGAAACTGACTGGGTAAATTTTAAATGATTTTGGGTTGAACAAGGAAAAATTGACTAGAGTGGGATTTGAACCAACGACCTCCGGATTGACATGCCGGCGCTCTACCAACTGAGCTATCTAACCCTATGATGGCGGTCTCCCTATTTTGTCACCCACCGAACAAGGATATTGACAAAATAGGGAGACCGCCATCATAGGGCTAGATAGCTCAGTTGGTAGAGCGCCGGCACGTCAATCCGGAGGTCGTTGGTTCAAATCCCGCTCTAGTCAATTTTTCCTTGTTCAACCCAAAATCATAATAAATTCCGTAACATGATCCTTAGATGATAGATTTATAAATGTGGACTGTGGATTCAGCAGTCAAAAGGGGTGGGGGGGGGTGTCAGCTGGCAGAGTTCTTCCTTTATTAAAGCTCAAATTTAATAAGTGTACACCAAAACCAAATATAGAATTATTTAACAGCTGCTTCCACTTTATAAAAGACAGATATAATAATAACGACAAATTAAAGAGTATACAATGCTGATCACACATCAGTGTACATTAAAACCCAAAACACTATTCTTTATCCTGATGCAATTATTAAATCCATTAAATACAGCTTAACATGGCATTCTGAAGTATAAACTATTGTGTGCACAACATTGATAAGATTGAGAATTTACATGCTCACAGATTTGCATAAACCTTCCATGGTATGAAGATGGTCATGGTGTAAAAACTCCCTTTAAGTATTTTGCCAGAAATGCTACAGTTTTTGAGAAATTAGTAAAAATTAGCTTTTGAACTCGCTATGTTTGAAAATTGTGAAAACATTTAAGATTTTGTTTTCATTGTTTATATGACTCCGATGACCAATTGAGCTTAATCTTTACAGGTTCACCCCTCTATGTATGATGTTGGGTTACACAAAGTGTGGATACTGGGCTTTTACAATTAACAGATCATCAGGCAGTAACCCTATCTCCATTCTACATATACCTAAACCAAATTTGATGTTACTGCGCACTTTCCCATTAAGTGTTAGCCCAGAATTCCTTCACATTGGCAAACTAGGAAAGCGAGAAAATTAAAAGAACTGCATGCTTGCTAAATTTCATCACTGACCCTAGAAACACCCTTTGAACTAACATCAGAAACATTATTTTCTTGTAATATTTTTTCAAATAATTACAAATGGAGTGCATACTTTTTGAGGTTGCTTGCTCTATGTTCCAATCTACACACTAAGGTTAGGGTTAGAAGTGGGAACATACTTTTGAAGTTCTACAACTGTTGGAACAACAATAAATCCATCTTAGTTGACGCAACAAGGACTTCAAACATGTGTAGTTAATGCTCTGATCAATGTACACAAACTTCTAGTAAATACAGTCCTGGGTCCTTAATATTTGGCACTTGACATTTATAAGGAAAAAAATTGTAAATGTTTTCAAGTCAAGAAATGTAAAACAGTTAAATCTACTATAAAAAAACTCTGATATCTTCAAATTAGGATTAAGTTTGGGATGAATTTAGAGGACTTTTTATTGTAAAATTCAAAGAAAATCTCTCTTAAGAAGTTGTTGATGTCTTTATTACAACCAGAGCAAACACTGATAAAACCATTGAGGCATTTACCAACCCAGCTTTACTTTCTTACAAGAGATATTACCATGGTAACACAACAAAACGCCTTGGATGATTGTAAGTCCATTATTTAGGCACAGTGTAGAGGTGGGAATGCTCGGGTTATTATAATGATGGATACTATCTGCCAGTTAAAACTGAAGTTCATAACTATTGTTGCCCAAATGAGCAAAAACATAGCTGTGCAAATTAATAGTTTCATATGGGGGATTGCTAGAAAACAATTTTTTTTTTACAATGTCACTGCAGACAACGTCCAAAGACCTGGCCAATGTTGCTTGATTCAGAAGTAGCAATAAGAAAGTTATCTGTTATAAGTTAATGGTCAACTTAAATTACATCCGACTGAAGTTAGTGTTGATGTGTTACATTGTTCAGTCAAAGAACTAGAACTGCTTGCTACGGTCAACTCCCTGCTTCATTTTGTTGAACATCAATGAACATCGCAAAGAGGAAAATGAAATCTTATTTGCTTCGGAAGTCACCACAGTTCAACGCTGGAGCAGGATTTTGTGGTTTTTGTTTAAGCACCTTGATTGGGTTAAGTGTTATTATTTTTATTATTATTATGGTTGTGATAATGATGAAGCCTTTTAAAATTTTACATGAACACTAACGGCCACATCGTGATAAAGTCTAATGTACGGTGCAGTTAGGATGTCAAAAATACACATAGCATTGACAATAAAGATAAAATAAGAATTCATATTATGGATTGTTTTTGAGAAACTACCTTGAGAGAACCCTTTAGCTAATACAAAATATCAACAAAGCAAAATGAAAAAATTCTTAAATCAAGTGCTGATATGTGTAAGAAAAAAGTGCTTAAAGGGTCTGTATACGTTTAGCCTTTTGTCAAGGCCTTCGTGGCTTGGAGCCGCAATCCCAAGCGACTGAAATGGGAGACCACGCACGCGAGTGGCGAAGCCACGAGGGCCTTTTCCAACTTGTTTGCGGTTTCTAATGTGTTTCTTTATAATCTCGATTTTTGCTACCCGAAACGGTAGCAAAAGTCCAAACCAATCAGAAGTGCATAACGCACGTTTCATACTTCATGAATAATTCATTTAAAAAAACGCAAACAAGTTGGAAAAGGCTCGGCTCGCGCGCGTGGTCTCTCGTTCCAGTCGCTCCACTGTTTACAAAGCTGTCCAAGCCACGATGGCCTTGACAAAAGGCTAGTATATGTTTGGTAATCACTCTTAAAATTAATGGCAATAAAAACTTATAGGTCAGAAGCCTAGAGCAGCTTACGATAGTATAAAGCATTTTGAGAAACATTTCACTTCGAAGTAATGTGGTTATGTAAAAAGATAGCAGATTTTATGCCCCAAAATTTGAATCTGACCATTACAAGTAAATACAAGTTTGAATGTTTTCTTCCATGAAGTTGTGTACGAATTATGCCTGCAGGAAGTGCAGGCTCTGTGGCTCTTTTGTAAATATGATATAAACAGGTTCCATGGTATCTACTCAATTAGTATTGTTTATTTCTTTTGTACATTACAGAAATGAAAGCTCTTTTTCAATAGAATGATCTTGGTTAATAAATCATAACATTTTCTGAGTATAAATTATATTTCAAAAAGCAAACAAATTAAATTAAAGATCTTGGTCGTTCTTTAGCAACCATATTTAATATTAATAACATAACTTTTATACATTTTAATATGTGAAAGGCACATCACTGAATATACAAAATACAAAGCTATCTGACATGTTTAATATTACCCTCAGTGTAGCTGATTTTTCAAACACACACAAATTGCCATGTTGCATCTGTTTCAAAAAATAAAATTGATAATGTGTAAAAAGGAATCCGATTGAACCAAATTCAAAACCTAAAGTGTACCTTTGTTCAGAGCGGGTTGTGATGTTTGTTAGTTAATACACTTATATACTCTTGCATACAATCTGGTTTTTCATTGATTGGTTCAAATTAATATTCATATAAATTTAAAAACAAGCTTTAAAGTTTGTCCCAATAATAAACTGATAAACTTAAAATAACATTATATATTTATAGTAGGGTTTAAAGTGATTAAATCATTTATGGCAAAGAGTTTCAAATTTAACAGAAAAACACAAACTACAACTCAATACCACTCTAAAGAGAACAAAACACATTTTCATTTTTGTAGTCTCCGTAACTCAGTGACTTCTAATGTTATCCCATTCCAGCAACCTCCCGTTTGGTTTTGAAAAAAATATATATATATATTTGTTGGAATTAAACAACCATACTAAAATACAGCTTGTCATATGTAAAAGACACTTGCTTTCACAAACTTTGACATCAAAAAATTATAAAAAATTCACAAAACAAAGATTTGTTTAAAGTCTTAAAGGACTCATGCTAATGTAACACCGTGTACGTTTTAATATTTTATCATTGCTAAGTGCATTTATTCTTGAGCAGCATTGAAATACAATCAATTTGACTATCACGGCAAGTGGTATTTTTGTCAGAACTTCTGAATTGTCAAATCTGAACATGTTGACAGAGTGTCAGGATGTAAAATGTGCATATTTTCTTTAACAAAATTGTTTGATTTATTATCTTTACTACAATTTATAAAGGTGTTGTAAGCCTCGCAATTTGGACCCTAGTACAGTCCTTCAAAGGCTAAAAGAAAAAAAACAAAAACATTATAATGTCTGAAATACAACTTTTACCAAATTTAAAGAATAACCAATGGGAGACCTTTTATCAGATATTAATATGGTGGCATTCTTCAACTACAGTTGAGTAGCTCAGAATTGCCTCAACAAGAACACAACTTGGGCTTGGCCCCACTGAAGTCAACTCAAGCTAAGCGTATCACAACTAAAATGGGAC
Organism: Leptasterias polaris; assembly: GCA_037783415.1. NCBI lineage: Eukaryota > Metazoa > Echinodermata > Asteroidea > Forcipulatida > Asteriidae > Leptasterias > Leptasterias polaris. The sequence continues at coordinate 454,747 of JAZGTN010000127.1, forward strand.
AGTGAACCTTTGAAAAGTTGGGACAATCATCCAACTAAAGTTTGATTGAATCATTACCTCCAATGTATCAACTGTTGAAGTTGACCGTTTGTATCAGTAAGAGATACAGCATGAGGTTTATGGTGTAGTAGATCCACGAGGACATGTGTCACATGACTGAACATCAATTGAACAAGTCTGAGTGGGTAAAGAAAACAGAAAAACAAACAATTTAATAACATTAAAAAACTGACATAACGAAATGCAATTGTCTCTGTAATCTCTGTAATCAATGTGAAATCTACATTGATCATTTTGATGATGACTGCAAATCTTGCATATAAGTTGGAAAAATGTGACACATTAATACTGGCATATTAGTTTCCCAGTGTTGTCCCGATAAAACAGGTCCCAAATTATGAAGAAATTTGACGCCTCATGATAATCTAGAATTGAACTTTGGGGTTTGTAGATAACTATTCAAAATGGCAACATAAAGAGAGGTATAAATTAAGAGGACAAAATGCAGAGTACGACAAATTTACATACAATACTTTGATATTAAGATAATAATAATTGTTATTGTTATTTTTAATTATAAATAACAATCAATATTTATATATTCCAAAATCTGCCAAAATCTGCCTAAAAACACTCCGAGACACTTTACAAAAAAAAAAAAAAATAAAAAAAAAAAAATGCAAAATTAACTAACAAAAACAATTATCAAAAAAATATTTAAAAGATGCACAAGTTATAAAGTGACATACAAAAATACACATTGTACAATTTCAATACAGGGCATTAAAATTAATAATAATTTGCTTTCAACTTCAAGCCCTTATCAACTTGTTCCCCCAAGACTTAAATTTGAGTTGAATTCTTTCATTCAGATTTTCCCATATCACATTGTTGGATAAAAATGTGAGCTCAATTTGAAAAACAAATTGGAACAAAATAATCTTGGGGGAAATGACTTTGGGTTCTGGTAATTTTTGATTTGATTTTTGAACGCACTGAACGGGGTTTGTGACTCAAAAACATCAAATGCTTACATGAATTAATCTTTATTATTAATCAAGAAGCATAAATATCGTAATCAGAATAAATAATTTAAACTTATATACCTTTCCTTCCTTAAAATCTGCTTTTATTTGTCGACTCTCTGCATCCAGTTTATTATGAAGGTCACATCTATCTGCCAAGCTGTTCACAGTCAAACAATCTGTTGACAAAACATTCAAAAACTATCAGTGTGTAAAAGGGGGCTTTGGGGGAAAAGAAAAAGGATTGACCAATTGACGGCGGTGTTTGAGCTTTTGACATTATTTCAAAAGGTATTTTGATCAGCTATATAAGCCAGTCATACAGTGTATTTTGAGTTTCCAATTATAACAAGAAAAGAATAAATGTGTACTTTGATTTGATTAAAATGATTCTAGTGTAGGATTTTTAACCTTTAAGTACTTCTAAATAGACCCGCTATAAGTTTTTGATAAACAATATTTTAGTAAACTTTCAAATTCCACTTTAAAAAATATATGTTGTGTCTGTTGTGATGATACAACAATGGGTTGATTTGGGGGACAAACATGTCTGCTGTGATGATACAACAATGGGTTGATTTGGGGGACAAACATGTCTGCTGTGATGATACAACAATGGGTTGATTTGGGGGACAAACATGTCTGCTGTGATGATACAACAATGGGTTGATTTGGGGGACAAACATGTCTGTTGTGATGATACAACAATGGGTTGATTTGGGGGACAAACATGTCTGCTGTGATGATACAACAATGGGTTGATTTGGGGGACAAACATGTCTGCTGTGATGATACAACAATGGGTTGATTTGGGGGACAAACATGTCTGTTGTGATGATACAACAATGGGTTGATTTGGGGGACAAACATGTCTGTTGTGATGATACAACAATGGGTTGATTTGAGGGACAAACATGTCTGTTGTGATGATACAACAATGGGTTGATTTGGGGGACAAACATGTCTGTTGTGATGATACAACAATGGGTTGATTTGGGGGACAAACATGTCTGTTGTGATGATACAACAATGGGTTGATTTGGGGGACAAACATGTCTGTTGTGATGATACAACAATGGGTTGATTTGAGGGACAAACATGTCTGTTGTGATGATACAACAATGGGTTGATTTGGGGGACAAACATGTCTGCTGTGATGATACAACAATGGGTTGATTTGGGGGACAAACATGTCTGCTGTGATGATACAACAATGGGTTGATTTGGGGGACAAACATGTCTGTTGTGATGATACAACAATGGGTTGATTTGGGGGACAAACATGTCTGTTGTGATGATACAACAATGGGTTGATTTGGGGGACAAACATGTCTGCTGTGATGATACAACAATGGGTTGATTTGGGGGACAAACATGTCTGTTGTGATGATACAACAATGGGTTGATTTGGGGGACAAACATGTCTGTTGTGATGATACAACAATGGGTTGATTTGGGGGACAAACATGTCTGCTGTGATGATACAACAATGGGTTGATTTGGGGGACAAACATGTCTGTTGTGATGATACAACAATGGGTTGATTTGAGGGACAAACATGTCTGTTGTGATGATACAACAATGGGTTGATTTGGGGGACAAACATGTCTGCTGTGATGATACAACAATGGGTTGATTTGGGGGACAAACATGTCTGTTGTGATGATACAACAATGGGTTGATTTGGGGGACAAACATGTCTGTTGTGATGATACAACAATGGGTTGATTTGGGGGACAAACATGTCTGTTGTGATGATACAACAATGGGTTGATTTGGGGGACAAACATGTCTGCTGTGATGATACAACAATGGGTTGATTTGGGGGACAAACATGTCTGCTGTGATGATACAACAATGGGTTGATTTGAGGGACAAACATGTCTGCTGTGATGATACAACAATGGGTTGATTTGGGGGACAAACATGTCTGCTGTGATGATACAACAATGGGTTGATTTGAGGGACAAACATGTCTGTTGTGATGATACAACAATGGGTTGATTTGGGGGACAAACATGTCTGTTGTGATGATACAACAATGGGTTGATTTGGGGGACAAACATGTCTGTTGTGATGATACAACAATGGGTTGATTTGGGGGACAAACATGTCTGTTGTGATGATACAACAATGGGTTGATTTGGGGGACAAACATGTCTGCTGTGATGATACAACAATGGGTTGATTTGGGGGACAAACATGTCTGTTGTGATGATACAACAATGGGTTGATTTGAGGGACAAACATGTCTGTTGTGATGATACAACAATGGGTTGATTTGGGGGACAAACATGTCTGTTGTGATGATACAACAATGGGTTGATTTGGGGGACAAACATGTCTGTTGTGATGATACAACAATGGGTTGATTTGGGGGACAAACATGTCTGTTGTGATGATACAACAATGGGTTGATTTGGGGGACAAACATGTCTGTTGTGATGATACAACAATGGGTTGATTTGGGGGACAAACATGTCTGTTGTGATGATACAACAATGGGTTGATTTGGGGGACAAACATGTCTGCTGTGTGTACAACTCTCAAATTCATGTCCTTTCCTACATGTACTTTACCTTTGTGCATAACGGTGACTGTTTTTGTCTTGACTGATGTCAAACGTGTAGTACTACAAGTGTAATCACCATCTGAAGTACCTTTGATAACTGTGACTTCCATCTCAAGTAATGATGGTGAAAGCTGAGTTAAAACCACCAAGTGATTGTTATTCATAATGAATTCGGCATCATCAGCTAAAGATTTACAAATGAACAAAACAAAACATCTTTATAGCACAATGATAATAATCATTACAAAAGCCAAATGCTCCTCTGACTCATCCTAAAATGAATCAAATTACATCTGACTGATCCTGATCAAGATCAGTTGACCGATCCTGATCAAGATCACACCTGACTGATCCTGATCAAGATCAAAGCTGACTGATCCTGATCAAGATCAAAGCTGACTGATCCTGATCGAGATCACACCCGACTGATCCTGATCGAGATCACACCCGACTGATCCTGATCGAGATCACACCCGACTGATCCTGATCGAGATCACACCCGACTGATCCTGATCGAGATCACACCTGACTGATCCTGATCGAGATCACACCTGACTGATCCTGATCGAGATCACACCTGACTGATCCTGATCGAGATCACACCTGACTGATCCTGATCGAGATCACACCTGACTGATCCTGTACAAGATCAAAGCTGACTGATCCTTATCAAAATATTTCTAGCGATATACCAAAGCTTAGATAACTTTCTTGTCTTACTATGAATAAAATAACATACACTGATTGTTTGAGTCGTGGAATGACACCTATGATTCAGGGTTTACTTTTAAACCTTGAAATCTAATATAACAATATTCTTTATTTATTCCACTTCACGTCAAACACTCACCTCTGGTCCAATTAACAGTGAAAGAATCAGTGTTGAAGACTCCATAGTTGGCTTCACAATACAGGATTATCTTATCCATCCCACATGCTGTGATGGAGGTGTTATGTGGCTGTACAAGAACTAAAAAAATACAAGAATTTAAGAAAATTTGTATTGAAATCGAATAGAATTTGCAGTCTGTGAGGTAATCTCATTATCACTGGATAGGATTTTGCAGTTTGTGGGTTGTGGGGTAATCTCAGTATCACTGGATAGGATTTAAAATATTTGGAGTAATCTCATCCTCATCATATGAGATTTGCAGTCTAGGGTAATCTCATTTTCATTGGATAGGATTTGAAGACTGTGGGGTAATCTCATTTTCACTGAATAGGATTTGCAGTCTGCGGGGTGATCTCATCCTCATCATATGAGATTTACAGTCTGTGGTAATCTCATTTTCATTGGATAGGATTTGCAGTCTGTGGGGTGATCTCATTTTCACAGGATAAGATTTGCAGTCTGTGGGTAATCTAATTTGTCTATATTTAGGAACCAACAGACCAATCTATTTGTCAGCAGCTTCATTTGTCCTCTACCAGCATTTTCCACCACTGCTTGTACGCATTTTCCACCACTGCTTGTACGCATTTACAGTTGTGGCCCTGTACTGTCATTGCTTGGAGATGCATGTAATTCATTCAAAATTTAACACTGGGCATATTTTCTTTCCAGTATTGACGGAAAAACACTAATTCTGTTCGAACACTTACCCGAGTTAGTTGAATTCTCGTCACCACTTCCACTATTTGAAAATACAATTATAAAATCACTGAATTTAGTACATTATACATACAGTGCTTTTGGAGTGTTAATCTTAACACAGTTGTGCTGGCTACAATTTACAACAGCCAAGATCCACTTAACATAGTCATCAAATTACACAATTAATTACCTAGTTGATGTAATGCAGAGCAACGGCAGCAAAGATGTTATAATAGGTAATGGAGTTGATTTCTTTTCAAATTAAAGAGTTGACAATTATCAGATTATCACTTATAGTGTAAAAACTAGTTTACTGGGCCTGTTTTACGAAGAACAAGTAGCCAAGCACAAATCAATTTTGCCAGCCAGAATAAGGTTACCAGCCAAAACACCAAGTCACATGACAATCTGTGACTGGTATCCTGCTTTTAATTCGCTTGGCAGCAAATTGGTTTTCAAAAGTTTCTGAATTTTCATCGCAGAGCCATCAACAGGGCCAAATTTTATAGAGCTGCTTAAACTGAAACAATTGCTAAAATATTTTCTGCAAACCAAAATAAGCAGGATACCAGCCTGAGATTGTATACCTGAGACCATGCCGAGACATGGTTTTTCGGCTGGTTACCTCATTCTTGTTAGCATAAATTTGTTGCACTTGGCTACTTATTGTGCTTAAGGCAGCTCTATTAAATTGGCCCTGATCATGCTGGCTAGTGGATACTAAGGTAAACCTTGTACTTACATGTACGGTCCACACGATCCATCAGAAATGTTACAATACGGACCAAACACAGTAACGCATTCATTCTCTATACGAGCTGATCCGCAGTTTTCATTAATTGGCCAATCCATGATCTGATTGCCTCCTGTAACAACCAGTACTTTCTTTGGAGTTTCATCCAATAGTTTAAGTCCATTGATTGATAAATCATCTGTTCCCTCAGACTAAGAGAGAGAAAAATACACGTTTTATGATTACTTTAGAAAATAGAATTGTTGCGAACTGCTTACCAACCAAAAGGACCTGCAGTATAAATGCAAAAAATAGTTAGTGGCCTGACATTTGACCCCTGCAGAGTCTTTCTGGAAGGCTTAATGACAACACAACACACATAAAGAGGTATACTTGAAACAGTCAAGTAGAAAGAGATGAAAAGAATGAGACAGGCAGCAAGCACACATGAAAAGCAAGAGATAGAAAATGTTGAGGGAGACCAAAGGGGGGGGGGGGTAGAGTCTGAAACACAAGAGGTTGGAAACACAAAGGACAAGTTCAAAAGTGGGAAGTGGGAGAAAAAGTCATTAATTAGTGAGTGAGACTAAAAAGTTAATAGTCATTTCCTTCTTATATGCGCAGACCTTATCCACAGTTTCTCCCTACTCAGACGAACTGTCTCTCTGTGGTGACCTAGTGCCTCAATGCCCTCTAAAATCATGTCAGAAATGGAGCGATTAGGAAGATTGATTACTTGTGAAAAGTTGAATTTATTCTAATTTACCTTGATAAAATCCTCCTAGATTTGACTGATTTTGATGGACTCGGTGTAGTATGTCTATTTCATTTTAATTTGATTTAAACAAAAACCACTGCTGACAAACAAGCTAGAATTGTGAAATGTGCATTTTTTGCTGTAAATTAGAAAACATGTGACTTTAGAAGGGTTAACAAGGTGCTAAGTAATGAAAAGAGATATTTAACTTACTGTGAATTTGAGCTTGACTGCCTTAAATGTCTCCGATGCATTGGAACAGAGATTTTTATACGCTTTCAAAATCATTCCAGTTGCTGTTGGTTAAAACAAAAAATTATGTTTATTTCATTTTGTTTATTTCAAAACTCCATACAATACTCATTTCACTAATTTTCAGAGTTATCTTTTAAGAGTCCATTATTCATTTCAAATCTGAAAATAAACTACGACCAATTCAGCCGATTGCTTGCAAGTTTACCAAACCACAGGGCGTGACAAAACAAAACAAAACAAAGCAAAGCAAAACAAAGATGCTCATAGTTTGATTTGGAGGACAAACTTATAAGGGCTTGCTTTAATAAAGTAAAACAACAGGAGAACAAAGCAAAGACTTCAGTTTACAATGTCAACAAAACATGCATAGCTATCTTTTAGATAGTGATTTAGTGAATAAGTTTGCTTTTGGGCAATCCCTATGCTGCTGTTTGTTTTTGTATTTGTACATATCCCTCTGTTTTTCATAATTGGTGTGACTGTTTTTTCTCAGTCTGAATAAATAAATGAATATTAAAAAAATAAATCAGCCTCCTTCAAAATTGAACCTCTAGCATTTTGATTATTTCTACGGCATTTTTCCCAACTGATCTGCTTTTAAGCACAATTAATAGCATCCTTCTGAACAGTTCTGGTTTTGCACCAATCACTTCTCTGTCTCCACTCTTTCCTAACAGACAGATTGATAGATTCAAACCTTTTTAAACATCCCTCATGGTGGAAATTAAAATGGCCTTGAAAATAAACAGTTTACCAAAGCAATACAAACAACAACACTATCCAAGCTCTGACCTTAGGGGAGCATCTTAAAAGTATGAACATTGGGAACGTTCTAATGGGATCGGATAAGTATTTCAGCGCTTGCTCTGGCACATTCTGTTGGACCACCGGAACGTTCCATTGGAACATTCAAAATACTAATGCGCATATTCACTTGTGTAGGATTGCTCCCGTACTTCGGCACAATGATGCGGTCCAGCGTAACGTCCAATGAATTACTTTCTTTCGCACATAGAACGTGTCACACTTTTGAGCTGCTCCCTACAGGTTGATGCATTGACACAAGTCATGAAACAATCCCAATACTCCTAAATGGATAGCAGTCCATAACCTAGAAGATAGCACCAGTCAAATACTCCTAAATGGATAGCAGTCCATAACCTAGAAGATAGCACCAGTCAAATAGGGAGCAACAAAATGACCCAAAATAACAGCCAATAAACCCCCACAGCCATCAACAAAAGACATAACCAGTGAGTCACAAGCAATAAACGCCACAGTCTTCAACACAAGACATAACCAGTGAGTCACAAGCAATAAACCCCAGTCATCAACACAAGACATAACCAGTGAGTCACAAGTAATAAACCCCACAGCCATCAACAAAAGACATAACCAGTGAGTCACAAGTAATAAACCCCCACAGCCATCAACACAAGACATAACCAGTGAGTCACAAGCAATAAACCCCACAGCCATCAACACAAGACATAACCAGTGAGTCACAAGCAATAAACCCCACAGCCATCAACACAAGACATAACCAGTGAGTCACAAGTAATAAACCCCAGTCATCAACACAAGACATAACCAGTGAGTCACAAGCAATAAACCCCACAGCCATCAACACAAGACATAACCAGTGAGTCACAAGTAATAAACCCCAGTCATCAACACAAGACATAACCAGTGAGTCACAAGCAATAAACCCCAGTCATCAACACAAGACATAACCAGTGAGTCACAAGTAATAAACCCCACAGCCATCAACAAAAGACATAACCAGTGAGTCACAAGTAATAAACCCCACAGCCATCAACACAAGACATAACCAGTGAGTCACAAGCAATAAACCCCACAGCCATCAACACAAGACATAACCAGTGAGTCACAAGCAGTAAACCCCACAGCCATCAACACAAGACATAACCAGTGAGTCACAAGTAATAAACCCCAGTCATCAACACAAGACATAACCAGTGAGTCACAAGCAATAAACCCCAGTCATCAACACAAGACATAACCAGTGAGTCACAAGTAATAAACCCCACAGCCATCAACAAAAGACATAACCAGTGAGTCACAAGCAATAAACCCCACAGCCATCAACACAAGACATAACCAGTGAGTCACAAGTAATAAACCCCAGTCATCAACACAAGACATAACCAGTGAGTCACAAGTAATAAACCCCAGTCATCAACACAAGACATAACCAGTGAGTCACAAGTAATAAACCCCAGTCATCAACACAAGACATAACCAGTGAGTCACAAGCAATAAACCCCAGTCATCAACACAAGACATAACCAGTGAGTCACAAGTAATAAACCCCACAGCCATCAACAAAAGACATAACCAGTGAGTCACAAGTAATAAACCCCCACAGCCATCAACACAAGACATAACCAGTGAGTCACAAGCAATAAACCCCACAGCCATCAACACAAGACATAACCAGTGAGTCACAAGCAGTAAACCCCACAGCCATCAACACAAGACATAACCAGTGAGTCACAAGTAATAAACCCCACAGCCATCAACAAAAGACATAACCAGTGAGTCACAAGTAATAAACCCCCACAGCCATCAACACAAGACATAACCAGTGAGTCACAAGCAATAAACCCCACAGCCATCAACACAAGACATAACCAGTGAGTCACAAGCAATAAGGGACTTTTGGCAACTAGGTAGCAGCAGCCATTCCAGGTATTTTTCACTGTTTATATAAAACAATGCGCACATTGATAACACTGAATTTACCCGGTAAGCCTGCTGTCAGCTAGCATTTTACAATGTCTCCCACTGATAGGGGCTTTGCTAAAACTTACTCCATCCTTACTTACTTACTTGTTCCAAAGAAGAAGATACATTTGTCACCTTGAAAATCTGCAGCCAAGGCTGTGAGCCTTATACCATCAATGTAGAGGGTAGGTAGAGCAGATGTAATCAGTAAAGCCATACTAACAGGTGGTTCCATATTAATGGGATTATAGTTGGGTACCAATTTATCAAGAAGCGGGGGGTAAACAGTGGTGTGCACATTATCACACTAAATTAAAGAAAAAAACCAGAAACAAATCAAAGATCATTATGTTAAGATTAAAACCAGACAAATATCAAAAATTACACCTGTATTTCCAACTCACTCCTCATACTCCTTCAAACAATGTCTTGCTTTTTATCTTATAGGTCTAACTTCCCAGTATCTGGCATTGTTTGTTACAGTAAAACATCTTCTTTTTCACGAAGCATAATTTGTAATTATGTGTTGTTTATGTGTTGCTCTTCATTGCTGACGTATTTAAATTGTTTGTGCTATAAAGACACGTTACTTATTGAGTTCATCAGTTCACCAATCCTGATAAGTTTGTCTCTTGTACAGCAACTAATTGATTAACTCTTGAGTTTAATCATTGCTAAATTAATGAAAAATTGAATACAAATCTATCAATATGGAGAATTTACAGAAGTTGAATTTGACCGAGTCTATGAAGTACTCACCGTTCCTGGTCTTGGTACTGGTTCCGGATTAACAGGCAGCCAGAGTTTATTTGGATCCACACCTTCTTGAGCTTTAAATTTACCTTCATCAAACAACTTCATGATGTCTGACATTCTATAACGACAAAGTGCTGATGATGCTGGTCCAAGTCTGTACAAAAATCCCAATTAAGAAATCAGTAAAATAAAGAAAACAAAATCTACACTCATATTTTTTTCACCAAGTCTGAGATCATCAAACAAACTACTGTTGAACATTCCTCAATCTGATTTTTCATCAGGTGATAGAAGCTTTGGCTTTGAGCACCAAAGCTATGGAATGATCTCCCCTATCAACTACACACACTTGACTCCTTACAGATCTTCAAACGCCAGCTTAAGACTCATCTCTTTGACTCTGCTTACATTTAGTCCATTGCACTTGTCATCTCCATATGAAATTCTATAAACTCTTTTGTCTTAAATTTTTCCCCACTTTTCTAAGTATCTCAGAATAGGCAGCTAGAATGATGGCACTCTACAAATGCTTGATGATTGATTGATTGATTTTTATTAATTATACACAATGCCCACTGGACACAAATTCCAGATAGAAATTGACAATGAACCCAACAATTTAACTCACTCTTGGGAAGTAAATACTGCATACACTTCCTGTGTATCTTCTTTCCAAATCACATCCTCTACAATCAACCAAAAAGTACAATGTTATTCATAACTTTATACAATTTACCGTGAATTAAGACAATTATTAAGTATGACTATTATTAAATTATAAACTGATAAAGTCTTACGAATGAGATCATAATGAAATGGAAGAAGACGGTCTGGTATAGAGCAATTAACTCGAGCTTTGATGAATGTCGCAAGTTTGTTAGATCTGCTGCTGTCCCCAGTATCATTCTGAAGATTAAAGAAAATGTACATCATTAGTCTTTGAAATATTCAATTCATTTAAACAATTGTGTTTGAACCCTAGCAAGGCCCTGTACTTAAATTGTGTAATGCCATGCATTTTTAGCTGCAAGTAACAACTGTTCTTAAAAATTGCAAATAAACATTCTAGAAAGGCATGCACAAGTTCAAAGCTCACCTCCCAGACTTCATTTGGGTCACAATTTGACCTTTCACAAAGGTCGTTTTAAGGTCATGTGGTATGTTATAAATAGGACCGGTTTAAGTAGGATTTGAAGCTTTGCATGGTGGGAGTATAACTGAGCGAGGTTTGCGGTAACACCATGTTAAAATCTCTTTAGAGCTGTTGGTACTGAAAAGAACCGGTGGTTAACGACTCAACGTTTCGATCAGTATGCTCTGATCGTCTTCAGGAGAATGCTGGATGCTGTTGCTGGATGCTGCTAATGTACTGCCTGTAGGGGATTAACATGGAGGAAGAGCAGTTCAGCAAGATCGCTTTCCTTGATGTCCAGGAGACCAGAGGGCAAGCTCCACCACAGCATCTACAGGAAACCCACCCACACTGACCGTTACCTCAACCAGCGATCCTTCCACCATCCTAGAATAAAGTCTTCTGTCAACCACACCCTGGTTCAACGTGCCTACAGCATCTGCGATCCAGACAGCCTTCACCAGGAGTTGCAGCACATCAAGACCACACTGAAGTGCAATGGCTACAACTCAAGACAAATCAAGACAAGCAAGCCAATCCCGACCGAAGGGTCTCCTATACCCAAAGTCAAACACCCACACCCTCAATATGTTTGCCCTACCTAGGTCCCCCCTCCCACTGTCTCCAACGTATCTTCCGGCAAGCAGGGATCAAGGTCAACCACTCTGCTCCCAGGAAACTTCACAGCTCTCTTCAATCTCACAAGGACAAGCAGGATCCCTCCACACGTGCAGGAGTTTACCGCATTCCCTGTGAATGCGGGAAGGTTTGTCGGGGAAACCGGACGTAACCTCCCCACTAGACTCAAGGAACATCGAGCACACGGAAGGAGGGGAGATTATGAGAAGTCAGCCATCGTCAAGCACTCCAACATCACCGACCACCAAGTAGACTGGGGTGCTGCAGAGCTCATATCTCCCATCCAGGGATGGCACCCTAGACGGATCAGAGAGGCCATCGAGATCTACAAGCACAACATAGTTCCTCAAGACATAGGCTTCCACATCAGTGACATTTGGCTACCACTCTTCCCGACTAAAGGATCTCCTATATCCAAGGTCACATCTCCAACCCCTTAGACTTGGGTCTTCTTTACCCTCAGTCTCCTCTAGGTTCCCTCAGTTCAGTGAGCACACACTCCCTACCCACCCCCAATAGGTTTCAGTTTAGGTTTAGTCCCAGCTCCAGCCTACATGCTTCATTGAGCTAAGTCTAGCTTATCCAGTTCCTGTTCCCACCTTCGTGCATCACTGAGCTAAGCCCAACTCCCAGTTAATCCCCTACAGGCAGTACATTAGCAGCATCCAGCAACAGAGTCCAGCATTCTCCTGAAGACGATCAGAGCATACTGATCGAAACGTTGAGTCGTTAACCACCAGTTCTTTTCAGAACCAACAGTACTCTAAAGAGATTTTAACATGGTGTTACCGCAAACCTCTCTCAGGACCGGTTTAATTGCTCCTACCATAACACAGTCCAAAAAATGGGCGAAACACACAGCTAAGTATGAAGAAATATCTTGACCACAATATGTATATAACTAAGACTCTTACTAAGAAATTATAACTCAAAAATTGAAATAGATATGAAATAATGGTTCTGTTCAAACATTGAAAACTTTGAAGAAACTGCTGTGAGAAAAGAGGTATTCTCCAAGATATTTGGACATTCCTAAATAAGATTTGAGAATGACTTACCTTACACACTCTACTCAACCTAGAGTAGACTTTACTGCCATGATTTGAGAATGACTTACCTTACACACTCTACTCAACCTAGAGTAGACTTTACTGCCATGATTTGAGAATGACTTACCTTACACACTCTACTCAACCTAGAGTAGACTTTACTGCCATGATTTGAGAATGACTTACCTTACACACTCTACTCAACCTAGAGTAGACTTTACTGCCATGATTTGAGAATGACTTACCTTACACACTCTACTCAACCTAGAGTAGACTTTACTGCCATGATTTGAGAATGACTTACCTTACACACTCTACTCAACCTAGAGTAGACTTTACTGCCATGATTTGAGAATGACTTACCTTACACACTCTACTCAACCTAGAGTAGACTTTACTGCCATGATTTGAGAATGACTTACCTTACACACTCTACTCAACCTAGAGTAGACTTTACTGCCATGATTTGAGAATGACTTACCTTACACACTCTACTCAACCTAGAGTAGACTTTACTGCCATGATTTGAGAATGACTTACCTTACACACTCTACTCAACCTAGAGTAGACTTTACTGCCATGATTTTCATACTCTTTAGCAGGCTCTCGGTAGAAGGAGAATACATATGTATGACCAGAACTGGGGTCAGTATACTCAAATGGAACACCCACAAACACTACTCCCTCTGTTTGGATTCAAATAAAGACATACATAAATAAGTTTGATGAACAAGACATACTTTTCATTCGACATTCCCCTAATGTGGCTGTATGTATTAACTTTTTCATAACTGAATTGAATTGAATAGAAATGAATTGAATTGAATAGGTATAGAATAACAACATCTGGATAAGTCAATCATCTACATGTATTCAGACAATTAAGATCTATCCATAGATACATGTAGTAATCCTCAAGTATTACAAATAATGAATGCTTAGGAGTAAAATGGTGAGAATATTTTCACAAGTTGAAAGATGACGTGTTCCATACAATGAGGCCAAGCCGAGTTGAATGGAACATTCAGTCTTTCCACTCATGAAAATATTGTCTCCATTGCATCAATGCAAAACATTCATTATTTGCTTTTATATAACATCCAAGTTTATCTTTGTCAGATAAAACTAAAATAAGAATAAATACACAGTACAAAATTGTGTTCTGGCATCCACTAAGTTTTGTTTTACATGTATCTTAACGCTTGTTGACATAAGGCATGGGTAATGTAGGGTTACTATTGCTATTAATGTAAGTGTTATTAATAAACCAGTTGGGCGTGACTGGTGGCCTTGCTAACTGGTAGTCTGAATCTAGCCAATTGCAATGCAAGACATGTTCAATCTGTACAGGACCAGCAGATCCCGATGGACTACCACCTACAGCGAGCTCGGCCTATGTAAATAGCTAAAAATATATGCCATCAAATACACAGTTGTAACTTACTTTGAATGAATCTGCCTCCAACAGTTACTGTATCTAGCTCAAATACAGGATCACCTGCTGAGGGAACTTTATATTTCTGCAATGTTGGATCATCAACACCAGAAAGTGCAGCAAACAATACATCATCTGGACTGTCCGTCCCTCCTGGGCCTGGTAAGGGATAGCAAAATTCAACGTTTCCAGGTAAGTGCATAACCTTTGACCTTTTGTTTGATTTTACAAGATCATGTTATCAAAACCATCAAAAAGTAATACACATACATCTCCACTTATGTCACAATTAAAGATCAGATTTCTGATTTAACAGTCTCAACTTCATTAACAGTTATGTTTTGTATTTCTACAGTACAATGGACAATAAAACTATACGCAAAACCTATATCATTAACTTTAAGAACAGTACATGTCCATCCATTCCAGCCCTCTAGTTTTTAACAAATACAGTGTGTAAAGAAACGTTGCCGCATAAAAAAAGTAGCCGCAAAGCATTAAAACATGTCACAGTGCGCCACGATGCACAACGACGCATCCCACTTCAACCCGTTTAAGACCCTGCAGTGTCAAACGCACAATGCCTGGATCGAAAGTTACACGTGTAACCCAAAAGCTGATTTCGCACAGAGCTAGTGTGAAAGCAAAACAGTTTGTCTCTGTGTTGAAATTTTACCGAGCCAACACGGACCCGCTCCAGATAAGTTTCGACATGAATTGAAAGTCGATAGTGTGAAAAGGTCTATAGTGCTTGATATGGGGTATAGTGGACCCCCTATTATGTTTTTCATTGTGTGATGGGAATATCAGGAATTGGGTACTTCTGTAGAAGAGCAAAATTGTGTGTTAAAGTATAGGAACATTGGGGGTGTGGGTTGAGTGATAACCTGTACGGCTAGAGCAATGATGAGACAGTGATCTGTACAGAAGCAATGATGAGACAGTGATCTGTACAGAAGCAATGATGAGACAGTGATCTGTACAGAAGCAATGATGAGACAGTGATCTGTACAGAAGCAATGATGAGACAGTGATCTGTACAGAAGCAATGATGAGACAGTGATCTGTACAGAAGTACTCACCAAATACCGCTGAAGATGGTCTGGTATCAGGCAGTCTGGGTACCAGGTTCAATCGAGGTTCATCTCCAGGTTTGCAGATGATATTCATTAAGTCAGTAGTGTTACACTGTCAAGGAATAGTCATTCAATTAAATGATGAGAATAAAATGAGCTGTTGCAAACTGGTTACAAACCAAAAGGACATATGGTATAAATGCAAAAATTGGTATAACGGCCTGACATTTCGACTCAAACAGAGTCTTTCACAAATTAAACTTTAAATTTAATGATGTAACTCAAAGGTTATAACGAATTTTAATAAATACCTCTGAAAGTGTATGTACTCTGATTGGTCAATGACTGGTCACATGGGGGTGTATTAACATGTGATATAAAGAACAGCTCTAACTAAATTGCCCCTTAACAGGCAAAAGTGTTGCATAAAAGTTTTGTATGCACCATGCTTGTGTGGGAACTATCAAATCAGCATAAAGCTGAACACCAAACACATAATTTTATTTATGAAACTGCTTATGTTTTAAGCTAAAAGTCTGGTTCTTGAAATATGCATAAATAGTTTGTTATGTGTAATAGATTAACTGCCTAAAGAATGGCCCTTGAACATGATTAGACAATTCTAAAAAAACAAAAAACAACAACACAAATTCTGATTGTTTTTTATAACTTTTCGTTAAAAGTATCATTTAATGGCAATAACACTGTGAGGAGCTGGTCTTTAACCACTGCATGGTAATGACCTTGGTTGGTGGCTGGCCACTGTAATAACGGACCTTGGACAGCCATCAACCCTGTCATTACCACCCAATGAAGACCAATTCCTCACAAACTGTTATTGCCTAATTAAAAGAGGACATCAGATTTGTACTGTTTCCTTGAAAACAAACAATCAGCTGAAATGTGAAAACTTGAGGTTTCATTACTTCTTTGCAATAAGTACGAGTCAAAATGATACGGAAAGCTTTACGTTGCATTCTTTCGAGACACTCCAGCTGTTTTTTAGTTAACCCAGCAATCCAAACTGGTGAGGAGTACTCAAAAGAAGGTCTAACATACTGCACATACACTAGCTTGAGATCTATAATTGGTAAATTGGACCGTTTAAGTAGGCGTAAGAAATACAGTTTTCGCTGAAAAGATTTACACAAAGCATCAACCTGAGAGTCCCATTTGAGATTATCCTGTACATGAATACCGAGTAATTTGATGCAGTTAGATTGGGTAATGGAAGTGTCACCAATTTGAAAAGTAGGTCGAACAGGAGGAACCCGTTGGAAATTGGTGATCATGAAATGACATTTAGACGGATTAAGCCTCATGAGATTATCATCGGACCATTGTTTAAGCCGATCAAGCTCACTTTGCATTACATTAGTTTATTCAGTATCACTATACATCTGAAATAAAGTCATATCATCAACATACTTGTAATGGTAAACTTGCTGAGACTTAGTGGAAGCATCATTTATCAAGGCTAGGAAAGCTACAGGACCAATCTTTGTACCCTGGGGGACTCCAGCGTTAGTGGTTTCCCAATTTGAGTAGGTATTTCTAAACCTGACACACTGTGAACGATTAGTTAGAAAACTACAAATCCAAGGTACAATTGATGGTCTGATGACTCCCAGTTTAATAAATTTCTCAATGACTAATTGGTGACTTACTCTATCAAATACTCTGGAAAAATCGGTAGTGACAAGAACACCAGATTGGCGAGGTTTGTCAGTTTCTCTGTAAATGTCATTAAGAATCTTAACCAAACAGTGTGTAGTAGACAAGCCCTTTAAAGACCCAAACTGGTTTGTATCTAATGAAGCTCTAATGTCCTTTGTTATCCAATCAACGACGAAATCTTCAAAGGCTTTGGCGAAGAAGCATGTCAGGGAGATGGGACGCAGTTCTTCAATTCTAGCTGGACGAGTCTTCGGAACTGGGACAACGTAAGCAGATTTCCAAATGTCTGGAACAATTCCCTCACTAAGTGAGCTGTTGAAAATTTCAGACAAAGGAAAGCAGAGTTCGTAGGCAAAATCCTTGATCAGGCGCGGCGGTATACATGTATGGTCAGGGCCTCCACTCTTGTTTAATTTAAGTTTTTTTAGCCTGACATACACTTGTTCTGGAGTTACTGAGGGAGGAGGGCCATAAGCTGGTAGGTAGGCAGGTAAGTTATCAAGGTTGAGATGCGGGATGTCATCAGCTACTGATGTGAAGCGTCTGTTAATGTCATTTGAAATCGTCGAAGGATCAGTACCTTGTAGGTTGAGGTTGTGATGAGTGTTGAGGCCAGCAATTTTCTTAATTTGCTTGTGCCATTGTCTTGGATTGAAGTTCTTTAACCTGGAAACACTGAGACTGTAAAAATTGTGTTTTGCCTTTTTGATGAGTCTCGCAACTTTATTTCGGAGGAATCTCCACAGGTGAATTAGTGTCGTATTACAGTCGTTTGACCAGTTCCGGATCACTTTTTGAATTCACGATGTTTTTGTTGCATTCTCTTTAACATTTTAAACAAACAAAAGTCGATCAGTTTACCTACACATGTCATAACATTCACCAAATATCCATTGGCCAAAAACAAGTAATACTTTTGAAGTGGCTTCGAGAAAAGTATCGTCACCCGTTTGACCAGTTCCGGATCGGTTGAATCTATTCCGAATCAGTAGCGCGCCCTCTAATTGCAAACCAATACTCCAAATCCCATTCATAAAACTGAAAATACATGCAACGTTATCGACGGCTGTTGGATGAAGTACATGTAGTTTTACATTCCTTGAAATATAAAAATGCACGCTTCCAGTGCAACTTAAATGACAAACTTTCTACAACAGCCGTATGATTTTAACTAACTGAGTGCGCCACCATTTAACATACCAACATATTGAGTGATCCGGAACTGGGCAAAGGTACGATGCCTCCCAACAAACGATTTCGGTAATTTTATCTCATAAAAAACCCAAAACGTCTGCTCAGTATTTATGGGAAATATGTTTTACACATTCTTACCATTTTACATAAATGCTATTCGCCCTGGCATTCAAATTTGAAAGGTGAGAAGTTTTAACAGCGTTTTTCAACCAACATTTTGGGGGGTAAATAATGATCATTATCGCCGACAAACTTAAGAAAAATTACCATAATTTATTTGTCGATGATGTTTGTCACCTTATCTTGGGTTTGTTGGTTTATTGGATGTTATTCTTCACATGTATCAACAGGAATTGGTAATGTGAGAAGTAATTTAATTATGTGGTTGTTGCAAAGTTTAAGTGATCCGGAACTGGTCAATGATCCGGAACTGGTACAAGGTTTTATAAATTTTTTTTTAATCTTTGAAAATCTGTAACAAATTACACTTAAGAGGCTGGCGGTTGCTTTATGCGGGATCATACTAAGATCATATAGCTCTTTATTTTTTTGTCCTGCGCGTGACCTCACATGGCCTCTACTTCCGGTCGAACCGGAAGTGCCTTGTAATTTGAAAGTGGCAAGTTTTGTTGAGTTGTTTTTAGCGATGTTGTGATCTGACAAGTGTCTGGTTTAAAAAAATAGGACCGGTGACGTCACACAATTCAAAAGGGCCCTCTAGCGGCAAGTTAAAAACAGTCCAAAACACTCTTTTACTAGATGTCTGTGACAAAGTTTATGAGAATCTTTTCAAAACTGGTAAATATGATGACCTTTATGCAGACAACATATGTAGACTCATAGTTTGACGACGTCATTGTGTCTCATGTGGTAAGGCCCTAAAGGTGCACTTTTTGAAGCCAAGTATCTACTAAATTAAACAGCCGATTGAGTTGAAACTTGGTGCACTGTTAGACAACGCCCATGGCTTGTAAAATATGAAGTGACGTCTTGATGACGTCATTGAATAATTTTTTACAATCGCTACACAGAACTTGACACCATTTGACCTTAACTTCCGGTTCAATCCGGAAGTTAAAGTTTAATGTTTGAAAAATAATAACTCCTGAACGACACATTGGATTTTTACAATCTATACATCATTTAAAAGGTCTTCATAAACTAATCACACGCTACACAAAATGTGACCCCGTTTGACCTTGACTTCCAGTCCAAACCAGAAGATGAACCATTTTTATTTAAAAATATCATAACTCCTGAGCCATTACATTTGTATGATTTATACATCATCAGAAAGGTCTACTTTTCATGTTAAATTGCCGAACACCTGTGTGTTTGTTGTTCACAAACACTGAATGTTAAATTGCCGAACACCTGTGTGTTTGTTGTTCACAAACACTGAATGTTAAATTGCCGAACACCTGTGTGTTTGTTGTTCACAAACACTGAATGTCTAGTTGACCTTGTAAACATTTGAGCAAGAATATTTTATATGTACATACCCTGTAGCACAATCTGTCATATGCATTGGTACCACATACCAACAGTTCATTTGGTGGCTGGCTAAGCTTCTCTACAACGCGAATGAAGTTCCAACAAACAGTCTAGCGGCCCACACAGAGATTTGAAAAAATGAGTTAGTAAAACAGTTGACTGCAAGGCCTGGTTTTAATAATAATAATAATAATAATAATAATAATCGGCATTTTAATTTATGGTTTTAAATTAAGGCTTCGGCTAAGCACAGAGCAAGGGCTCTGTCAGCCATTTTGAAATCTTACGTTTTTTGCCACTGGGCTTCTTATGGCTTCGGCTAAACACAGAGCAAGGGCTCTGTAAGCCATTTTAATATCTTACTGTTTTTTCCATCAGGCTTCTTATGGCTTCGGCTAAACACAGAGCAAGGGCTCTGTCAGCCATTTTGAAATCTTACTGTTGCCATTGGGCTTCTTGGTGGTCGATAAGCTATGGTAGAGTTGAAAATGAAGCTCATAAAGGTACAGATAGTTTGGCTTCATTGGGCAATTTTGGCAACAAAATGGTCTCAAACATGACTCAAATCAAAAGGTCTTAAAGGAGTAGAGTAGAACGATCCCTAAAAGAAACCATCAAATTTGAAATTAAAGTAACATAGCTTATCTGAACTGTTTTTCGGTTCGGATAAATCACACAATCTGTGGAGTCAGTTTTACTTCCAGCTGTGAAAAAGTTAATAACTGCACCAAATTGGGTGTAAAACTTGGTGAAGTAGCACTTTTTAACTTTGATGTTAGTAGTACTTTACTTTAGTAACGTTTATACATTTATTGCCTATGGATTTATCTTGCATATTTGATTTTTAACTCTACATTTTACCATCTATTGTTTTTTTCTTTATGTTTTTTGGACAATCTTTGAATGTTGAGGGTTTGTTTCCCATAGCATAGGACCTTCATCTGACCATAGAGCGAGAACATCAAATGAAGGAATGGAAGTATTGTGTACTTTATAGAAAATTTTGATAAATATTTTTTACAACAACCATCTAAAAATTATTGTCTATAGTCTCACTCATTTAAGACAACTGACTCTTTTTCTAAAATGTATAAACGAGACCTACTTCATTGTTTTGGGGGTTGAGGACACTGCAGGATAACGTAAGCTCTTGTGTTGCATTTGTTGTCTTAAGCCTCGTCTATTGCAATTGAAAACAGAAAAAGAGATTATAAAATACAACATTTAAAAATTACTTGTCACTACTTGAGTTAAATGCAACAATTCAGTATGACATACCATTCATTTACCTTGTTACATGTATGTGACCAGTAAGACGAACTGCCTACATTGGGGTCATGGTCGTCTGATAAGGTACCTTGCCTTGGCTCGTCTTTCATCTCACGGCCCTGACCCACCCATTTTTAAACAGCCTTTTAAGATGTCATCACCACCCTTTTATTCCCTTAACAAAATTCACAATGAAACACAAATTTTAATTTAATGTAGGAGATTGAAATGTTTCGTCAGTGAAACTTCTTTCAACTTACGGTTACGCTCTGAAGCTTTTGGTTACCATCAAGATACACTCTTATAAGTGATTCATTTCCTCCGATGTAGATGGAACCGTCAATTTTATTTAAGATTCGATATGATGGCTCACCATTATCTGATATCAACATCTCCCCACCAAAGTCTGCAAATTGAAGCAGCAAAACAACCATTTAAGAAAAAGTTAAATACCTCCCACAAGTACAGAATACTTTTTCAGTGATGAAGTAAAAATCATATATTTGCCACAAGAAATACCTTAATGCATGCCTTTAACTCAATTAATAATTAGGTAGGAATTCATGATTGGGTTGTCATTTATGATTGGGTAGGTATTTATAATTGGGTAGGTATTTATAATTGGGTAGATATTTATGATTGGGTAGGCATTTATGATTGGGTAGGCATTTATGATTGGGTAGGCATTTATGATTGGGTAGGCATTTATGATTTGACAGGTACCCTCTTAAGCTGTCCGTTATTAAGGGAACCCAAAATCATTTCTGAGCAACAGCCCTTAAAAATAGACAGGTTTTATTCACCCTCTCTCACTATGGGTGTGGTGATATAGAAAAAAGGTGGTCACGTTTTTGAGATATCGCCAAGAAACCGCTTCTGACAGAAGCGTTCCTCAGATTCAAATTTTGGGGCATAAAATCTGATATCTTTTTCCATAACCATAGTACTTCAAAGTGAAATGATTCTTTAAGTGCTTTATACTATTGAAAGCTGCTGTACATGATGTGTGTACTTCTTACTATGTAAGTTTTTATTGCTATTAAATTTCAAAGTCATTACCAAACGTATGTATACAGCCCTGTTAAGTAATAAAAAGAGTAACACCACATTAAGCATTAGGAGTCATTTTGATACACAGATACACATTTGAAAGTGTTGATTGTTAATTACGTAATGACAACATTCCTACATAAAACTGCAATCCTACCTGCCATATCTACAGTCATTATGTCTTTATTGTCCAGTTTCATAGCAGTCATCAAGACCGGAAAGATGATGAAAGCCAGAGACATTAAACTGGGTAAGCAGGTGTACATCCTGATCAAGAAAAACAACGGGGAAAACAGGTGGAATTAGTCATTGCTTTTTATTAACATTTAAGCCACATGATTGATAATGGTTTATACTTTCTTGTTTGTGTCATGTACTTTTTAGATTTATGGTGTCATTGTTAATATAACACAAGTGATATGGCATTAAATTAAAATATTTAAGCAAAATAGTAACAATAATAATGTATTGAGCAAAATTGTACCATGCCCACCTGCGGTACTATTTTTCAGAACTTTTTTGAGCTTCTTAATTGAGTTATCATTTTCCTTTGAAAATATTGATGCCACAATAAAACCCTGACTTGACAAGTTGTTCCTGGTTCTGGGCATTAAAAAACATCTGCCGTAGTGCGGATAAAGACGTCATAATCCAATGTGAAGTGGTAAATTTTATGAACTTTTCAAAGTGCATTCAATGAAAACTACATGCTGTGCATTTTAGCATTCCAACAGATTCCAACAGCCCATGCATTATAGGTAAAATGGCCTCTTCAATAGCAGAACAGCAACCAATGATGTCATTCTAAACATGTCTCCTTCAGTATCATTGCTATAGGCTCATTGAATGTTTGGCACGTCTGCATGACATAACTAACATTCATGACTCATGTTCCTCATGGAACTCTAGTCATATCTGGGCAGTATATTAATGTTGACGTACTGTATAGTACACTGCACAAACAGTGTGCTTCATGTACACAGAATGAAAACTTGTTGTTCAGATTGTGTCAACCTGCATAGAGTACCAGATAAGGCCAAATAGTTTTTAAAAACCTGTTTAGCGTTCCCGCCCGCTTGCTTTTGAGAGGCCGCCTCCTTTTTTGTTTTTTTGTTAAAGGATAATTTCAAACGATCTCTGACGATTTTTTTTTTTTTTTAAATAAAGAAAGATCGTATTTTTAGACTTTTTAGCACACTCAAAAAGCACACTGAAAAAAGTTGGCAACCATCTTGAAAAATAGCCCGGCCGGTTGTTTTGAAAAATAAGTCGGGCGGCAATTTAATTATTTTTTTTTTTCAAAACCTCCTTTTTTTTAAAAGGCAGGTGCTAAACATGTTTTTGTTTTTTTCGCTTAATATCACAATGTTTATCTTCAGGTTGTATTTTAATCATCTGCATAAATTCACAGCATTCCAAAGATCTAAATACAGAGAAGCCATGGTAGTAGTCACAGCCACATCCCTCTCTAGATTTGTTTTTTGTCCAGATTTTTAACACCCAACTCTTAACCACGTAATGCTCTACCCTTCTTTGACTTGTCAATTTAGACACTTTATATTTAATATAATTTAGATAGTTCTAGCTGAAGCCCTGACCAATACAAACAATACAATATACATTTTCACACAATTTTTATTAACAACTGTATTTCAAACAAATTTCCAGGTTCAACTTTGCAGTAATTTTAATTTTGTTGAGGTTTGGAGAAATCCTACTCCTTTGAATATATCTTTGCCACAATGAAACCCTGACTTAACAAAGGAAAAACAACAAAGGTCTCATAATAAGCTCCAGAATGTTATTGTTCTCTTGTAAGAAAAATATGACACCCGGTATGCGCTCAACGTGAATCGCAAAACCCGCACCGAAAGCCAGATGTACATTGAGGGTGCTCCTAAATTGTTCATAAGAAAAAATCGTCCACTGTGTAAGCCAATTTGGACAAATTTGGAGTGTATACAATACATTTATGTACATGTCATCTGATGTGAAGTGAAAATGCACAAGAATAATGAAAAACATACACACAAAAATGTACAGTCAATACATAAGGCCAAACAAAAAAAAGGTTCTGTTTCCGGTTTCCCGACCGACCCTAACTTTATGCTGCGACCCTAAACTTTTTATTCGGCTTGAAAAAAAAAAAAAAAAAATGAAAAAAATAAAAATAAATAAAATACAAAAATTAACAAACAAAAAATAATAAAAAATGAAAAAATAAAAATAAAAAATGAAAAAATGAAGGTACCATGAACCAAATGTCAGACTTTGACCAAACTAATATGCTTTTAACAAAATTGAACTAAAAAACTAGTGTTAGTGTTCGTTTTTAATCGGGCAAGTAGGGTATTTACACACTCGCCAAACCTATTAGTATTAGAATATAAAAAAAAGGCAAAAAACCCCAAAACTTTCCGACCTACCGACCCTATTTTAAAATGGCATGTAATCGGAAACAGAACATTTTTTTTGTTTGGCCTAATGCTAGTTCACATATATAGGCCTATTTGTACACTGGTCAACCATAGCAAAAAACAATCCAGCTCTATTGATGTAATGTTCTGAAGTAACCATGGTTTCTGGGTAACCCCAAGACTAGAGAGACAATAGAGAAAGGCCTTTCTCTATTGAGAGACACACCCAGAAAATATTTCATAATGCGTCAGCGACTGCTTGCACTAAACACACAGCACTGTTCAGCTGTCTACTTGTAGGTGTGCATACATGTACGAGATTATGTATAAAATAAGTCCTGTGTACTTGATGGGTATCATGGGCCACAATCAGTAATTTAAGCAACTAATAGTAATAGTAATACAGGTGGTCACAAAGCAAGGGTATACAATGACTCATTCTGTCTGCTACCACAATTGAATGGAATGCACTACCAGCTAGCATAGTCAGCAGCACAACTTGAAATCCAATCTCTAGCAGCACCAACCCCAGAAACTAGGGATTTTCAGCTCATCCACCACACGTAGTGCATAAGTTAGTGAGATTTTTTTATAAAGATATTTTGCTGACTAAATCAATGAAGATGAAAATGACGATGATGCTTGAAGCTAAAATCAAATTTGCTGAACATGTGTGTAACCATGGAGCTATAAATATGCAAAAGTGCTGGAAGAAATCATTGCATTCTCTGTCACATCAGTCTGAGGCTTGATCATCTTTCTACCTTACTCCAACTAACAATCATTTTCAATCAAGAGTGTCAAATGACTAAGTTCAACAAGTTGCTTTGGTAGTGTAATGACATTCATTGAATAAATGTAATTGTTCTTTTAACTTGCCTAGACATAGACAGTATTCAATACCTACTAACAGGATGTTGGTCTTGGCTCCATTTGTTATCTAAATTTATCAGACCCAAATCAGACCTTTTCCAATAGTGTTTTTATTGTAAGCAGTGGATGTGTGAACTTTCAACTCAATTCATGTAAACAGTCTGGCTAATATTAGCTTTATTTCCTTGAACCTTTGACACTAAACATTCCTGACCCCACAGTACAGTGTTTACAAAGATTGTTTAGGAATTAAAGTATAAATCATTCCTTGCTATCCAAGTATTCTGTATTTATAGCAGCCATCAGTTGAATGATATAGAAATCCACCCACACATTTTGCCACAAAACGAAACATTCTGTCTTTGTAATTATAAATCAGACAATACGCATAATTTGTTGATGTTGTATGTTTGTTATCACTATAAAAAAAAGAGAAAAGAAAACCATTTGTTTTTCAAGTCAACAATTTAGAAATATGTTTTGAAACAGTGGTGAAGCTACATTAAAAGTTAGTCAGTCACAGCAGAGGTTTTTGTGATGCACAAGGGAATGTTTCATCTTGATTTGTTTTTAACAACATAATAAGCACCTATGACAGGATGAAAAGGAAACAAGAAGATATTTTCAGTTTTAGATATATTGGGAGAAAACCCAAAATGGGGAAAACCCACGCAATAAGGTCTGCCTATTTTATTGATCAACAGTGACACTTATTTAGCTTTCTCATTATTATCAGGCCCCCATTTATTGAGAACTGATGGGGATATCCTGGTTAAATAAAAGGAAATATATAAAAGCAGCACACTGTGTTAATGTGAACAAAAACACTTCCTTGTGAAAAACTGTATGCAATTTGCATTTCTCTACACTTTGCAAACTAATACAGTAGCTATGGTTCTACCAGGTCATTACAGTAATTTACATGCAGGAAACTGACACTGTACATGTACATGTAGGCCCTATACACTGAGAATAATTTGTGGATGATTGCATACAAATTAATTTGGTGCATTTTGTCTTTGCCTCTATGAGGTCTTTGTTGTTTAGAGAATCAATGTATACATGAAAACAATGTTTAGTCTTTGAAACTCTTACAGACTATCTACATTACATGTAGGTCGGCCCAAATCCCCCAATTTCTTCTTCTCTTATGTATGTTGCTTCACACCAAATTGGTTTGGACTTGGACAAGAGTGGAATGCCTGACCCTGTGATAAGCAATGACTGATGGCCCTACAGCCAAACATCCTTTGGAGACCTTCACTTTGGCAATTGGATTTAGAAGGAATTGTAGCCTGTCAAATGTTTTAACACATTTTTACAATTTTTACAATGTACAGAGAATGATAAACAACACCACAATTATGCAAAATTCTTTCTTCATATTTTGACAACATGAGTGTTTGGCATGGCAGATGTATGTATTTTAAATGGAAACAAAAGTTGAGAAAATATAACATCCAAATAGCACTTGGAGCACTGAAGTGTGACCAGAGTACTGTTGTGTACTGGTAGTTACAACACCACTGACAACAATAATAATGCAAAATAATAGTACCAACATAACTGCCCAAATCATGCAGGCATGCTCTAGGGTGCTGCAAATAGAAATACTGATAACTATATTTCACAAAAAGTCCCTATTGTCTCCATGACACTGCCTCCATCACAGTATAGAGCTATTGATCACAATGTCTCCATGTTTATAGCATTCAAGCACCATCCAAATGGGACTGTCCCTAATTAGCATAACAAACTATGCAAATGATAGTGTCTGGCTAGGAAGGTCTATGGTCTAATTGGTCCACACATATCACATGTTGTACATAGCATTTAATCATGGAGGAAGAACCTCAATGGTAGATTCCACCATTCTGATCATTACCAGTTTCACCATGGATGAAGGGTTTCTCTGGGCTTAATCGTCAAATTTGACAATCCATTTTTTAAATTAATTTTATTATCCCACCTCTGAATTAGTATACACCTACAACATTTTAAAAACGAGCAAGACTGCCAACCCAAAGTCCTCAAAACCCAACATGTAGAAATACCACCATGGCATTTGGATTGCTAAATTTGTGCAGGATACAGTTTATGAAATTGCTATGTAAAGCTTGGTGGGGGGGGGGGGGGGCTGCACAACCACAAATAGAGTATAATAATAATAATAATAATAATAATAATAATTAAACACAATAACGGTTTATAACAAAAATAATAAATTAGGGCCTATAATAAATAAAATTAAATTAAATAATTATTACTGGTGTAAGTATACACACTAGTTTTTAAAAATATTCCAGTTTATCTTGATTAAATTTTTAAAATCAAAACAATGAATTAGAATTTGTCATTAAAATTTGATCAATCAAAGCATCAAAAAGAAGTGTAAGATTAACCAACTGTGAGTAAGTAACAAAATAATGTTTTTGTATTTATAAATCAAGTGTCAAAATATAACGCAGTGACAGAGTTCAAACGATGTTCTCTACAAAACTTCTAATAACATAATTTTATAAAAATTCAGACTAGTATTAAATTAACTTATTACTTAGTCAAATCATTAAGCGGAAAAAATTATCCTCCCGCCACCACTTTAT
The DNA here is from genome assembly GCA_037783415.1 of Leptasterias polaris. NCBI lineage: Eukaryota > Metazoa > Echinodermata > Asteroidea > Forcipulatida > Asteriidae > Leptasterias > Leptasterias polaris. The sequence continues at coordinate 483,095 of JAZGTN010000127.1, forward strand.
AAGGCCAAGGGATTTAACGCGAATTGTGTACGTTTGAAAAGGAAAATTCAAGCGTACATTTCATCCTGCTTACACTACACAGAACTCTCGCACACTCGTGCCCAAAGGAACTAAAAAATGGAGTGTAGCAAACAGCATTGTCAAGACCGCCATACCCCCCCCAAAAAAAAATATATATAAAAACCAGTCAGTTTCCCTTGTGGTTTGTTATTTGATATCTGATATATATAAAAAGTCGCATCCCCTTATGGTGATCCCCTGGCTGCTGCTTCCCAGGTTGTATCCTATATGGTAGTTTACGGTTGAATGGCTTCTGACTGGCACCCATCAAACAAGGATATTGACAAAATAGGGAGACCGCCAACATACATAGGCTAGGGCTAGATAGCTCAGTTGGTAGAGCGCTGGCACGTCAATCCGGAGGTCGTTGGTTCAAATACCGCTCTAGTCAATTTTTCCTTGTTCAACCCAAAATCATTAAAATTTACCCAGTCAGTTTCCCTTGTGGTTTATTATTTGATATCTGATATAAAAAGTCGCATCCCCTTATGGTGATCCCCTGGCTGCCGTTTCCCAGGTTGTATCTTACTTAAACTCGGGTGTGTGATCCTTGGCTACACGGCAGTTTACGGTTGAATGGCTTCTGACTGGCACCCACCGAACAAGGATATTGACAAAATAGGGAGACCGCCAACATAGGGCTAGATAGCTCAGTTGATATATTCCTATATAAATTAATAAAAATAAAATAATGATAATAATAATTGCGATAATCGTAACCCCCCATCCTCCCGACGGTCGGAGACAAAAACAACTCGTTGCTTATTTTTCATGATTTTGTAACATTAGTTCAAAAAATCAACAGTGCCTGTGCGCCTAGCCTCTCTGATCGATCTGATACACTCGGTATATATTCCTATGACTTGATTGAGTATGACTAGACATAGAACTTCGATTCGTGGAGACGATAGCGGATCCGATAGCGGGTCGAACCTCAAGTCATAATTCTAGGAATTCCGAATAGGACTAGAAGTACATTAAATATACCCATGGTATACTCTGAACTTCTGGACACTTGGACAGATAAGGATATAATTTGACATAATTAGGGGAGCTATAAAGTGGTGGCAGGATACGTAATTTTAGCCATCCTTCAAATTCGAACCTGTTCAGTGTAGATACGTGCACAAAAACAACTGACTCTGACCATTTTTTATGGAGGTCTTTTCCTACCTCCATGCTCTGACCGAGTGATAACACTTACCTTCTTAACATTTCCATCTTTATATCACTGAAAGTCTTTTGGCGGAGTTTTCAAGACCAAACTCACAGGCTAATTAAGTCTATTTATGTAAGAATATCTTGATTTTACCGACAAAAATGTCGATGTTTATCATGTCCTGCCAGATCGGTGTACACAACCGCATTTAGACGTCATTTCCCGGAAATAAAGCAAATTTTGTTTATAGAGGGCGCAATTGCAAATGAGTGGAGCACGCGTATGTTTACGCGCGTTGCGGGTCGTTCATGCGGTTCATCTGGAGGGCGTTTACACTATCACTGCTTCCCAGAATGTGTTTATTGCTGTAATAATAATAATAATAATAATAATCGAAGTCTTATATAGCGCCGGTATCCTACAATGCAGGCGCTTGCTCAAAAAATCTGCACTCTAGTCAGTAGTGTATGCGTATTTTATAAAGTGAAACTATCATTGTATTTCTTGTCACTGATTCAATTCAATTCAATTCAATTCACTTTATTTCCATTCCATAACGAAGGTGAATAGACAAGGTAGTGTATACAAGATAATATAATACAAGCAATACAATTAAGATTAAACAAGTAAATACAATGTAATACAAACAAGGACAAGCAAACAAACACAAGCAAACAGGAAACATAAAACAACAAAACAACAAATCCAAAGACAACAACATGGTAATGGAGATGGAGGGGGCCCATAAAAAGCAGAGCTTGTCGAGTACGGACCCCCATAACTAAAAAGCAATGAAATAAGCAATTGTGGAAAGTAGATGTAAATGAAGCAAAATAATGCTACAAAAGCAAGCAAAAAAACAACAAAACAACAACAATAAGTATGAAATAAACTAAGCAATAAATTAAGTAATGAATATTATAGATAAAACTAGGCAAATAAACCGTCACAAGTCTGACAAACCAGGAACAAGCAGTCTAGTCGCAGATCCGACGAACCGGCAAACAAGCAGCCCAGTCGCGAATCCGACAGGCCGGCGAAAAAGCAGTAAAGCAACAACAGCCACTCGCCGGTCCGCCAGACACGGGATCGGACCCAAGCCGCCCACCCAGGGGCGACACCCAAACCGCCCAATCGTGGTCTGCCAGACATGTGACGAAACAAAACACTTATCTACAAAATAGAAAACAAAAGAGAACATGCCAAGTAAGGTGTGACGTAAAAATAATAGTAAACAACAAAATAAGTTAGACAACCAGAATTAATGAAAAGGCATGATTAATAATCATACCTTTAGCAAACAAAAAGCAAAGCAAACAAAAAGAGAAACAAAAAGCGATATAAAAAACACAATTTAAGCCCAGAAATTTCCTGTGTTACTTTAAAGATTTATTGTTACAATGTTATCCAAGCTCAAATAAATGTTTTAAAAGTGTACATAAATATACTGATTAAATTGGAATTATGCATTTACACAAAGTGCAGTTAGAAAATAGTTGAAAATGCATCCACACATAAAATATAATAAATACAAAACTGTACCTAGTCCTTCATAGAAAGTTTTTGCAATTGATGTTTACCATGGTTAATTTAAGCAATTAACAACTGTTTACTAATAACTAATGGTATACACAATTGGTTATGAAGACATATTATGCCTTCCAATATTTTTACTATCATGAACATAAATATATAAAGGAGCAACAATTTTTGGAAATACAACTGAGCAACAGGATTGTCTTTAGAGTTAACCACTTCAAAATTATTAGATGAAATACAACCCTCTCACAGCGAAAAATAATCAGGACCATCTTTTAAGCTACATGTATAAGTATTGCAAGTTGGATGGAACCAGCCACTAGCATGTACATATAAAATGTACATGTACATGTACATGTACATGTACATGTACATGTACATACACATACATGTACATAATGTTTTGGGCTGGAAACCCATTGTTATTATTCTTAGTAATAATTTGCTGTAATTTCCTTAGCAAATTTGAATACTTTATAGCTTTGTGAAATTGTCCCTGTTCAGGATACAATTGAGAAAGAATGCTCTGTTAATGTCTTAACTCACAGAAATTTACTCATAAAATAAGTTTATGTATTATGTATCAGAGAATCCCGAGGTGACAGTTGTGATAAATGAAGCATTATTACACCCCAAACAGTCAATGGCCACATTGTGACACACCATAAAACTTAAAACAACAGGTGCAAATGTAACTTGACGGACCTAGAGTGGCATGTTTTTTTATTGGATTAGATTTAAGTTTATATATGTTATATTGTAAGGTTATATTAAACACACGTTACAGAGAGATTTGATTTGGTCATAACATGGGTTACTATCTTAGACCAGATAGTTTGGATAATGTTCTGTCTTAATAAAAGAGTGACTTAAAAAGGGCCACTTCCTACTGGTGGTGACTTAAATACAGTTTACACACACACACAACGTGCTTGATTCAGCATCTCAATATCCACCAAATGTGATCCAATAAATCAAAAGTCAATACAACGGCCTTTACGCTCCCAATCCCCATAAATCAAAAGTCAATACAACGGCCTTTACGCTCCCAATCCCCATAACGAGTTGGCTCTGGCCCTCTTGGTCCACCTCTTTCTCCAGTCGTTGGATTAATATCATCAGGAAATGGTTCTAGAGGTTGCTTCTCCCCATCCCGGTGCCTCTCAGAAGACCCATCATGTTTCCCAACAGGTGTAAATGGTTTCTTGAGTGGTGTTTTGCTGCTACTGCTGTCGCTTGACGATTGTGAGTAGAATTTCTGTGACAGACTTGAATAGCTAGTGGTCATGAGAGAAGAAGCTTTTTTGAACTGAGCCACGTTGATTGTATCTGTACAGATAAATTACAATTACATTCATTAAAACATGTTAATATTTAAAAAATTCAGATAAAAATGAGAAATTTATTTGAATTTATGCATATCATGTGCTGATTTAATCTCTCAATTAATTTGGGGAGTGCAAGCTAGCTACACCCGACTGCAGCTATAGAGAGGAATTAATCATATCTTTTCTTAAAACTGAAACCCTCAGCTGCACTCAGTAGAAATGCTATTGCTTCTATCTAACCACCATTGAAAATGTAGCAACATTTCGGCATGCAACTGCAAACAAAAGTGGAAAGTTCCACTATAATAATAATTGTGAACATTTGGTTCAGGTCTGTCCTTGCTCTATATGGTTCAGAATTCGGAAAACAAATTCTAAAATAAATTTAACGTCATTCACTTTTAATTATTTGTTTGCATTTTGTACTTCCTAAAGTTGTTGCTTAAAAGTTAAATTATAATTTTTTAAACTCAATCACTGATGTTATTTTAATACCTTTTTACATGATTCTGAATTACTGCATAAAATGTGGGGCGCAGGAAATGTACTGTAGTATTGATGATACACATCATGACTTTTATTTCATATGATTCGTTGATATTTTATTAAATACGATTCGATTGCCATCCAACGTGTCCAATGCAACAGTTATACTTTATACTAAGTTATAAAGTTATAGTATATAATACGCATATTGAATCACACGGGGGAAAAAATAACATTTCTATAGAAATGAATAATCTGTTTTCAGAGTGAGTGAGCATGGTGAGAGTTTACTCCTAGAACTATGTGAGGTTCGTTCCGCTATCGTCTAATGGAGACGATAGCGGAACGAACCTCAGTCATAGTTCAACTTGTAGTACACAGTAGTAGAGTAGTAGGCCTAGTACTTTGTAGTAGGAGCATTTGTTGAGGAGTAGGTGAGAGTCTCACTCGAACGATTGTACTTTATTGTAGGTGTTGTCATGATTCTAAATGTAAATATTTGGAACAGAATATATTGTACATATATAAAACTTACGATTGACGTTTCTACAAACAGTCATGGGCTGACTTAAAGTACTTTTTATGAGGTTAAAATTGACGAATCTGCGAATGACCATGGGCGCCGCCATCTTGTAATGAAACTTACAATGCATTGTGGGTAAAATGAGAATTTATTTTTATGGCATTTTTCAAATTTCCATTTGTGTTTAAATCGGTTTAAATGATAATAAAATAAACTATACACATTTTGAGGGAAAAACAATATATAACAAATATTTTTTAAATGTCGTTTGTACATTTTATTGAGATAAAATATTTTTATTATTATTTTTATTTTCGCAGAATGGCTGTTTATAAAAAAGATTGACTAATATTGGCGGGTGTATTGAACAGTATGCAGACGATCGAAAAGACACCAAACGATTGATCGCCAGCCAATCAATGGTCATTACCGTCAGGAAAGGGAATAAAACGGAATCTCAACAAATAACTACGATCGACTGACCAGCCAGCTGCTTGCTGACAAACATCTGGGGCAACATCTGGGTAGCATTGTAAGTGGTGCTGGTGGTGATCATGCAAATGTTTCCTCTCGCATGGTAAGTGAATTGATTTGAACTGAGTGACTGATGATATTGATTGTATTATTATAATAATAATATTAATGTTAAAGTGAAGTCAAGTGAAGTAAAGTAAGTTAACCAAATTCAACAGCATGACAGACAAGTGTCGTGACACTCTGACCATAGAGCTCTATGCTCTGACTCACTGGATGTCAGACAGCTCGACGGTTCGACAACTCGACAGTCTGGACAACTAGACGGGTCAGACAACTCGACAGCTTTACAACTCGCCAGTGAAACAACTCGCAGAGCTCCAAGACAATTCGACGGGTGAAGTCGACGGGTGAATGGTCGTATAACCAGTAACTGTTTCAGTTCAACTTGCCATCTCTCTCTTGGAAAGTTGGTTAATCACTGGCCATTGTCATTGACAGAAACAGTTATTGGTTACGACTACGAAAACGGAATGTACACAAGATCTTCTAATACAAAGTGACATACTGACAATGTTTACACAAAATATTTGCGTGAACTTTAAACAAGTTTTCCATTGGCCTTCTCTTTGACGATTCACTGGGGTTTTTTTCTTCACATTTTTATGAATGACAGGAATGTTCCGAAGATTTATTTAAATTTTCTTTATTTGTATACACTTCTTCACTGGCACAACACTACAATTAACAAAAAGAAAACTACTGGGTAAGAAAGAGCTAGGCCCTAAATACATTTAAATTTGAAATACACATTCTTTAAACAGACGTCAATTAGTCTGCCAATCGATTGGAGTTGGACAAAACATATTATTCGAGTCATACTTTGCCAAATCTCCGGGAGACATAAATATCCTGCCTCCGGCCCTCAGTGACCCAGTCACGTCACCGAAACTTAAGGTAAAATTTTAGAGGGGGGCACAGGGATGGTGGATGCACCATTTTGTAGGGGGCACTTCTGGCCAATTAAAACTTAAGTTTCCGTTTCCTAAAGAAGTCCCCTTTCAGCGTTCCAATTTTGTCATTATTTTCCCTTTTATATGCTTTCGCGAAGGCAAAAACAGAGCCAGAACAAATATACCGTGTCTGCGTGTGTATGAACAGACAAGGTTTGCCGGAGTTTGTGGCTGTGCACGCCCGCCATCTTGGGGACGCCTGTGCCCTGTCACAGAACGTTCATCCACCATGCCGTGCGATCAGCTGCAGCGCGCCTGTCGGTGTGTCACACAAATCCTCTTTCTGCCACAAGGATTTGAACTCCATCCGTCGAGTTGTCTGATCAAAAGTCGACTTGTCTGACAGTTTTACGAACCAGCCGTCGAGTTGTTCGACCGGACGAGTTGTCTGACCCGTCAAGTTGTCAGACTGTCGAGTTGTCGAACCGTCGAGTTGTCTGAACACTGACTCACTCACACTGTGACTAAGTAAGTTAGTAAGTTAATTCCGTTAATTACATTTGAATTTGATAATCTAATTCTACCTCCATGATGATGAATGGATTGATCACAACACTTTCACTTTTTTTAGTACTCAACACAATTCGTTGTGTCTTGTGTTGTGGTTGTGATTGTTGTGAAGTTGACAATTGTCAACAAATTGCCTTTCTAAAACTTCACTAGTTAACGATATTCTCACAAGTTTTAATTATTAATTTATTGATTTGATATTAAATACAATTAATTTCCTGCATCTATTCTAATATTGAAAATAAAGTCCAGCATATACAGTATGAATTTTTCATAGCCCCATGCTAGACCCAGTAACTGGGGCGCTGTACTACTACTCCTTAAAAAATTTGTTTTTGACATCATCGGTCGTACTAGCGCCCCAGCGAACGACAGTATGGTCATACATGTACATCATGATCCAACTCTCAGTTGTATCGACAGGTGCCCTGCCTCAACCGCGTAGTCGTAACGATTGAGGCAGGGCACCCGTTTAAAACTTGACGGGTACACTTTCTCAACCGCGTAGTAGTCACGGTTGAATGAGGCAGGGCACCCGTATAATCAACGGGTGCCTTGCCTCAACCGCGTAATCGTCACGGTCGAGGCAGGGCACCTGTCAAATTTTAGACGGGTGCCCTGCCTCAACCGTTACGACTACGTCGTTGATGCAGGGCACCTGTCGATACAACTGAGAGTTGGATCATGATGTACGACCATACTGTCATTTGCTGGGGCGCTAGTACGACCGATGATGTCAAAATTTGAAAAAGGAGTACGGCGCCCCAGTTACTGGGTCTAGCCCCATGCCATTTTTAAGCCTAAATCCAATTCCGATTCAATTTGCTGGAAAAAAACCTTCCAATTATAAACTTGAAACTAACTGGTCTTGGATTGTGATTGTATGTTTATATTTATTTTATAATAATTTTATTTAATAGATGTTGACTTTGCATTAATTATATTGTTCATGTTAGTGCAAGGAAATTGCACTTATATATGAACACATCAATCATCATTTATGTTGATAATTTTTACTAATTTTTTTTAATAACATGAATTTATTAAAAAGAAAAATACATGGAAAGGCATCTAGTTGGGTTCATCAATCACATGTAAAATAATGTATGCCCTATTTTCTGACAGTTTTGATCCTGCTCTATACAATTAACACAAACAAGATAAGAACATTAGAATATGAATAATTGATGGAATTAATGTTAATGTGTCAGATGATCAGACATTAATTTGGCAAGCAGTCACAATTTGTCATTATTTGTCATGTCCGTACATGCAATGTTTGTTTGCATGTGTAGACCTACACCTTGTAAAGTAGTGACAGTCTGAGGCAGTGAAAATGAAAGGGATCTTTGAGAGTAACGTTCGTTCAGATCATTTTAATTTCTGATGATAGGTCAGGTTAGGAGTAAATGCTAATACTACTACTAGCTGATTTAGATTAACCACAAACCGCTCTTGATTTCAATAAATGTTTCTCATTATATTTATTGCCACTTTGTCATTTACAGAGTAAAAAGTCAACACACATTTTTTAAGAACTTCGAAAAATGAGTAAGAAAAAGAGTCGCAGTCATGCGTCAGTCAGCAACATTCCAGATGTATTGGAGTCAAGAGAGATCTTCTTTACCAATTTGTTGCTTCTTGGATTTGAGCCTCAAGAAGCTGAGAGGAGACATAATATTCCATTCAACAGGTTGGTTAACATTTCAAGAAACAATTTTAAAAGTTGAGTCATTTGGAATTCATAACAGAAATCTTGATCAGTTTAGAAAAAGTACCAAAATTAAGTAGAAATTGTATTCTTACTAGTTTCTTTCTAATAATTCGCAAATTATTAGAGTTTAAGCCAAAAAGAGATAACATTCTCTTTTACATTTTCATTATTTATATTGCTTTTTGATATTGTAAATTCTCTGTAGTCAGATGGTAAACAATTATAATCTATGAATCATTTTAAAAGTTTATCTTTTGGAGACAGGTGAAGAAGATAAAACAAAACATCAAGTAGTCCTCACATGTTTTTCTTTTACTTTTCAGAGAAATGTTTGCTCTTCCAAACAAGAAAGCATTTGAAGTTGTTATGCATTTCTTGTTTGATCGACTAAATCCAGCCATGGCTCATGAGAAATTCAGGTGAATATCAAAAACGTAAATCAATCAAACAAGTTGTCACGTGTGTCGGGGAAAAAACAAACTTCAAAAGTATCCAAACTTCGCTGACACTCGAGGCTTTATTTTTGTGTGTTTTCATCATATGTAAAAAATTTCCTAATTTGTTGTTGTTTCCTATTTTTGTTTTCTTGATTGCAGAGATTGTTGGCCAATCTTTGATAAGAAACAGGAACAGGCATTCAGAAAAGCTGTAAGCAATCAACTCTCTGAGATTTCTGCTGTAAGTATCAAAGAAATAATTTGGGGTCGAACATTGAAAAAGTGACTAGAGTGGGATTTAAATCTGCCACCTCCGGGTTAACGAGTCAATATCTGTAAGAAGCCATACAACCGTTAGCTGCCAGGTAACCAGGGATCACACCCAAGTTTACGATACAACCTTGGAAGCAGCAGGAGAGGAATCACTTGAAGGCACTTTGACTGGCACCCCTAAACAAAGATATTGACAAAATTGGGAGACTGCCAGGTAGAGTTGGTAGAGCGCCAGAACGTTAAACCGGTCTGGTAATTTTTTCTTTGTTCATCCCCAAATTGATTAATATTTACCCATTGGACTTTACAATGGTAAGGCATGATTCACGATTGGGTACATGTATGTTCAAAATGGAATGTAATTTGATAATTTTCTTTGGATTGTTTGTGTAGGAGGATCCAGTGGCTAATCTACCCCGCATCGTACCATCCTTTTTTATGTCTCCTGGTGGGGATAGGTTCTACTTCCTACTGTTTCATTTCTCTCAGTATGTCCTCTATAAAGTCATCAGACAGGAGAACAGTAAGAACAATGCTTATACTCAAGTATTTGGGGTTTGTTTCTGTAAAAATATAAATTGTTAGCTCATGAAAAGCCAGCAGGAAGTCTTGTTAGATTGGATTGTTCTTGAGAGTACATGGGTTCGGTTAAAAATACATAAATTAAGCATGCTATGATAGAGTACTTATTTGTAACCCTAACCATGAAATAATACAAAGATGAAATAATGCTTTAACAAATAAACATGCAGAGCTCTACTAATGACACAGTCTTAAAAGCATCATATACAATATAATACCAAAAGGGTCGAGTGAAGATAAAAATAAACTAATTTCTTTCCCAGGTAAGAAAGAGCGAGAGATACTACAGAGACCCAAGTTACTACCCTCAGTCTCCCATCTAGGGCATATCATGCTCAAGACGACCCAAGCAGCCACTGTTAGACATAGGAACAGATTCCTTGAACGAGCTCAACTCATGGTGTTACTGCATAGAGAGTGGAAACAATATACAAAGTAAGATCTAGTTTTATGCAATATGCAAAAACAGTAACTTCTTCATTTGGGATAAGCTACATAATGTGTTTCGGAGGGTGGGGGGGGGGGGGGGGGGCTTAATACATTGGATGTTTATTAGTTGGGCAGGATAGTTTTAAGCTGATTGAGTAACATATTGATGTTAAATTACAGTGAGCTTGTGAAGGAGCATAGACAGTTGTCTAAGCAGCTACGTGATATTGATGTTAAATTACAGTGAACTTGTGAAGGAGCATAAACAGTTGTCTAAGCAGCTACGTGATATTGATGTTAAATTACAGTGAGCTTGTGAAGGAGCATAGACAGTTGTCTAAGCAGCTACGTGATATTGAACATGAGATCAGAGACTGCCAAGCTGCATCATATGATCAAGCCAAGGCTAGGGGTAGTCCTGTCACCATGAGACGTAGATCTGGTGGTATGATGACGGGAGAACAAGAAATGCATGCTGTTAAACGGACTCGGAAGATACAAAAGGTAAGCTTGGTTAGAGAAGCGAGAGTTCGTATCATCAGAATATTTTCCTTTATGCTGTGTTTGTATTGATTAGGTGTTCGGGCCTTACGCCCGAACAACTCTTTGTTTTTGTTCGTTTTTTTCTTCTTTGTTTTTCGTATTCTTCTCCCTGGGCTTTGTCCGCAAGCAAACGCATACTTTCGAACCTTTGATCAACTTTAAACTTCATGTGAAGTTAGAACATAACTAGCAGAAGCTGAGTAAGTTGTGACGTCACGATTACGTCATCGGGTGTCAAGTTACAAGCCATTTAGGTTCAAAAAGTGATCTCGCGCCAATGCCTGTATGTCTCTGAATATTTAAGCTACAGTATTCATATTTAGGCATATGATAGATCAAGACACAGGCAACATTTGAAAAGTTAACGCCAAATTCACATGACCTTTACTTCCGGTTGTACCGGAAGGTCAAAGTTTGCCATTGTGTAATTCTTCATAAAAAACAATTCCCGGCAAAAATGTTAACTTTTGTATATCGGATCAACTTCAAATTTACACCATGTTAGGACCTTGATAAAACCTCCATTATGTAGTTGTGACGTCATGATGACGCCATCAGGTGTTGAAATACAGTAAATCAAAATTTAATACTTCAACAATTCATACCTCAAGAAGTACATAAGCTATTATAACAATCTATACATCATCGGAGAGGTTTTGAAAAATGTATGCCGATTGTCCTTGACTTCCTGTTCAAACTGGAAGTTGAAAATTTCAAAATTCATACTCTTAAGAAATATTCATAGGGGGGCCTACTTTTTACACACACACTACGGACAATTTTTATATCAGATTGTAGGTCCTTAAGCCTTCTCAAACTTTTCCACAGAGATGTTACCTTTTTGAAATTCACTTATGGTTGAAATCGGGTATACATTGACCCGCTGTCAAACCGCGGGAAAATAAACTGCACTGAGAACACACACAATACGCGATCTAAACGGTGACCGCGGCTGCTGCATTGAATCAATCGCAAGGTTCAAAGTCCATCAAACACGCTTGTAGTCTAGTCTCCGTTCAACCTGATTTTAGCGTTGCGCTTTGTTAGTCTCGAAAACAGTCATCCATGCAAACCTCGTTAACAATCAATGTTAGAATCTTGATAGTGTCTGCTTTCTTAGACCATAATTATTAGGACCTTGATCAAACCTCCATTAAGTAGTTATGACGTCATGATGACGTCATCAGGTGTCAAATTACAAGGTTTTTAAACATTAAAAATTTTAATCTTTGAAAATCTATATCAAATCAAGCAAAGTCGGTTGCTTTTTGCGGGATTATATAGAGTTATTATAGGTCTTCATTTTTTAAAGTGTGCGTGACATGACATAACTCTACTTCCAGTCGGAACCGGAAGTGCCTTGTAGCTTAAAAGTGGCCAATTTTTTCAAGTTGTTTTTAATGTTATAATCCAGCAAGGGTCTGGTTTACAAAAAATTGACCGGTGACGTCAAAACATCTCAAAGCGCCCTCTAGCGGCAGGTTATAAACATACCAAAATAAACTTTTACTAGATTTCTGCAGTGAAGTTGATGACAATTGTTTCAAAATTGGTATACATAATGAACTTTATGCAGACAACATATGACGTCATCGTGTGTCACGTGGTAATGTCTTTAAGTTTTACTTTTTGAAACCTTGCATCTCAAAAACCTAAAATTTTACTGAGTTGAAACTTGGCATAGAGATAGACAATGATAATGACTACGTAAATCTAAAATTACAACATGATGACGTCATTACATTTTTTTTACCAAATATTTGAAACTTTGACCATTTATTACGGGTATTTATTGACCTGCTGTCAAACCACGGGAAACACACACAATACGCGATCTAAACCAGTTAAACGGTGAGCGAATCAACCGCAAGGTTCAAAGTCCATCAAACATGCTTGTGGTCTAGTCTCTGTTCAAAGTTCGCGCAACCTGCTTTTGACAATACGCTTTGTTAGTCTCTAAAACAGCCGTCCATGCAAACCTTGTTAACAATCAAATTAATGCTAGGCTTTTGATCGTGTGCTTTTTAAACTTTTGCTAAAGTGTGTAGTTTGTTACGCACCTCAAAACAGTAATAACACCAAAGTTTAACTTGATGAAATAGCTCACGCATTGACACAGCACTGACCCCAGCGATACCCGAACACCTAGTGTTTGTTGTCACAAACACGTTAGGTCTAGTTTGTATTTTGTAAAAGTTGTTTCTATGATTGTACCCAGGAGTAGCTAATTAAGGAGTAAACTTTGTTGGAAATTAACACAACATTTATCCAACTCTTACGATAGCTAAGGGAGCTTTGGAAGGTAGTGGATTCATTTTATGTCACCCAGTCAGCAGAGAGAGACGTAGTGACCTCCGTCTTACAAGAGGTTGAGAATAAATACCGTCTAGATGCAGGGGAAATCAATGTCCAAGTCCCAGAGATGTTGCTCCGAGAATGTCAACAAGAACTCCAAAGGGTAAGTTTAAATGTTTGATTCTCAAAGAATTGTCAAAACTTTGATGAGACATTCCAAAGTTTCAATATCTTTTTAGTTTCAATTTCTGTAAATGAAATAATTGATAATCACATGTTTCTTGAAGATGATAGATGCACTTTGGAACAGAAACAGATCCATTAATAAATAGTACAACAACAACATTAGGCATGAAGCAAAGGCTTGTCATAACTTGCCCTTGGGACAGACAAATGACTAGTTATTGATCCTAGTGTTAAACTTCATAGACATAGCAAACAGGAGTTACTTAGAAAAATGAAGTTGACTGTATACCACAATGGTTTTTGTTTTTTTAGCGTAATGTTGGAAATACCTATGAAGGAGGTCAACTTAATCTTGTCACGTTGATCCAGCTCTGGAATCTGTCACTTCATCTCTACTTGGAGAGAATCCATCAAGGTGGGTTAAGACTGGATTATAAATCGCTAATAACACTGGTTGATAGTAGTCTACTGGTATATCAATGGGGGAGCCTTGCTCTATGAGGCAATCTATCAAGGTGGGTTAAGACTGGATTCTAAATGGCTAATAACACTGGTTGATAGTAGTCTGCTGGTGTTTCAATGGGGGAGCCTTTGCTCTATGGTGTACCCAAGCATGCTGACAAACATGAGGTTTAACTACTATTATTCATAGTTTGGTAACATTCATTCTGCAGGCCAAGGGCTGAATTCCACCAAGTATACATTAAAAAGAGTAAATACTTTACACAGCTAAGAAATATAAATGGAATTGAATCATGTGTATGCTCTAAGCACACCTATGTACATGAATCACCCAATATTGCAATCTTCATCTACACCTTGAAATGTTCACTTCAATTTCTTTACTTTTTTATTTGTCCTCAGCACCAATGCCAACATTTGAGGACTACTCTGCTGATTTAGTGACCCAGGTTCATACTCACCATGCACACCTTGCCAATACACAGGCTGTTAGGTAAATCAGTCTCTTCCAATAAAAGTCGAGTAAAATAACTCTATTACCTAAAGGGATAATTCTAGCCTTTTTTTCTCCACTGTAAAACTCTTAGACTTCATATAGGTTCAAAGAGTTTGTTTGCTTAGCTTATTACTTGTACATGAATCATAGGTTTAGTGTTTTAGATAAACTAGAATAAGCAACACAGTAGGAGTCAGTACAAGTTAGGATCTTTCTTAATGTTTGTTAAAACTGCAACCAGGCCCATATTCATGGCACTGCTTACCATGAAATTATGTTCTTTTGCCCTATCACTGCTTGTAGGAGTACGCACTGTACAGGTCTTTTGCCCTATCACTGCTTGTAGGAGTACGCACTGTACAGGTATTTTGCCCTATCACTGCTTGTAGGAGTACGCACTGTACAGGTCTTTTGCCCTATCACTGCTTGTAGGAGTACGCACTGTACAGGTCTTTTGCCCTATCACTGCTTGTAGGAGTACGCACTGTACAGGTCTTTTGCCCTATCACTGCTTGTAGGAGTATGCACTGTACAGGTCTTTTGCCCTATCACTGCTTGTAGGAGTACGCACTGTACAGGTCTTTTGCCCTACCACAGCTTGTAGGAGTACGCACTGTACAGGTCTTTTGCCCTATCACTGCTTGTAGGAGTACGCACTGTACAGGTCTTTTGCCCTACCACGTCTTGTAGGAGTACGCACTGTACAGGTCTTTTGCCCTATCACTGCTTGTAGGAGTACGCACTGTACAGGTCTTTTGCCCTACCACTGCTTGTAGGAGTACGCACTGTACAGGTCTTTTGCCCTATCACTGCTTGTAGGAGTACGCACTGTACAGGTCTTTTGCCCTATCACTGCTTGTAGGAGTACGCTGTACAGGTCTTTTGCCCTATCACTGCTTGTAGGAGTACGCACTGTACAGGTCTTTTGCCCTACCACGTCTTGTAGGAGTACGCACTGTACAGGTCTTTTGCCCTATCACTGCTTGTAGGAGTACGCACTGTACAGGTCTTTTGCCCTATCACTGCTTGTAGGAGTACGCACTGTACAGGTCTTTTGCCCTATCACTGCTTGTAGGAGTACGCACTGTACAGGTCTTTGGCCCTATCACTGCTGGTAGGAGTACGCACTGTACAGGTCTTTCGCCCTGATCACTGCTTGTAGGAGTACGCACTGTACAGGTCTTTTGCCCTATCACTGCTTGTAGGAGTACGCACTGTACAGGTCTTTTGCCCTACCACGTCTTGTAGGAGTACGCACTGTACAGGTCTTTTGCCCTATCACTGCTTGTAGGAGTACGCACTGTACAGGTCTTTTGCCCTATCACTGCTTGTAGGAGTACGCACTGTACAGGTCTTTTGCCCTATCACTGCTTGTAGGAGTACGCACTGTACAGGTCTTTGGCCCTATCACTGCTGGTAGGAGTACGCACTGTACAGGTCTTTCGCCCTGATCACTGCTTGTAGGAGTACGCACTGTACAGGTCTTTCGCCCTGATCACTGCTTGTAGGAGTACGCACTGTACAGGATAATTGGTTGGTAAGCAGCGCTATGAAAGTGGACCCTGATTGTTCAAACATTCCTTGATCTTCATTTTACACATATCCTGAGTGAGGAAAAGAAGCTGTACAAAGTTCAATCATTCACCAAAACCTAAATGTGAACTGTATACACTTCCTTGAGAGTTGAAAAATGTGTATGTTAGTGTAGAACTCTTTGGCTAATGTGACCATACTCTCTCCTTCCCTGTGTTTGTGACATACAGATCTACATTAACCAATGAATTATTACCAGAGCTGAAGACATCAGTTAGTCAACTTCGTAAGAAAATCAACGAAGGGAAAACACCCAGCAGGAAAGATACACTCAAGTCTTTTCACCTTAGTGTAAGTTACAAACAATTCAATTCCCAAATCCCTGCAAGTTATGATTAAAAGTGGATATACAATTTGTTTTGTTTTTGTTTTTTTGTTACAGAGTTATGGATGTTGGTGGTCTTCCCCCCCCCCCCCCCCTCCCCGGGATTGGGGGAGACCAAACTACTTGAGTTTCTATAATGAGTCATTACCTTGTTTCAATCCAATATTTTCATCACAGCAGACAGATCTCTCTTTGTTTCTTAAGAATTTTTAAATATATTTTAGCCTTTGCATAAAACAAAACAAACTAAAGACATTTCCCTCAACTGATACTATCAGATAACCTGTTTGTTAATTCAAAGCTACTTGATATTTTCTTAGTCTCTAGGTCTAGACCTACTGCCTCCTACCCCACCTGTCTCATTTGAACCGGCTGCTGTGAGGTCTCAGGATGAAACACCCACAAGGCTACCTGCTGCCGGATCCCTCAAGATTAATACATCTACAGGTGAATAATCTACTTCAACTTCAATACTAATAATTGGTTTTACTTAATAAAGGCAGAGATTCAAGATGAATGTTAGTTATGATTGCTTTTGAATACAGGGCACATGAATAAGAAATTTGTCAGAATGAAACAGAGTTGTATAGTAATTTTTTTTCCAAGTAATTTTCTACTTATTTTGGCCAGCACAAATAACATTGTCAGTCAAACAATAGTAAATCTGATTAGGCTATCCAGTATAAATTAAACTGTAAATAATGATGAATTAACTTTGTGATTTTCCCACAAGATACTCCAGAGGCTGTGTCCATGTTGAGTGAGACCATAAATAAAGATGCACTTAGACAAGCTGGACTGGTACAGGGAACACCAACAAGCATGCTTGGAGATCTAAGGAAACAGACCAATGGGTAAGACACTTCATGTAGCCTTGTGGTTTCCCATCTCATCCCCTACCCGATCAGGTCGGCCGGTCAGGCTAGTCGGTCAGAGTGGTCAGGTCGGTCAGTCGGAGTGGTCAGGTTGGTTGGTCAGGTGGCATGGTCAGGTTGATAGGTCAGTTCGTTCGGTCAGGTCGTTCTTTTGGTCAGGTCGTTCGGTCTGACAGTCAGCAGGTAGGTCAGGTCAGTCGGTCACATCAGTTGTTCATGTCGTTGGTGGTCTAGACACCTGCCTTAGTATACTGATAATTGTTAAGTTTATGTACCAAATGTCTGTGGATTTTTCCTCTGGTTTTTTTCAGTTGGACTTGGCAATGACTGGGTATGATACAGGTCTGTATTGTTCAAGGGGAAAACTAATTAAATGATGAATGTTTGTTATTACAGTCCATCCAAGCTACCCATCCCAATAGGAACTACGTACCCAGAGACAACCCAAAACCGCAAGAGAGTTAAATCAGCTCCATCTAAAGTGATATCCACAGCAACCCATTCATCACTGTATACCCCATCCCGGCATCTAGGCACCCAAGCAACTAATGACACTCGGATAAATGGTTCTGCATCCCATAAGAAGGCTGGGAGAGTGGGTAAGATGGAGCGGGATGTACCTCAGGGCTACAAGACACAACCCAGGAAGGGGGCTGACAGTAGAGTGAGTAGAAGAATGACGGATCATAGGAAAGAGGACTTGACAGAGGAGAAACCATGGAGACGAAAGAAAACACCCAAAACAAAGGTTTGCTGCTCTACAACAATTCAATTCAACTAATCATAAAACAAAGCATGAGTGCTTGAAATGTTGTAATTTTTTAGATAATTGTCACAAATTTTATGAAAATACCTTTTGAGAAAAAGGTTCATTTTAAGGACATAAAAAATAATAAATTAATATGTAACTGTTTCTTGGGGTTACATGTTTTTTTAATATGCAAACATATTGAATTTCACTGGTTAGTTGTGTGATCCTTGAAGCCTTGGGGATTTGATTGAATTCTTGCAAATATTAGTAGTTATTACCCTAAAGTTGTACTGCATTTATCATACCTTGAAGCAACATGGCTACTATGAGATCATTGTTTATCATCTCTTTATCTCATCAGGTATCACGTCATGATGAACCATCCCAATCTCTAGCATCACATACACCAGTAGCTTCTACAATTAATAGAGATGTCATGTCAAGTGCCTTGAGGCCTAACACTACACCTAGAGCTCATCAGTTACTCGTAGATCAAGTAAGAGGTTATCCAAAGTCTAGTTGTTTGATTTATTTCTTTAAATCTTGTAAGCAGCACATTTTCTGTTATTATTACACAGGGGACCTCTAGTCTTCTTCTTTCATTGAGTGTTTTATTTCTCATCTTTTTCTTCTTGCTTTGACCATTAGATTGCTGATGCCGTTACTGAAGGAGGGAATATAACACCAGACTTATGGGAAATTTTAAGGACTCGATCAAAAGAGAACTCTCCACTAGATTTGGCTCTTCAGGATCCTGTGGCAGGGTTAGGTGAGTCAAGTTTCATAAACTAGACGATTACTTAAGGTTTGTAAATTACAAATGTAGACACATTTAGGATGAATTTATTGTTAGAAATAGAAATAAATAATTGTGAAATTCAAGTTAGAGTTTTCTTGTTGTCCATCATCTGTTTATGGTAGGCATGATATTCTTCCTACTTTAGTCTGATTTTGCGATTTTTCGCTCTTGGAAAATCAGACAAATTGTGCTTAAATAATCTAAAAAGTCTATTGAAGCCTACACCACTAGTAGGTCAGCCCTTGTACTGAATAAAATGTTCCTACTTTTTCCAAGAACCAAATGTGCCTGGTTTGTGGTGAAATAAAAAGGATAATATATATATATATTTATATGTATTTTATACTTAGATCAAGAGGCCTTTATCAGCAAAGATAAGTTGAAGAGAACTCCTG
This sequence comes from Leptasterias polaris, assembly GCA_037783415.1. Lineage (NCBI taxonomy): Eukaryota > Metazoa > Echinodermata > Asteroidea > Forcipulatida > Asteriidae > Leptasterias > Leptasterias polaris. The sequence continues at coordinate 502,342 of JAZGTN010000127.1, forward strand.
TTTTAGATGAGAGTACACTTAGCACCTCAAGTTTAACACCTCAAGACAGGCTCCCTTCTAAAACACTCTTTAATTCAGACTCAAGCCCTGATGTCTCTACAAGCCAGAGGAGAGAACCTATGGGTGCTACAGATACACAATCACATGATTTCCAAGAGTCCCAAGAACAGAGCCTTGAGGGACACGGCATAGGGGTACACATTGGTAACCTTCTTGACCTGGAGTCACCTGAGACCCAAGGAGAGACGTCTTTCCTGCCATCCAATCAGAACCATCTTCTTGATATTGAAGAATCACCAGATGCTAATAATGGCCAACGATTTGTTACTGCTCATGAAGATGATTCCCCTTTTCTTGTAAGGAGGCCAGAGCTCTCTGAGGATCTTGAGCAAACCCTAGCTGAAATTTTCCAGACCAGGACACCTCAGTTATCAACACGAGCAAAGACGAGGATTGCGGCTCAAAAGCAGAAGGAACCACTTCTTAGTTTCAAAGAGGAAGAGGATGTGACTTCATCCACACATGGTACTCCACTTATACCACACAGAGACACTGATTTTATTGAAGGGCTAACCCCAGATCTTAATGTGATACGTCAAGATAGGATAAAGAGGCAGAAACAGATAAGACCTCAGCTACCACAGGCTCAGGATCCAACGGCCTCAGCTGAATTGAGTAGCAAGGTTCGGCAAGTAAGTGGTGGCTCACAAAAGAATGTGACTTTTTCTGATCATGTTGATCAGCAAAGCTTTAATATCAGTGACTTTGACCACTCAAACATTGATATGTCACCAAGCAATGACCTCGAGTCAGTTGATGACCCGTATGTCCATGCAGGACAGCCAAGGCCAAGTGGCTACTCAGTCCTTGGAATGTCCAACAAAGGATCAATTGAAGAACATGAAAGCCCAGGGAAAGCTACTAATTCATTCCTGAGTGAAGTTTATCTTACACAGTCCCCTCCCCCGCCTGATAGACCAGGTAAAGGCCTCTTTACAAGCCCATTACAATCTGATCTTCTGTCAGATTCTGACATAGGTCAGGACCTTTCCATGAATCTCTCCAAGGCCATGGATGATCTCCTGGTTCCTATTTCCCCAGACATTACCCCCTCTAGGACCCCAAAGCTCACCACAAGACTCGCCACCTCAAATTGGATGCAACAACATAGCCAGAGGAACTCTGCAACTCCACACAGAGATAAGAATAGTTCCTTGGTAGAACCACCTTTCAATCAGACAGATGATATCATCAAGATGACATCTGGGTCTTCACCGCTGCTACAGGAATTGTCTAATTTACATCTTTCTAGATTGTCTGGTACCCAGTCTTCTTTCACACCAAGTCGGTATACACCAGATACCTCGATGAACTTTGGTCTTCTAGGTGAGTATTTTCATTGTTGATTTTGATTGAAAATAAAATTGAAAAATTATAATGTTCTAATACCCCAAACTGCGACTCCTCATCCATTCCTAAAATCAGTCTGTCTAACCAACCAAGCGGAAAGTATGCAACTATTAAAAACAGTTGCTGTATGATTTAAACACTAGACTTGTCAGTTCTGTAATTTAATTGAGAAACAATAAACCTGTTCATAAAGTTGCAGATAGTTTGAACCGTTGGAGGCTCAGTTGTCCCCTTGTTACACTTATCTAGCCTTAAGAACAAGAGACTGTTCAATGGATTTAAAAATGTTTTCTTGTTTCTGATACAGATGAAGATGATTCTATTTTGCTTCCAACCTCACCAGCTGTGAGTCAAGGAATACTGGTTAACATTGATTCTGCCTCAATGTAGCTACAGCTGGGGTCAACCAATCCCAGCTATTGGAGCTTCATTCAACCAATCTCGTGTGTGGTTACAATGCTGATACTCAGCCTGGCAGTTTATCATTCTCAGCCAGGTTCACCTTTGACCTCTGTTGGTATCACACTTGACTGCATTGTTGTGAAACAGTCCTCTTAAGTGAAGCAATTCAGCCATTAAGAGTTTTAACTGGAGCTTGTCAAGGTATAAACCTTGCACCAGTCAGTCTATACTCAAATAATAAACAAACTGTGCTTGAAGTTGTCTATGTCATGTGATACCATTCTAAAGAGATGTTACCATTGCTTGAAAGGTAAGGAGTCATCATGTGGTCTTTGCACCAGTGTCTTGTGCAGACATTTGAAGACATTTGCTGTGTCTTACATCAACTTTTCTCATCAAAAGTTCTCATCAAAACTAACTAATTGCACATCATTATACAACAGCATGTCAGTAGCTACAATTGTTTTTATTCATTCTATGCAATTTTGACATCAAATAATTATTTACATTGTCAGTATGTTTGAAACTAAAATGGTTTGCATAAACTTGAATGAGCAACAAGTTATTTTGACTCAACTTCATTTATCAGATATTCAAATGACAGCAATGCTTTTTATGTGATCACCTTCACACTTATTTTAATTTGTCAATATTTTATTCAATTTGCGGTTAATATGTTGCTGATGCATGCAATGCATTATTTTATAAGAAAGTGCCTTATGATAAATCTACACCGAATATCAGAGTGCAGCATACAGAAAGAAAATATGAAGAATATTTGTACAAATTCATTTTGTAAGATTATGTAATGGGTGCAGTTCTTGTGAGTTTATTAGTGAGCTTGAGTCCATCTAGTTTTAAGCAGACAATTAATTTCATGAGTGCTCTTTTTTATTTCTCGGTTCTAAATTGTAATCTTTATTCCCAGAGTTTTTTTAATACAAAAATGCCCAAACCTAGAGATGAATTTGCATATTCAGTAGTAAAGTGCAAATGATTTGTCATCAGCAAAATAATTACATATATGTTTGTAAATGCTTGGGGCAACATTTATAAAAAGCTATTTAGCAGTAAGTCATTGCTTTGTACTTTTATTTCAGCAAAGTAGGGCTATTAAAGTAAGATTTATCAAATGTAATGCCTAACAGCCTTATGTGTGACAAAGTACATTGTAAGCCATTTTGGAATATTGTTGGCACAGTACTATGACGTTATTAGGTTTGGGTAAATTTGACTGTATAGGCCAAACACAAACAGTGCACTCCTGTAGTGTCCACCATATCTCAACAAGGCTAATGGTTAGTGTTGAATCATGGAGAAAAGAAATCTTCCCCCATGGTTGAATACAACTGACGAGAAAGTGCAGCTAAAAATAAAATTGTATCAGATTGGAAGTGCAGGGTACTCTTAAATTACCATAAGTAAAAAAATAAAATAAAAAGGTTATCCAATAATCTGAGAAATTATTCACCAATAAATCTTTCTACATTTTTCAGAAGACTTCTATAACTTAGAATTATTGAATTGTTACTGCAACTTTGAAGGTGTCTTGCTGAAAACCATTGAATAATTTTATATTTTCTTTTCTCCAGAGTAGTATTTAACATTGTACTTCTCAGCAAAATGTAAAATAATTTAAGAAGTGTGGATTGATTTGATATATTACAGCCAAACTGAAAATTTAATTGGAAAGAAATAAATTTTTATGCTTGCATTAAGTTTGTAAATGATAACAGATTCATGTTTCAAATTTCTACAATCCGTTCTGGTTTTAAGATTGTGTCCATGTTTGATTTCTTGGCATTTAAAGTAGAAACATTAGAGCAGTAATTGTTGTCATGGTAACCGTGCTTAGCAACCATATTGAAGCAGTCCTCCCATTGGCTGCATTACATAGATCTCCTTCACAACAAGAGATGCAGGCACCAGTACCAAAGGTCAACCAGCATCCAGCCTCACATTTGGAAACACATTTACGATCCATGAAATACTTCTCGTCCATCACGTATGATTTCTTGTTCTGTGAATCAAAACTGATAACCATTTAATTCCTCACCAAAAAGAACAGTGGATTTCATCTACAAAATGTTAAACTAAATGTGTATTCATTTTCACAGGTTATTTATCATGTGTTAAAAGAAAGCGCCAAAAAGATACTGGACATGGGAGAGCCCAAATGCAAGAACACACAACCTCATCGACTATATAATAAGCGACAGGAAGGATATCCTGATGGATGTTGCAACAGTTCCAAAAGTCGACACTGGAAGCGACCACCAGTTAGTGAGAGCAAAAATAAGGATAGACAAGAAACTTGAACGACTGAAGATGTTAAAAAGACATAGGAAAAGAAGAATTGATTTAAAGAAGCTGTCAGAACATAAGACGGAGTTCAGCATAGAACTGAAGAATAGATTCTCACCATTAATTGATCAAGTGGAGGCTCAGGCTGTTAGTGACACTTACAACCAAGTGGTTCAGGCCATACTAGATACTGCAGAGAAACTGGGGAAGAGTGACTCAGCACAGACCAGAGCAAGCAACCCAGGTATGGACGAAATCCAGCAGATGAACAAAAGGAGGAAAGCACTCAAACCACACAGACAAGATTCACACAGACAAGATTCAGCACTGCTACAAGTAGAATATACAGAACTAAACAAGACAATACGAAAGAAAAGACAAGAACTTAAGAGAAAACATATGTCTAATATGATTCAAGAAGTCCTGGTAAAGCACAAGGGCCCAAAGATCATAAACCGAAAATTGCAAGAAGGGAGACAGCTCATGTCGTGCATGAAAGACATTAACGGGACTGAAACATGCAATCAACACAAGATTAGTCAAATAGTAAAGGACTTTTACAGCACACTATACACCAGCGATCAGCCCGATTGGAGATCTGAGGAAGACTGGTCAAGTAGATCAGAGGAAGTACCTCCTATTCTACCAGAAGAGGTCTCACACGCTTTGAGGAAAATGAAGAATGGAAAGGCCCCTGGTGAGGATCAAGTAACATCAGATATCCTCGGTCTAGGGGACAAGGAAACCATCACAACAATCACAACCCTATTCAACAAAATCTTGCAGTAGGAAGAAATTCCCTCCCAGTGGAACGAGTCCAAAGTCATTCTCATATTCAAGAAAGGGGACAAAAAAGACATAAAGAACTACAGACCTATCAGCTTACTACCTCACCTGTACAAGCTTTTTACCAGAGTTATTCTGGCTCGCATGGAGAAGCAGCTTGACGATAACCAACCTAGAGAGCAGGCAGGCTTCAGATCAGGTTTTCGAACTTCAGACCACTTACAAACACTAAGCCAAGTGATTGAGAAGTCAAAGGAATACCAATTCAACCTTTGTCTAGGTTTCATAGACTATGAAAAAGCCTTTGACAACTTAGACCACCAGTCACTGCTGACAGCTTTGGAAAAGCAAAGTATTGACGGGAAGTACATCAAAATCATCAAAGCTATATACAAAGAGCCGACTGCAAGAGTTCACCTTGATGACACTATCACTGACTCGATAGCGATAATGAGGGGTGTCAGAAAAGGGGATCCAGTGTCACCAAAGCTCTTCACAGCAGCCTTGGAAGAAGTTTTTAAGAATATCGACTGGAGTGATAAAGGGATCTTGACAGATGGAGAACATCTCACCCATCTCAGATTTGCTGATGATATCCTCATTTTCAGTCACACCCCAGAGGAACTCCAGGGAATGATTCAAGAGCTTGCTGATGAAAGTAGTAAGGTGGGCCTTAACATGAACTTCAAGAAAACAAAGGTCATGATGAGTAGCAATATTCAAAACTTCAAAATAGCTGCTCAGGGAAAAGATTTGGAGAGACCACTACATCTATCCGGGAAAGAAGATCACCTTCAATAACGAAACAGGAGATGAAATAAAGAGAAGAATCCAGTTAGGATGGGTGAAGTTTGGCACACTTGGCCACATCTTTCGAGACCACACCCTTCCTATATCCCTGAAAAGGCAGGTATTCGATCAGTGCATCATACCTGTCCTATCATATGGTGCCGAGACATGGACAACCACCAAACGACTTGAGAAAAAACTAAGGGTGGCAGAGAGGGCTATGGAAAGAATAATGATAGGAGTAACAAAGAAGGACAGGGTGACGAACGAGGACCTAAGAAAGAAATCAAGAGTGCAGGATATCATTAAGACCATCAAATCGAAGAAATGGAGATGGGCAGGTCACCTAGCAAGGAGATATGACAACAGGTGGGCGTGCAAAACAACCAACTGGACTCCAAGAAACCGTACAAGAAAAAGAGGGAGACAAAACAGAAGATGGAGAGATGAACTAAGTACATATAGGGGCATTGCTTGGCAACAGACAGCGCAGGATAGAAGGAAATGGAGAATTGGTGAAGAGGCTTTCCTCCTGCAGTGGAGTGAAATAGGCTAGAAAGAAAGAAGAAAAGAAGAGACAAGCAAGAATCAAACAGAAAATATGGGTTTTTTGTGTGAATATAATAATGTGTATTTTGTTTATGAGTGAATTGATAGAAGGGATCATCCTACCATGCAGATGCCGTCACACGAAGCTGTAGGTGTATTACTTGACAAGTCTAGCATCTCACCGCAATAGTCAGGTTCTGCTACCAAGGTGCATTGGGAGCCACAGTTTGGCGGTCTGGCCAATATACCATTACAGGAATAACACTCCGTCTCTGAGATTACAATCATTAAGTTAAATTAGTTTTAGCTCGAACATTACTGACGAGTACTAAATGATATTGTTTATGTCATGGGTTACGTAAATGCCACAATCAATTAAATCAAATAAAGTTAAAACTAAAAGTAACCTTACGTTTGGCGGTAGTGACCGAAGCAAGGCACATGACAATTCCTAGAAGGAGCAACACCATCTTGAGAGCACGCTTCAACTACTTGGAAAGCAAAGGAAGAAATAGACCAAGCAAAGTTGAGTTACAAAACACCCGAGGTTACAGAATGAACGTAACGTTACACACAAATAAGTTAGAGGAATAATCAACTTATTTAAAACCTTTACCTGAGTTTGTTTTGAGAGCCTACTGTATTTTTACCGCACAGCACGGCAAACCCGTTATTTAATTTAAACTATGTTGCAACCTTCCCAATCCCCATAAAGTACTTTTTGGGGTAGGCCCACTTTGTAATGGTTTGCATTGTTTTTTTAGCTCGGCCGATTTTTTTTAGAGCGCGACACAAAATCGTTCCGTACGCGTTGGAGAGCAACACTGAGTTTCGGCCTTTAGTTTTACTGTGTGCGTCTGCGATGTCTTGAACGCGATTCAGTGCAGACGCGCAAAATTGCCACCACCCGAAAATTGCGCGCGCTCCTCTGGTAATTTACCCGCTTTCAATGTCATGTCATGAGCGTTAAAATGGAGGAAACAGTTCGCCGTTTTTCTTCAAAAAAATTCATTTCTGAAACCTTCAATGCATTCCCTGACGTCTTGACAGATAGATTTAAACTTGTCACTTTTATGTTTCTGTAAATCCAAAGCACTGTCAAGACGACACATTAATATATGACTTGTAAAAAGAGAAAGACAAAAAATGGAACAATAGAAAAGCCGTTTTATTTATAATCACAGTCTCAGATTAAGGTAAATTTGTACACAAACTACAAGTAACAATAAGCAATAAAACAAACCAACAGATTTTAAAAGTGAACACCATTAACTTCACACTCTCTAAGTCGAAGTGTAATAATTGTTACATAATTCTAGTGAAAAAATAATTTTATGACACAACTTTGTGGAACAAACTTTAACGGAAAAGAATTGAATATCAGGCATTTTCTGCACGGACAGAAAAACAAGCTGCTAACATAAAGCGGTGAAGCCGAAAATGGTGCTTAAAATTTTTTGTCTGCTGAGCAAACCATTAGTGTGTAACCTTTCAGATGGTATTTGGGCTGTTATACTAAGCTATATATTTTTGGGGCTAAGCAATTTTTGTTTTGTGCTTTATGATTTTGGGCCCTTCTAAGTACAGAAACCTGCTAAACGCTAAAAGCAAAACTTAAATGTTCTCCCAGCAGAAATGTGTGACATACATTGTATATAAATTCAAGCAAGATATTATGAGAATAACAATTCTATGAAACTAGTCTCATGGCTCATGGTCATAATGGACCAAACATTTACAAACTTGTTATGTATAAAACCAATGAAAGTTCACACTTAGTAAAAACTGGTAATGAACACTGCTGCTTCCACTTAACAAAGTTATACAGAAATAAGTGACACTCCTACGTGTCCATTCCCATGTAAACACTACAACAAAAACAGGCACTTCCTGTCAAAACTCCAAACTGGGTTTATTTACTCATCAAACTAAGAGCTTTCAAATAACACCCAATTAGGAAGTATATAGAATACTTAAGACATCACATGATCATATTGATATCATGCTCAATGTTTGTATTGTCTTCGCTTAAAATACCATGTTACTATTTCCAAGAAGTGCCTCATTAGGTGCAGAGCATCACATACTCTCAATTTAAGAATCTACAAGCTTGAACTTGAAGTATCATGGAAATAGTGAACAATTTGACAGAGCTACTGGTGATTTTTAATGCATTGTTACACAAAGATTCATGGCAGCAATAATAACAATGGCTAGCTAACTGTTCATCTTTAAGACATCCATCTTGACATTGAGGGATGCAACCTCTGGAGATACTGATCTTCTGATCAATCATATAGATTATTACTTTCTGTAAGAGAAGAAAAAGGGGAAGAATAGTTGGTTGCAATTGGATACATTGTAATCTGTTTCACCATTATTTTATAATATTGGTTTTTAATAAAGTGACGTTTGATCCTGTTGAATTCGGGAGCTTGTTATTCTAATGGAACACAATATATTATAAGATTATTCTCTTTCAGTTTTAAGAAGAACCTCTTTCAGTTCAATCAGTAAAAGAGCCATTGTACCAGCAGCCAGTGGTTCTCTTACTGATTTTGTCATATGAATCTCACGACGACAAGCACAAGTAAAAAAGAAAACAACCCTTATTAATACATTTATATTTTTGTATTTATGAAACATTGATTGTGTTCTTACAGCACAAACAGACTGGTTGGTGCAACTTGTCGTGTTAATGATGTCATCTGGGTATAAAGTATCTCCACACTTAGTCGCTTTTCCTAAAATTCCTTCGCATTGGTAGCACTCAGTATCTGTAAACAAGAAAACAAAATACAGAGATGATTCAGTAGGTACATTTAGAAAATACTCTTATATAATGCGTACTAGCAGAAAGTATTTTTACCCTACCCCTGCCCCTCCTCCAACTATCACTGAGTGTGAGTTTCAAATTGAGTAATCTAATCAGTGAGTTAACACTGTTAATACATGTAATACAACTTGTTTCAACAAACAAAACAATGAGTAATTACTTGAAGGAATTAACCGAAGGTATTTACAGTTTACTTAAGGCGACATTACCCTGTGCAAATAAGAGTTTTGTTGCAAAGTTATAATTTGGAAAGTAAATAATCGGTAGGTGTGTTTATACCTGAAAAAGTTTCGTTGCTGGTGGCTGTTGCGGGAACCAGTGCAGTTGTTGCCGACAAAACCAACAATCCGATGAAAAAGGACAAGCTTATGTTCAACATTCTCTCCTTTATATTCCACTTGAAAGTCCTCGCAATAAAGTTTGTTCCCGATGTCGATGAAGGATAGATCAGTTACGGTGAGGCTTACTGTTTTAGTATTTTAAATCTTAACGAAATTGTTTGAGGAAGTTTTTTTCGGAAATGCAGTTCCTTATCGCCCGCAGCACAAAAAGTTTCAACTAAAGTTTAGCATATCGTCAGCTTCAATCAAGAGAGGGCGCTTCGATTTTCATAAGCAAGTATCCAACATAAAACAGTCGTATTCTTATTTACAAACAACAGTCGTAGGAGCCTTCGCGAGCTGTCTCTGCTGCGGCGACCGGAACCTGGGTCGACATGGCAGACGAAAATCAGCTATTTTTGTCACCCTCGGCAAGTTCTAGTCAGACTCCTGATCAAAAGTAAGTCAAATGCTATATTCACTGTTTGTTGTGATATAAAGAATGTATTTATAAATTAGTGTTTGATCGGTTTACCACTTTCATGTTTCCAGCAAATCATGCTAACTAACTAAAAAGTAAACATTTTCGTACATATTTTGATGTTTACCAGTTGCGATATTTGTTCTTTCATCATCATCATCATCATCATCATCATCATCTTCCTTTACTGTGCAGAAACCTCCTCTGGAGTATACTCGCACATCAAAGCAAGCTTTAGCTAGCTAGCACTAGTCTACTCTTTTAGCAGCAGTACAATGTGTAGCTATGTACTAGCTAGTTGCGATCCCCTTGGCCTCGTAACCTCTGTGGTCCTCTGTCTGTCCCTGTTGAGGACCATCGGTAGGCTGGTATGGTAGGATCAGGACTCTTTAGGAGGGTCACAATCATCGCAACTCATGCTAATTACGATATTTATTATTACCACAAATGATTGAACTAGGTGCAAAAAGAAAGTACAAAACTAGACCCAGTAACCATGGTTACCGGGGCGCTGTACTTGTTTTTTCGAAATGTTGACATCGCTAGTAGTCTACTAGTAGTAGTACCGTACGACCGCCGATGTCAAAATTTCAAAAAAACTAGTACAGCGCCCCAGTTCTGGGTCTAGTACAAAACAAAACTGTTTTTACTATTTTATTTATTGTGTTCCACTTTTCAATAGGTTAAACTTACAACAAGATAAACCTGTTAACAAAGGTGACTTCAATGATAGGCCAAATATTGTTGAAATGAGAGGTAAGTCTTTTAAAGACATTATGACCATTTAAGATAACTGGAACATGTTGAACAAAGTTGTTTTTATAGTGACTGATACCATGTAAAGATTTAAAGGCACTGAACACGTTTTGTAATTGTCAAAGACCAGTATTCTCACTTGGTGTATCCCAACATATGCATAAAATAACAAGCCTGTGAAAATTTTTGCTCAATTGGTCATTGAAGTTGCAAGAAAATGATGAAAGAAAAAACACCCTTGTTGTACAAATTAGTGTGCTTTCAGATAGGAATAAAAGGCTTCTGGCCAGAAGTCTTTTATTATTTTAGTGAGAAATTACCTCTTTCTCAAAAACTACGTTACTTCAGAGGGAGTCGTTTCTCACAATGTTTTATACTATCAACAGCTCTCCCTTGCTCATTACCAAGTAAGTTTTTATGCTAATATATATTTTGAGTAATTACCAAACGTGTACAGTGCCTTAAAAAGGTAGAAATGTTGTTTTTTCAAGAATTGTTCCAAATCTGACCACCATCTTTTCACTCATATACATTGTATATCCAATCGTTGACATTAAGAAAAAAGAGCTGTATACATTATAAGGTATAACACATAAGCTTTCAGGAACGCTTAATGTTTCAGCTTATTTCTTTACATTTAATCAGGAATTTAGGAAAAGCAAAAAAGAAACAAGTGATAAATGAATTTGTGTTTGGGTTATTTTTTCAGAAGCTCAGGGCATCAAGTACAACTGGGTTGACATCACAGAGGAATTCACTGAAGCAGCATCTCAGCTTGAGTTAGGAGAGCTCTTACATGATGCAAAGTAATGTACCCAGCTAGTTATAGGTACCGAGAAACCCCTGTCCCAGTGGGAGCTTAGGGTGAGGGTGGGTAGAGAGGAGTTTGCTAAGCAGCATCTCAGCTTGAGTTAGGAGAGCTCTTACATGATGCAGAGTAAGAAACCCCTGTCCCAGTGGGAGCTTAGGGTGAGGGTGGATAGAGAGGAGTTTGCAGCACTTCAGATTGAGCCAAGGAAACTCTTTGATGCGAAGTAAAACTCGCAATCGGTGGTGTTCTTATTCCTAATTCTGAGAGAGAGAAGGGACCCATACCCTTATTACATCTATTACATCTAAGGAGGAAATGGGCTGGGTCGAAGAAAGGAGACATGGTGGATTGATGGGAACTTCTGGTTATCATTTTGGGATTGGTTTTGGCCTCTTCTCATCTACCACATGGCATGTTACTGTGTGGGTATACAGTACACATAGCTTGCCATCGTGTTGAAACAAAGTCATTGGTTATCTTTTATTCTCCCATAGCTTTGGTTTATTTGAGGCCATGTCAGCCATTGAGATGATGGACCCTAAGATGGATGCAGGAATGATGTGTAATCAAACTGGACGGCAAGTCATGGGTATGGAGCAATCAATACAACACAGAGGACTCAAGATTAAAGACCTGTCTCCTGATGAGATCATTGGGATAATTGACAACACTCTAGCTTGTATTGTAAGTATCTGTTAGTCTTAAGACAGTAGAGTTCAGAGAGTGGGCAAGGGATGATCCAGTTACCTGACACACAGCAAGGAACAAAGAGGATCTATTTAGTACACAGGCATTATGCTCTCCAGTTCTTATGTTGACAGTACCATTTTGTTTTTACACATTATCTATCCTCAAACTGTTCAAAGCTGGCAAAGATCTCTTTTTTTTCATTCGGTTTTAAAAGAATGGATCATACAGACAAATGAGGTGATGGGGGTGGGGCAGAGTTGGGATGGACTTAGGATGGAGAGGGGCGACAGTAGTGTCCAAACCAATATGAAGAGAAACTGTGTTGCTAACTATCTATAGCAAATTGAAAGGCCGTTTAGAAGTGCTATATTGATGTTGTGATTGTTGTTGGTCTGAACTTTTGTAAACTTATTGAGTCCAATTGTTTCTATCTGTTTCAGGCTACATGGCTAGAAGGTCATTCTCTTGCTCAGACAGTCTTCACTAATCTCTACACTCATAATCCTGATCTTATAGAGGATAGATGTACTAGAGCCTTCACATTAGCAGCTCTCAAAATAGTAGATATCATCAAAGACAAAGTAGTGCGAGCTTCTGTATTTGAAGAGGTAAGACCAGGGCTCTGACAGCAAAACCTTCCAGTGGTTATGAAGGAAAATGGTTTTGTTCTAACACATCAGACTATGGGTTGAGGATTGAGATTATCCCAAAAGTAAAAATATCTATCAATGGACTCTCTTAACTGTGGAAATAACCACAAGGGTTGGACATACCCACTAGGGTTGTGGCTATGGGGTTGGAAATACCCACTTGGATTGTGGGTACAAGGCTGGAAATACCCACTTGGATTGTGGGTTAATTAAGAAATATCTAACTAATGTAATTTATGTCGGTTGATCTGTGCCAGAATTAATCAAACCTTTTGTGAATTTACAGGAGGATTTTCAGTCCATGACGTATGGGTTTAAGCTAGCTCATAATGTGACAGATCTAAGAGTAGCTGGAATGCTGAGAGAAGTAGAGGAAGAATTTAACAGAAGGATTAAGGTCAGTCAAAGAAAAATAAGGAACACTTCTCAATATATTAATGTATGAACTTGAACCAAGAGTAACCAAATTATCCAAACTTTGTGATGCATCAAAGATGAGTTTACATGTCCTTGTGTACCTGGAAGAATGAAAGTTTTAATGGTAAAAAGGTGTAAACAATTTACTAACAAAATTGTGTTTCTAGAAAACTGAGTGTAAAAGTTTGATCATTTTTCTGGCCATTCGTCGGAAAACATTTAAGAAAACATGTCTTCAGTGTAATTTTAGCAACAAAAATGCAACGGTAATGCCATATTTTTATGTCGGGAGCCATTTTTTTTGATAATGACCTTCTGTTGGGGACACAATGTACTTTGTGTGCCTGGAAGAAGGGCATAGACCCCCATGCCCATCTTCCTGACACAACGATGTATAATTATAAGCATTTGCTCAAATACTTCTGAAACCCCTGTAATGTCTGACAGTAAAGAGGCCAGGTATTAAAGACAATGACCAAATAATATTCCTTTGTATAACACAGAGTACAAGAAGCAGACAAGGGGAGGTGAGAGATGCAGCAACTGAGCAAGAGGTAAGAGGGAAATAAACTGTTGAAATTGACTTCAAAGCATTCAAATCTCATTGGTATAAAACATTTTGGGTTGTTTCAGGGAAGAAAAGTTACATTTCATTTATTTCTAAACCTAGGCAAGAACATTTCTGTCAAAATCCATGGATAATTATTGTATGTTTGGTTCCAAATTAGGTCCTTCAAATGTGTAAATATTAAGACTTTACTTCTGTTTATTTTGCTTGTAGCATGAGCAGTGTGTTGCTGTTCAATGTCGAATTAAATTCATCAGAATGTTTTACACAGCACTCTTGGCAACAAATAAGAAAGAGGTAAGTTCAAAATTCAATCAGTACCATGAGCAATGGAAATGAACAGTGTAATAAATAGACTTGTGATTGAAAGTAAATTGGAAGCAACTCTCTGCTTGTTCTGCACAATGTTCAATAAAACCAATCTTTTTAAAATTTCACCGTGGCTATGTCAACTAATTTGCTACTTCATAAAACAGTACCATTGAAGCCAACATCAGTAGGCCTACAATCAAGTCGGACATCCCTAAAGACTTACTTTAAAGGTTTGTGAACTTGTTTGACCTTTGACATTTGTTTTGACCTAGGTCAAGCAGGGTGTGGAGGAGGCAAGAAAGTTTTTAATCCAAGCTGGTGATCTTCTTCCTATTATCAAGAAATCAATTCATCTAGGAATTCAACCCACTAAGCCTGACAGCCAAGGGGGTCAAGACAAAGCCTCAGGTATTGTCTACAATACAGTTTTATGTTATATGCTCAACTTCCAGGATAACAAAAGTTTACCAAACTTGAATTAAATTTTTTGTGTATGAAATTCTGTTCTATCATTCAATATACATGTACACTCTCAACAGATTTTGTGTATTTTCTTTTTTGCTTAGTCTTTGAATCTTTGTGTTATATAACAATAACTCATTGTTGTTGAAGGTCATTGTTAACACTAATATCTCCCAGATAACAGACTTTCTAAGACAGTTTCTAAGACTACTATAGCATGATATAATTGAGAGTCAATCATTGTTTCACCTTAACTACATTTACTCCATGTTTGTACTTTTTGGTATTATTGATACATTCCTACTCATAAACTGAAGTGTTAGAAGAACAAAACACAAGACATTTTTACATAAACCCAGACACCAGTAAATAAATGAATGGACTCCTGATGTGTTTTTATTCAAATGCTTTTTATAATTCCAATTTCTTTCAGAGTTTCCATTAATCATGGGTTTTGAGCCCTTAGTCAACCAGAGATTACTTCCTCCAACTTTCCCTCGTTACTCCAAGATTATCGATCGATCAGCTGCAGTCAAATACTTTGAAGGTCTCATAGTTAGATTAAGATCTGTTTGTGAAGTCACAAATCTCAGCTCCTTCCACGCTATTATGGTAAGAAGTTACTCAAGTATTGACTTGTTAGAGTAGAGTCATGAAAACTGAAACAAATTAAGCAAGTGAGTATGTCCTATCATTGAACCAAGTGATATTGTTTTTGTTGAAGGCTTCACACTGTTTCATTGCAGGAGTCCCATGTTTTCATTTTACATTTTGTTGATGTATTATACACAAAGTAATCATTTTGATTGACTACATATTCTAAAAGGAGATCATTCCTTTTCAGTTTTAATACAGCAAGAGATTTTGTTGAAAATATTTTGTTCTTTGGTTAGTATTGCTGTCTGACCATGCTAGAAACACTGAGGCAAGCCTGTTCTCTTAATGATAAGTGCACTGGGTTCTTTTACGTGCATTACACAACATACGGGACGTAGGACGCAGCAATAAGGGTTCTTTCTCAAAGACACAAGTGGCTTGATCGGGACTCGAATCCCGATGTGCTGATCAGAAACACCAGAACTTCAGTCAAGTGTGCTAGACCACTCGACCATGACACGCCACATATCATTATATAACCTTAGTTATACTTGTGTTTTATTTCAGCCTATTTTGTTCCATACAGAGTGAATCTCGCTTCATAAATCGTACACTACTTTCAATCCTGTGACATGATTTTTCACCCTACTCTTGAATCGCATCTTGCATTTATTATTCTCTTTTTTTGAGAGTCACATTGTTGTGGTCTAATGTGTCTTCCATTGTTTTTATTTTTATTTTTCAGGATATGATTGGTGAATTCAGCAAACATTACCCCTGTGTCTTGTCTCGTTCCATTCTTCAATTCATCTTCCTTCCTTTTAACAATAAGAAGGTGTTTGGTACTGAGTTAGTTCAAGAATCTCTTCGTGATTGCATCCGTTCCTTTGTGTATCCTCCTGCTCTTATCCCAAAGTCACCAATCTACAATAACCCTCAGGTTAAAGAGATGGTAGATTCTTTACTGCTGCATGCTGTCAGGGTACGTTGTTAATTACAATAGAGCAATCTATTAATAAAGTTGACAATTACAGCTTCTGCAACCATGTGCCCAAAAGCCCCACATGCTAAAATCTCATTGATAACTGCCCCCCATTTGAATTGCTTCAACTGTCGCACTAACCATGTTCATGTTCCTGGAGCGAACTCAACTACCACTAATCTTGACTACGGCACCCCGCAGGGCTCTGTTATTGGACCTTTGTCTTTTACACTTTACACAGTCCCAATTGGGGAAATTCTACGTAAGCACAATATGTTATATCACATGTACGCTGATGATATTCAGATATACTCCATCATCGACCCAAAGATCCCGTTAGATGCAGAATGTGCACTGTTCAATTTATCTACTTGTGTGAAAGACATTCAGCATTGGATGGTGGCCAACAAACTCAAACTTAACGCGGATAAAACTGATTTCATCATAATTTCCTCCAAAACTGCCAGTAAAGCTCTTGGTCACCTCAAGTTTACTTTTGAAAACACAACTATTTCACCTGCCAAATCGGTACGAAATCTGGGAGTTGTGTTTGATCCCAGGATGTCAATGGATGATCATGTTGCACAAATGAGTAAGAACACCAACTTTCACCTACGAAATATCGCCAAGATACGTCCATACATCGATGAGGATACATGTCATTCCGTTGTTAGATCACTTGTGCTGTCAAGACTAGATTACTGCAACTCGCTTTTGAAAGGAATCACAAAGAAAAACATAAATCGTCTCCAGAAAGTTCAGAATAAAGCAGCCAGACTCATCTTTAAGACCGGTCGTCATGACAACATTTCACCACTATTTCAGAAATTGCACTGGCTGCCCATCTCAAACAGAATTGACTTCAAACTTTGTCTTCATGTCTTCAAATCCCTTGCCCACCAGTCACCATCATACATATCCGACATGCTACAACCGTATGTCCCACCGCGTTCCCTACGCTCTTCCTCAGAGAACCTCTTGGCTGTACATCGCACCGTCTCCAGAGCTGGTTCGCGTGCTTTTTCTGCTAGCGCTCCAAACCTGTGGAACTCATTACCATCGCATCTTCGCCATGCAACTTCACATAAACAATTCAAGAAACTACTTAAGACTCACTTGTACAGAAATACTTGACTCGTTTACTTCACTTTACATTGGAACATCTTGAGTTTGGATTTCCTTGTTGCATCTTCTGTAGGCGCTTTGTAACCTTGGGAAAAAGGCGCCTCATATAAATGCTGATATGTATGTATATGTATGTAAATTTTAAGTGTGTTGTGGTGCACTTCTTTGGAAAGCAGAGACGTTGGGACTTATGGATCGGTCTTATGAACAGGTATTCAAAGATTTGTTAAATTTTGCAAGTGAACATTTGGAAAACAAATGTTTAGGTTACTAGTTATGACATGTCATGGGGATTGTGTGTAGGAAAGGCACAACTTTAATGGTTTACAATATTTTGTTTTGCAGCCAATGTGTACCATAGTTCAGATTCAAGGACATAATCGAGCCAGACAGAGAGACAAACTTGGACAAGTCTTGGAAGAACTTTCCAACCTTCAAGACGAGGTAAAGACATTAACATTACACTCGGAAAGATACATTCTTAATGCAGTTACAACATAACTAGACACCCTGTTGTCAATGGAACCCACTCTCACAAACTTTTCTATCACACAGGAAATTAATCATCAATCCTTGACCAATCAAAGGCTCTAAACATTCAGAACGATTCTTCTTAATTTACAGGCAGAGAAAGTTGACGCTGGAGTTCTATCCTTTATGGCAAAGTCAGATCCTAAATGGCCTCATCAAGCTTGCTTTGGTAGCTGGGTCATGTATCATACACTACGAACCATGATACGTTATGTACTCTCTGGCTTTGAACTTGAGCTGTATGCAACTCATGAATATCATTATATTTACTGGTGAGTTACTTTGACTTGCTTTGATAAGGGAGTTTCGATTATTCATAATAATATATGAATATATGAATATATCATTCAAAAGTAATACTTTAAAGATAGATGAATTAGTTTATTTAAAAACTCTCAGCACAGCACAAAGGCTGACTTAAAACAATTGTACATCTAAAAGTAATTACTCATCATATAAAAACAATGAAACAAACAATTACTACTTATTTGACTCTTTGGCTGTCCTCTCCTTCCCTTCTCTATTTAACTCAGGTATCTAGCAGACTTTCTGTATGCATGGTTTATCTCAACTGTCACAAGAGCAGACAGTATGTTACAAGACAATGAGGTTGCATTTACTGAACCTGCAGCCAAAGGCAGGAGTAACAAGAAGAAGAACAAGCGACGTAAGACAAGACCGTTTGAACGAGAGCTAGCGATAGCTCAGGCATATCAGCTGTTATGTTCTGCTTACTATAAGGTACTTGAAACCAAACTAACTGGCTCTTTTTATCAAAGCTCTGCACATTCACCACTTCTCCCAAGAGAGATAAGTGCACAGTGTACCCCCAAAATGTAGTAACTATCTATTTCCGCCATGCAATGCCTCAAATCCTACTTTAAACAGTCCTTCATTTCATGACATTAATACCAAATAGAAGTCCTGGGTTTTTGTTTCTCAAAACATGATTTATCTGAAGATGATTCATCAATGTCACCATAGAAAGACATTGTGTTTTGCTCAGAAATTAATATTGATTCATTAGCTAAAACGTTGGTGCCTTGTGAGAGATCTTACAAATACAAAATCAAAACACTGTCTTCTTTTTGTCTTCTGTACCCAGACGGTCATTGGTTTCACAATGGATGGCAAATTAAAACGACCCAACTGTACCTTTGATAATGAAAGAGTCCGCTTTGAGCATCGTTTTAACGTCTTCAGTGCAGTCTTAACTCCTCCTTTAGTACAATATGAGACATTCTGTGAGATGACCGATATTCGTAAGATGGACCCTAATAGGACACCTTTAGATTTATTCTACACGGCTTATAAACTCTTCATGCAGTCATCTTCAATGCTGGAAAAAATACCCAACCAGACGCCAGAGGTATGTTTGTAGGACTCTTTCCAATTTGTAATGTTTGTATTACACTCGGGTTAATTATACTGTTGTCCAGTGACTGCAGCATTTATAGGTAATCATTTTAGTATTTCATAAAATGCAAAGATCCTTTGCCTATTTCATCAAGTGCAAATATTTGTGCTTGATTGTACTTAATTTTTACTATCATTTATTTTTTGTTACTCTTCTTGCTCCAACTGTTTATATTGTTTGCTTTAATGTGCAAATAAAGTGAGGTGAATTGTATTTTTGAATATCGCATCTTAATGCAACATTTGCTAATGTGAATAACCTTTTTTGTTCTCCTTTGTTAATCACCAGTTGAGTTCCTTAATCCGAGTGGCTAAGACCAACGTAGTTGTCATCAAGCTATTAATGGGAGGACATAAGAGAGAGTCCAAAGTCCCTCCTGAGTTTGATTTCACCATGCATGGCATCTTCCCCATCATTAAACTCAAGTAACTCTCTATAAGTTAATGATGGGTCATTAGTGACTGTTAATGACTACCAAGGTATCACCCTGGTTATTGACTGCTCAAGGGGTAAGCCTTGCTTTTTGTGTACGATATTCAGATGCGATTTTAAGTTTTTTACTGATTTATTTTATATTGTTGTTAAATTTGTCCTTGAATCTTCAATATTCAAAATATTAGACTTCCTTTCAAGTGAAATTGATGAGATTTATCCTCCTGAATTATTTTTAATGGTAAGATCGCATCTTACAATTTGCAGGATGGTTCTGAAATACGTGTACAGTCTTATGAGTCATAGTTCTTGTTTCATGTAAAAAGATGACAAGTAAAGTGTGAAAACACAGAATGCATGAACATTCAATGGCGCTGCAATGTTCCCAAAAAGTTTGAGTCAAGCTTTTCTGATAAAAAGTATTTGTAATAATTATAACATAAAGTATTTATAATGTACCATCGATCTAGATCACTATTCTGAGGACAGTGTGTTCAAGACAAAGGTATGCAAAATGTTTGAATTATGAGACCCATTTATGTAGCACCTTGTAAGGGTTTACAAAGTGCAGCCAACCATGCCAGAAACACTGGGTTCTTTTACGTATTACACAACACCAAGACCTGTGTGTTTACGGTCCATCTAAAGGACAGAGTAATAATGGTTTAGTGTCTTGCTGAAGGACACAACCGGGATGTGAACCCACACTCTGCAGATCAGAAACACCTCTCAAGACACATCACAGTGATAGGGGTAGATGTTCAAGATATATTTTTTTCACCAATCTATTTGTTGTGAATTTTACATTTGACTGAAATCTATACAGAAATAGACCCCCCCCCCCCCCAAAAAAAAACCTTCCTGGTTAAAATTAAACTTGACCTGTAAGAGTCATACATCTTGTAATTGTATTACAAGGTCTCAACTTATCTTCAGAAACCAAATAATAACATTTCACAACAATTAAATACTATCTTGGCATAAATATGACTTTATTTAACTTTCCAATTTGACACCATTCATAAAAATCTGAAAATTGTAACAATATTTAAATCACATAAATTGTACACAACAGTTTTTGAAGTAGGCATAAATGGTCAACCCTAGAGACTCGGGGCTGAATAGTGTACATCAATATACAACAGATTAATTACATTGTATATACAACAGATACTGTACCAAGTCCATCAATATTATTTACCATGTACCAATTAGAACCTAACTCAAGACATGGTTGATCAATCATTCAAGTCAATGTAACCAAACTGACGGTGGAAGGGTAGGAGTAGTTTTTGTTCAGGATTCAATTTCATAAAGCTATTTGTGAAGCTAAATATTGCTTTTCAAGGGAACCCTAACTATAGGCAGGTAACCTGCTTCTGTATTCAGGAACATTTTTCATAACTTTAGCTTTAGTTTCAGCTTAGTTATTTAATAGTCTTTAATGTCAATCAATCTTAAGTCATTGGCACTTTTCAATCCAAATCAGTTTCATATTTGAATTACATGAAAGTCTTCTGGACCAACTAAATAACATACATACATACACAGCACCAGACTATTCTTCATTTGCATGCATTTGGATGTGACATAAACAAATGGCGCCACACATTGAAACCAGAATGTACTTTTTCCTGTTGAGATTAGGGTGTCTGAAATCAATGCAGTTGGTAAATGTTAAATAATTCTAAATCGAAATGGGCTTGACTTCGAGCAGGTAGGTTTATACATGAAATTGTAATTGTCTCCACTTTCCTTTAACTTGTTGCAAAAGGTGAATAACACATTATAAGTAACTTCTATGAATTGAAATTGAATGGCAAACAAGTGAGTTAAGGTTCAATGACTTATGAATGTGTAAGATTTACAGCTCAAGCCTTTAAGTACAATTCCTGCATTTGGAAATCAAGGTGCACATATTAATAATACATTAACTTACTAGCGGATAAGTTGTTCAGACAACGATGTATGAAACCTTGTACACTCAGCCAATAGGTTAAACTACTGATGTCGGAAAGTTGGGGTTTTTTTAAAGAGTATTTTTCTTAAATCCTCATAAGCTGATTAGTTATCGTGATTCCCTGAAGCAAGCCAAAA
Organism: Leptasterias polaris; assembly: GCA_037783415.1. Classification (NCBI taxonomy): domain Eukaryota; kingdom Metazoa; phylum Echinodermata; class Asteroidea; order Forcipulatida; family Asteriidae; genus Leptasterias; species Leptasterias polaris. The sequence continues at coordinate 524,066 of JAZGTN010000127.1, forward strand.
CTAGTCCTATTAACCCTTCTCAAATGATGTCATTATTTCATCACTTCCCATGCTGGAGTACTTATACATGCACATCACACACACGGTTTACAAAAACTGCATAAACATGTGCTATGAAATGCAACACTGGATGGCATGGCATGTTTCTGTGTTTATGTTGGTAGGCAGTCAAATAAAGCAAATGAATTTGTACTGATTACTTTTTCTTTGGCTACAAATGCCAGACCAGCTGACTGACTACAATACCCTCATGGCAAAGTCTCTCGAAAATATTATATGAACCAAATGATCAAGATTTGCTGCTGAATAGCACTCTGCTCTAATGCTAAAATTGGAGGCTCAGTAAGTACCCTTATCTCAGACAATGTGTCAAAGTTCACCAATGAATGAACTCTTACATGTCGAAGCTTTATGTTTACTTGTAGTACTGACTACTACCACAGCGATCTAGCGCACTGATGCGATGATCACCCGAGTGACATCATTAGTGCAGAGTGCTTTTAAAATAAGTTGCTTAATGTAAAAACTGGTTCCCCTGCAAACCAGGCTTTCTTTCTCATTGCGGCATCTTGCAAAAGTTTCACTCATTTCCTACTTAATAACACAATACTAAAAAAGTACCTGCCTTTGTAAATAAATATCTTTGAGAAATCCACGATTGGTGTGGAGGAGTGACCATCAATATATCTGTTTTACCCTCAGCATGATGGGACCATGCGGAAACTCAGAATTGTTCTTTGCAATATTGGGTATAGTACTATCAATACTCCTGGGTGTGGAGAAATGATCAATGTGTCTAGTGGTTCCTGAACATGACAACACAACATCTTATGTTTAATAATAAGGCAATTCATCACCAGCATGCTTTATTCTTTGTAGTTAGTATTTGAGGTTAAGAAGTTTTCACTAGTACCTGTAGTAAACCCCTTTAAGCTCACAGCAATCAAAGCCCAATTGATGATAGTGTTAATTTGTGTTTGATTGGAAGATTCCAATATGGGCTCATTTGAGTCATCCCAGAATGGATTTTAAATTGATTAAAGGAGATAAGTTCAATTTTATTATTGTTCATTTAAATTCTTCAATTTATTCAATTTGATATAGTACTGATATGAAGATAGTGTTAAGGTGAGTTGCCCATAGTAATTAAGTCCCTGATGTAGGGATTATTGTAAAGGTTGTAAAGGTTGTGAAGGAGTCGCTCAAAGTGTAAGCCCAAAACACATCAATATTGGAGGAGTAGCCCGCAGTGTAACCCAAAACACATAAAATATCGGACTGATAAATTCCACAAAAGTCTTCTAATTCTACTGGGATAATTTAGCTTAATTTTTAAAATACACATAATATGTCAGCTGCCAATAATAGGCTGTTTTGGTCCCATTTCATTAAAATTGATACATCGTGAAAAATGACTTTTGTAATTGAAAACATTAATTACAGTAACACAAAACATGTGTAAGTGGATCCAATCTTGACATACAATAGTGTGAATACCATAAACACAATCAATCATAAATGTTAAGCTTTACAGGTTATTTTTATTTCACAGTGAGAGACTGTATATTCTTATAAATACAAAATATTAAATGAGTTGCGTTGATAAAATAAATAATTACATCAAATGGCAGTATATGGATTTTGGAACAGGGAGAAATACTTCCTAAGTAACTATGGGACTCTTTCATGAAAACAAATGCATTAAGGCCAAAAAACACTCACTGAAATGAGGAATATTAGAAAAATTAAACATGAAACAGGGAATATTGTAAAATAGTCTGACTGCATGATTGGTGACCTACCTACACAAACATGAATACATCTTGCTTAGCCTTAGAATTGCTGACTAAACAATTGTACCTGAATGGATGGCTTAGGCTACAGCTGACTTTAGTGTCAGCCATAACAACAACACATTCTACTATTTCTACACAACTTAAGCTGATACCAAATGTGATTTGTAAGAATGTAATTATTTAACATTCTTTGTTGATATCCATGAAATGAAGGTTCACTCAGGACGGTGCCTCGGTGGGAATAACATTAATACTCCAGCCACATCGTTAGATTATTATGTAAGGGCAGGTACCAGACAAACATCAGGAGGTGACTTGTAAGGAGGGCCTAGTTCGATGGTGCTACTGACTCCTGTAAAATGGTGTCATTCTACAGGCCTTAAACCAAGAATTCGGTTTACTGCCGAATTCTTGGTTCCTCTACTAAAATTAAGTCAAATTTATTAATGCAAATTCATACATTAACACTTTGATAAAGACCTGTCATTTTTCTATAAGAATGACTGACAACTTTATTTAACTTATTGTGACTTAGTAGAGGAACTAAACGATTGCTGACTATTGGTCTCAGCTGGGCAAGTTACATAATTTAGTTGGTTGATTGTTTCTCTTAGTATGACTTTCCTATTCCTCAGCAGATTTGTATACTTAGCTGCTCTATCACATTTGTTCCTATGCCTAATTTCATAAAGATGTTAGGCAAAAGAAAAATAAACTGTAATGTACAGTGCTCATCAATGGTGTCCTGCTAATAGTAGCTAAGCAGATAAAATTGAATTATCTTTATAATTGTAAGGGAACTGTAAACTTTTCTCCGAAAACACATTTATCCACTCAATCTTTTAACAAAAGCATCATCTTCGTGCCCTTCTTTATCAATAAAATTATAATCTGCTGCTCAAATTAAATTTATCTTGATGACATCAAACAAAAGTTAAAACTTGATTTTTCAGAACTAAATAAGTAAAAATAAATAGTTACATAAAAGCATTTCAACGTCATACTTTACATTTTCAAGGATGAGTTCCAACTGATTGAGCAACAGTGTATTTTCTTGTTACTCAATTAAAGCAACAAGGGGGAAAAGGGGAAAAGAAAACCGAAAATAGCGATTTTAAATATTCTGCTTTTGCATTTTTGTCTGAAGGACTTGTATTATTCCATCACATTTGGCACAAACACAAAATATAACACACAGTTAAACATATTTACTGAACCTTAAAGCACAATGGTCAACTATTATTATATAGATTGTAGAGAGAGAAATCTCATTCTATGTACAAATATTTCTACCCAAATGTTCTCCCCCACAACAAAACAAATATACTGAGTATCAAACACACACTTTGCCGAAGTGCGCTTACAGTCAAGGATAAGTCAAAGCAAGCCGTTCAAATTTCTTCTAAAATATAAGTTCAGCAAAACATGTGCCTTCACTGAAGTTCTTTGTTTTAAAAAAATTGATTATAACTCCATCAATTCAATTTTATTTAGTTCATACTTAGTTCTCAAATTCAATTTTTTAAACATTTAAATGACTTACCAAGCCAAAGTTTTGAGACCGATATATTTATTCCTAGTCTCCAGTTTGAAGGTTTTTAATTAGCAATAATGTACAATCCCTTCATATTTTGTTTCTAGTTCATGATTGATAAAATCGGAATTATTCTTTATATTTAAATCTATTATGAATACTATTGTCTGCTAAGAATGATCTAGAATGTAAGTAAAATTCATACATTAAAGATTTTGTTTTCTTCAGAAAATCCCAGCTTTGAAAACATCTCCAATCTTCTACATATTTCTAACAATTACTAACTATACATGAACTGTTTTTGATTTATTCTCACATGCAAACACACACAGACATAAACTTTTGTACAAAATAAACTCTGCTTATACAATATATCACATTATTTTTGCTTTTTATATAAACATCAAATATATCAGATAGAGTTTATTCCAACTCTTAGTAACTTCTGATTATTCTTAAACATTAGAATTCATTTGTACAAAAGAGGTATTACATTGTTGGTTAACTCTCTAATAAACAACGTTCCAACAGAGGGCGGGAAAGAGTCTACTAATTGTTCAAAATGTAAAAAGTTCAAAAAGGAAAATAATCCAATTGAAGTGTTTTTGAAAGTACTGATGTTAACCAGTGTTGCAGTTTTCACTCTTCATTATGTAACTATGATAGGAATACATTTTATTTCATTTGTCAGACAAGATAACCATTGTATAAATCTTGTCATCTCAAGAATCCAATGGTCATGGGTTTGACGAGACATTTCCGCTGTTTTCATAATACTGCTTCAAGAAAATGCCATTTAACACATTTCTTCTGCTGGGAACTAAGCAGGGAACCAGTCAATAACAGTGTAGATCACATGGTTATTTAGCTGGAAACCTTTTAACTTACAAGCAAAATTGATTTGTGCTTGGCTAATTTGAGTGCTTAAGCAGCTTGATGAAGTTGAGATGTACATAGGGAAGGCTCAGTGCTGACTACAACACTGGTGGTATTACACAGGTAATTTATAAGTTCATTCACCTGTTTATATTTTATTTTTAAATTCTCTTGGCAATTTCTGACTGGCTTATATATCTGCAATTACATATTTATTTTTAACTCAACCCGTATGACCCTCTTTTCACTTTCTTCATCTCCACATTAGAGGGATCCCTCCAGCATTGTCAACAGTTTCAAGGTTGTACAGAGAGTGTTACATATCAACAATCTGTGACACTCATTGTTAGTGTATACAAAGAAAGGACAATAAATTGTAGCATTTTAAAGACTAGTAAGAAATATCTGTATTTAAGGTTATGAAGCAACCTTGAACACCATGTAGACTGTATGGTTCACAGTGGAGTATTCCTATTGACACGTACTATTTCAGGCCTGGGGAGGAGGATGATCTAGACTCTCTGTACCTCCTTGTAAGGCTGTGTCATAGAAATAGAACCTGGAGAACGACATTGTGCGTGCGGTTTCGTTGTGAGACCATTTTTATGGACGCGTGTATGGCAAAATTAGCATATTACGGTCTATGTGCGTTGCCATTTTTGCCATACACACGTGTCGCGTGGTATCGATACGCTGCGTCCACAGACGACACAGAGGACAGTCGAGCTCAGCGTTATTCGGGTTCTTTTTCTATGGGCTGTGTCTATAGTGGCTAAAGCCAATGGCTGCAGTGACAATGATGAAGAATAGGCCTTCCTAGCAACCCAGTCATAGCCGCTGCTAAAACTGTTACTTATGACATGGCCTAAATGTTGACAACACTGGATGACCCCTGACCCATCTTCCTAGCTATCGTTATTTGCAGGAACTTCAAGCATATCTGAATAGTAGTTTCTGGGATGCTTAGATGTATGAAGTGACTGTATAATAATTACGTGATCATGTCAATGTACACTGAGCCAAATCTGACATGATCACTTCAGTAAACATCAAAATATCTAATTATTCTATCAATTAATCAATGTTTAGTGTACAAAATGATTGATTGAATATCAATTTATCGATTGTTTTGCAACCACTCAGCACCTTTTACTGTATCCACACCTGTCCCAATCTAGGCACAATGACTGCTTCTAGAATTAGAATGACCTGCTACTTATGAATATTCAATGTGCTTTCATGGATTGGAATCAAAATCATGAATAAGTCTTGTGCAATTTGTCACTTATCACAGCCAATTCATGAATAATTCAATGTTAGCCTAATTAGTTGCATACTCAACTTATGAATATTGATGCACAATTTATGAATACTTAATTAAAAGCCAATGGTGTGAATACTGATTATAAAAACACCAGTTTACTCAATTTAGTCCACTAATAATAATAATTATTCATTGAATACCAAACATCAAAAAAGTCATGAAGTCTTGCACAGATTTGAGTATGCACTGTTCAATTATCACATACATAATATACATAGATTTGTTCACCATTTCCACAACACCTGAAAATATATACTTCTCTGTTTGAAAGTGACATACCGTTTCAGCATTCAGTAACCTTTCCTATTGAGCTGTCACTAGAACCATTGTGTACAGTTCGGCCGTTTACCGGCACTAGTCCATTTTTAGGTGTTCGTTTCCTCTCCTTCGGAGCCATATTTTCATAAGCATCTTTTTCACTATCTCCAAGGATGGAGACTCGTTCCATCTCATCATTATTCATTTTATTATGAGTGTCTTGGAGTCTCTCATCGCTGTGGTAGAAGGAGTTGATAGCGAATTTAGATGAAACCATGTTGGTGTCTTCCACAAATTGGATGATCTCTAAGAAGGTTGGGCGGAGTTTCTCATTGAACTGCCAGCACATCACCATAATCTCATCCCTGAGAACAAAAATGAAAAGGTTGAAGATTATTCAAGAAACCAAGATAAAAAAGGTAGAATTGATTATTAATTGATACTAAAGTATCTACCTTTACCCCCTTTAACCTTACAGTTAATAGAAGTGCAGCTGAGAAATTTAATACATTTAAACACAATATAGAATGCACCACAACAAACTGATAACAAAAGTATGAATCTAATGTCCTTGATGCCTTCACTTGGAAGTAAAATACGCCAAAGTTTTCTTGACAACAAAAGACATAAAAAAAAAACCAAACTACTTTCAGAACCTACATTACTCAACATAAATGACCACATGGTGCTGCTGCAAACATAGAGTGTGTTTTGAACGGATTAAACTTACAGTTTATCCGGGCATCCCTCTGGTTTGTTTAAGACGTTTCCATTCTTCACAAATTCTCCAGCTTCTTCATTAGACATGCCTTGATATGGCAGTTCACTTAATGTAGCTATCTCCCACATCAGTACACCAAATGACCTGAAATAATAACATGAATAGTGCATTAACTCCAGTCTCTATCTTCACCGAGAAAATACAAAGTTATTTGGTTAAACCACTTCATTCCATTAAAAATAAATAAATACATAATTGTACAAATTTAACAATTAAGAAAAAATCCAATAACACAAATATAAAAATAATTTATGGCATCTTGATGCATTTCGAGGTCATTACCAAAAGTGACACAATTGCATATGGACCGTTGTTATGTTGTCTTTTGGAGGGAAAGTTTCAAATTGAAAATAAGAATCTGCAGTTATTTCTTACCAGACATCAGAGCTTGCAGTAAAGACTCCATCTCTAATGGACTCTGGAGCCATCCATCGGATTGGTAACATACCACCTTTCTCTTTACGATAATAATCAGACTGGTAGATATCTCTTGCCAAGCCGAAGTCAGCTACTTTGCATGTACCTTCTTGGGATACCAGACAATTTCTTGCTGACAGATCACGATGGACGAATTTATGAGCAGTGAGGTAGGCCATACCATCAGCTACCTCAGCTCCCATGTTGATGATGTCTGCTAGGGTGGGTGGATACTTCCTGTTGTGAAGCTACAGAGTGGTACCAATCAAAATTTTAAATCAGTTAACAACTTATTTAGGTTGTAAACATTTTATTGACAAGTGTATAAAATTTGCTTTAGTACTTTTAAAAAGTACACTTTGAAAGTAAATAGCTGTATGAGAAATGGTGATGAATTTTGCTCTTGCAACAATAAAGGTACGAATGCGATCGTACAGAAATGAACAATTCAGAAGCGGTCTTTACTCATCTCAAGATGAAACTTGAAATCATAAGATGCTATGTTTCAGAAGTTTCAAATACTTTCTTCATCACCACAAACCAATATCCTATTCTAATAATATTGGTTATACAGTACTTCCCTTGATAACAACTTTACACTGGAAAATTGGCTTCTGACTGGCACCCCGAACAAAGGTGTTGACAAAATAAGGAGACTGCCGGCATTAGTTTAATTTTGAGGTAGCAGGTTTAAGTCCCACTCTATTCTTTTTTTCAACCCAAAAGTTATTTCAAAACTTACCCAGTCAGTTCCCCTTGTGGTTTATTACTTGAACTTTACACCCGCAAAGAAAATTAATGAAAGTCAAGAAACTACAAAAACTTCCAACTAGAGATTCAGTTTTTGTTAATTACAAAAACAAGGTGTTCGTGGTGAGTGATTGAATGAATTGGTGATAATATTTTACCTAAATCAATCCAATGTCTGGCTCAGGAGTTATGAATTTTTCAAATATAAGATGGATTATCCTCTAGGGTGCAATATAAGTTGTAACACCGATTGATGCGAAAAGTCTTCCTACATGTACCTATACAGTACAAGTACATACATGTGTAAATTGAAATACACTTGCAATGTGACTTCTAAGAAAATACGCTTGAGAAACATAAGTGAAAGTTTGTGTGGCCAGAGCAAGGTCGTTTGCACATTAATAAGCTATCGTGCGTCGTTTATTGTCCTTTTTCGACCAGATGTAAAAGTAAAATGTTGTCATGTCTGTGCAAAAGTTTGAGCAGGCTTAACATTCAACAACCTGATACAAACGATCAGTAGTTTTAAAGATATGAATAAGATAAGATATTAAGAAATTTTCAACTTCCGATTTGAACCGGATGTCAAGGTCATGTTGTTAGGTTCTGTGTGGCGTTTGTCAAACTTTTAACGACCTATCCAAGGATGTGTAGATTGTAAAAATCCTAATTGTGGTTTATGAGTTATGATTTCTACAAATATTAAACTTTGATTTATTGTAATCCGATGCCGGATGACGTCATCATGACGTCATTACGTTTGTGTCGTCTTTATACTAAGGTTCAATTATCTGATGAGTTTCAATGTTCAATTCAATCTCAATCTTGAGTTATTCCTTAGATAAGCCCGAAAACGATTTTTTAAGGAAAAACAATGAAGGCAAACTTCGACCTAGGGTAACGACCGGAAGTTAAGGTCATATGATTTTGGCGTTAACTTTTCAAATACTGCCCTAGTCTTGATCTATCAGATGCCCAACTATGAACATATCATAGCTTTCAAATTGAATGAGATACAGCAAATAGCAAATGGTCCTTTTTCAACTTAAAAAACGTTGTAATTCGACACCCGATGATGTCAACATAACGTCATTAAGTCATTGGCATCTTCACATTGAAGTTTAATTGTCTGACGAGTTTCATTGCTCAATTCAATTTCGTTTTTGAGTTATTTTGTAGAGAAGAGTTCGTTGAGGAGAAGAAGATGAAGAAAAAAAAAAACAATTTCAAAGAGGTGTTCGTGCACATATTGCATGAACACCTAATAAGTTCAGGGTCTTGATGTAATAAACTCACAGCAACATCTGCCTGGTTCTCTGGTCGACGTGCTCGAAGCCAATTCTTCAAATCACCTTGGGCCATGTACTCCATGATGACATAGGTAGGCTGGCCTTTGGATACCACACCCAATAATCTGACTACATGGTGGGTGTGGATAGCTCTATCAAAGAGGAGGACATTAGAATTGTTATTGTTTGCATCATAAAAATACAGAAACTTAGTTTCCATTGTCACATAAGTATAGAAAAATCATCTTGTTGAAAACCATAGTTTATAGACAAAGTTAGACAGATTAAAAAGACAAAAATATACAATCAAATAAAACATCTTAATAAATTTACAAAGTTTTACAATGAAAGGGAAAACCTACAGAAACCAAACATACAAATAAGTACCCCTATTTACGTACAGCTGATGTGTTAAATAAATGAATGGAGTCACCTTTTCTAATTGCAAGTAGAACACAAAAATACTGAAACTACACAACCACAGGAAAATAGAAGATAAAAAAGTTAGAGTGCCTTTCTTTATACTGTCATTTCTAAAGATATCAGATAAAAAACATGGTAAAATAAATATCACATTCAAGGAAATTATGTGCTCTTTCCACCAGTATACAGTTTGTTGGGGTATGTTAAATCATGAATGTTTATTTCAATGACTCCGTTACCACTACATGGGCTTAAGCAGGAATAATGTTAATCGACAAGTCTGGCAGATATGACAGTATGACATTTAGGCTCCGAGAAAGATTCTGCTAGGGTGGAAACGCCAGGCCATCAAGTATTTTTTGCAGATTTGGGTTAAAATACAATGAATAACAAAACAATACCATACAATGCATAACAATGATGAAGTTACACATAACCAGAGACTGTTCTCAAATGAAACCAAACAGAAAGCAATATTAAGTCTTAATAAAATGATACAAACTTACTTCATAACAGAAGCTTCATTCAAGAATTCAATACGATCCCGTATTGATGCATTAGCCTGTACAGACTTGACTGCAACTGTTGAAACATCTTCCTCAGGTAAGATCTTCTTGGCATGTCCTTCATATACCATACCAAAACTTCCTTTACCAAGCTCACAGATTATATCCAATTGGTTCCTAGGAAACTCCCATTCATCAGCGACGTACACTGTCATGGAAACAAAGTAAACAATCAGTTTAGATGAGCCACATGCTGAGACAGTGTGTACGGCAACTCAGACATTAATGTGAACATTTTATTTACAAAAGAAATGCTCCCTTCCCTTCGCCTGATATAAGTAAGAAGAAAACTAATTGCCCTTGACTTTTTTCAAATATTGTTTTCAGATCTATATAATTATTTAACTTTGGGGTGAACAAAGAAAATTGACTAGAATAGGATCTTGACAATATCTTTGTTCTGAGGTGCCATTCAACCTTAAACTATATTAGAAGGTTGTATGGCATCTGACTGTCTCTCTCCCGAAAAAAAATATTGGCAAAAAAGGGAGACCGCCAACATTTGGGCTAGATAGGTCAGTTGGTAGAGCGCTAGCACATTTCCAGAGGTCGCAGGTTCACAACATGTTTTAGTCAATTTGTCTTTGTTCTCAGGTTACCCTATGGTTTATTACTTGATATATATACATCCTACACACTGCAGACACAGCCTTAGATAAATTGCTAATTAATAATTCTAGTCGGTACTCACTGTCACTGGTACTCATATATTCAGGATTGACGGATGCATACAGGACACCATCGGGCATCTGGTTCTTCTTGTACCTGATCAGACAAATAATAAATGGTCACTAAATGCTTATTTCATATCTTAGAACCACAAGAGACTGTGGAAACATTTCTCTACTCTCGGTCTCTTTGAATCAACAGGCTATTGTGCAGAGCTGCCAACATTGGCATCTTGCAATCAGAATAAAAGCAAATAAAGAACTAATAACTTTGACAAAATGGCACAGTTGAATCAGTTAGTGCCTGACGGACTGCTGCCTAAAAGAAACCAAGTATCTGTCACGGAGACTCTCCTCTCAAGCTGGCACACACACAAGTGAGACAATTTCAAACACATAATAAAAATTGAAAAGATTTGAAGCGAAGAGTTATTTTACCAATACATAAACAATACTGGTAACAGCAACTTTAAAAATGATAGCAAGTACAATATCAAAAATTAAAAATATATGAACAGAGTGTTGAAATGTACGGCTGCATATGAATTTGCGGCTACAGCTACGGCTATTGCTAAGTGTGTTCCGAAGGACATCCTATACTTCAATACATGGAAATCTAGCCGTAGCCGTAGCCGCCAATGCAGACTCAGCCTACTATTCACTGTTAATCAATTTGATGCATAGTTTTCTTACCTCCATCTAACCAGCAACCAGATGAAGAACACTAGGATGATAACTACAGCAATACACACACCGATAGTAGCTCCCATTGCACCAAGACCTGATTCCATATCATTGATTTTTTCTGAAAGTCAACAAGACACACATTAAATGTTGCTACATCCTCAATCCAAATTCTACAAACCCAAATCTTTCCACACTATTAGTTTTCCACATCACTGAGGGCACAAAGCTGAAATGAATCCTCACCTTCTCTCAAGCTTCATTATTTATACAAAGTAAGCTATAGACCCCTTGAATAGGCAGCCATCACTGAGGTCACACTATGGAGGTCAGCCAAAGAGCCTTCTTCCTGTGACCTCAATAAGGGCACTGTTTGAGCTGACTTCATATGCAAGGAGTTAATAATAAATCTCAAAATACAACAAGCAACTATTAACACTCGTCATTTCATAATACTACTACTACTACTAATAAAATGCATTTAAGAAGCACCCAATCAATTTTTTGTTAAAGTTCTCCCAGGCTTCTTGCGAAAAAGCTAATTAATAAATTAATAAATGGGACACAAAATACCACAAGAACAAATTAAGCAAGTCTACAGTGAGATCACAGTAATCAGAAGTAAATTGAAAACAGTACATATCAAAACATAATTAAACAAACATAATTAAACAAGCACAATTTACAGAGCAAAAATGCAAACAATCCTGGACCTGACAGGAAACCATGGCCACCTAGGGCCTGGGCCAGCCAGGGACCCGGTCCTGCCAGGGACCCAGAAATACAAGGAACCTGGACCTGCCAGATGGACCTTCCAGGGACCTGGGCCATCCAGGGACCTGGGCCATCCAGGGACCTGGGCCATCCAGGGACCTGGGCCATCCAGGGACCTGGACCATCCAGGGACCTGGACCTGCCAGGGGACAGTCTCAATACAACAATACAGGTAGCTTGACAGAAGACAAAGATGAATAATGAAGGTTTCCACTCACCTGTATGAGGCTCTGGTACATTGAAAATAACAGGCTCAGTCCATGGTCCTTCTCCAGCTAGTGAGATGACCCTGACTCTAGCCGTGTAATTCCCTGGATCTAAGGCTTTCAACTCATACCCTCGATCCAGTAGAAACTGGTGCTCTGTTAGGCACTGGAATCAACATGGATACACATACATGTTAATATTGCATCAGGGATAAAGGATAGGATTCAAACTGCCTATAGCTACCAGGCAATCTCATCTACTCTAGAATTGCAAAGGTCATGGGTTCATATCCCACCCGAGTCATATGGAATGTGAATAGAAATGAAGAATTGGTAAATATCAAATTCATAACAAATTTATCAAGCATGTTGTTCAAAGTTGAAAATTAATAATACCATTTATATCATACATGTACATCATTTCCAAAATTGATAAGTTATTATACATGTGGATAGTTATTTGCATACATTAACAATTGTTGCACATATTCAAATAAATTAAGAAGTGTATGATACCCTAATCCATTATTTTAATTGGTATACCCTGGAAACAATCATGACAAAATGTTAATTCTCTCTGCCACAATACTCACTGAAAACAGTCTTACCTCAAAACCATGTACAGTATCTTGCACCACGATTTTCTTTTCTACCTTCTTAGAGATACTCTCCCCATTGGCATCTCTGCTGGATATACCCTCTTTGGAGTTATCCTGTTTGGGGGCAATATCCACTTTGGAGTATTCAACCTCATGTACTATGACGATACCATTAGGATTCATTGGTTCTTCCCAAGTCAACTTGACACTTCGGTCTTTTGGGTTCTTAGAGGTGGAGTTGGCAGTCAGTGGGGACGGGATTTCATCAGCTTCAGCTATGAACAGAATAAAACAATCCCAGATATTATAAACAACAATTCACTGAGAGATGAGATTAAATACTTATTAATGAGACTCATTGATTTTTAGATGTTGGCAGAAATCATCCCTGATTATAAATCATTATTATGAAAGTCCAGCTAAGCTGGTCAACCACGATGACATCTAAAATACAGACCATAATAACCCACAATAGTAAACCTTTTACCCAAACACCCCTAAACAACTGTAAACAAAGCCAAATGAGCCTTCATGTTGTTTTTACCTCCATACCTTGTCCCCCTCCACTCCTGATCAAGACAGAAGTCTAACTCACCATTTGCCGATGTTCTCCCAAATGTTGCCATCTGCAGTCCACAGTGTTCACTATTACAAGCTCGGACCTCTATCATGTATTCTGAGAAGTGTTCAAGATCGTTCAGAACCACTGATGTGTCTAACACAACCATCTCCTTGGGTGCTATGGGCGTGGGGGCAGGTGAGGTACCCATAGGTGCTATTAGATTGGGCGTACTGTCATTGCCTAGTCCAGCAGGGGGTGGGGAGGTCAGTGATGGAATGGTAACTCCAGGAGTTTCTGAGATGTCACGACGGCGACGTTTTCTTGAACCAGGTCTAGAAGGAGACAGGGGAATTTGGGTTAAGAAAGACAGGGAAGGTATGTTAGAATAGATTCAAGAAACCAGCATGTTAATAATCAATGAAAACTCAAAAGGAATGTACTTCTATGAGTAATACATTACCTTTAGCTTTTTCTAAGGAGGGAATAAAATCAAGCATTAAAACAATTGATTTAAGACGATAAAATCTAACAATGCAATATCTTTGCTTCTCACAAAACACAATAAGCTTATATAGTTTGCAGTGAATACAAACATCAAACTACACAATATTGAATCCGTCATACAATCAATGTGTAGTTGAGTGACTTGAATGAATTGAGCTCAAGTAAAGAAGTGCAGTACAGAATCAAAGTCTACAGATAAAGCGGTGCAATATTCTGCATTACATAGTCATTCACTCACACATTCAGAACACAGTTTAACTGATAGATATCATCACACCAAAACTTATTGACCCACACTGTTTTGTTTTTGTCTTTTGGCCAAATTATTTTTCGGGATAACCCTTCTCATTTGAATTTAGATGGTTTGATAAGAGTAAACCCAATGATTAGGATCAAGACCCTTTTTGTAGTTCTGATATAAAATAAACAAATTCCTTCTCTCTTTGATGATAAAAACACACCAAATTTTAAAACATACATGTAAATTGACAATCAATGAAAATAATGGGCGTTTTTTGTTTTACAGAATTTGATAGTAACCAAACCCAAGAAATATTACTATTGACTAATATCCCCTACAATGCAGCTAAATGTGTCTGCATTCAATAGTAATTTCAAAGGAAAACTGTTGTCCAAAAATGTGACTTTTTAAAAAGAATCGTGGTGTTATTTACTCAAGTTTCAGAACTGTGATAGGTGGTACTTGATTTGCAGAAATTTGGAAATGAGATGGTCAAGATTTCAGCTAAAATTTATCATTCAGAAAGAGATGGTGTAACATTGGGAACATCTGATTTCAAAACTCTCATAAAACTATTTGAAAGTAAAATTTACGTCCATTTGCTGATCTCTCAAAATCTATCAGCACTCAACTCTAGTAATTGTGATGCAAATTTAACGATAAAAACTTTTTAAAAGTTTATTTCAGAATGCCACAGTTATCCTTAAGGCCAAGGTATTTCCTTTGAAAAGATGACAGTTTTCCTTTTACTAAATCCAGTGTTGACTCTAAGAAAAATAAAATAAATATTCTAAACATTCTATTAAATAATGATCTCTTTCCATTAATGTCAAGCCTCTATATTCTTCAAGCTTCTTTACTATAAATAGCCCTTCCTATGAATAGTCACGCATCCACATGGACACCACTTGTTAGCAAAAACCTTCGCGCAATTTCTTACGATGGTCACATGACGCTATCCTTTCGCACTAACTACAAAACTCAACATATGCTAACCAATGGTGTTAAGCGAATACGTGAATGTAAGGGCCATGTCACATTGGACTCTGTACAGGCAACCAGTTTCAGTCTCCAAGAAGAACACAAACCGTGTTTGAATTCCCACATAATATTCTTTAGGATAGTGAGACACACAGTAAAATGTTTCCTGTGCTACTGAAGCATTTTTTTCCCTCCAAAGAAACATCTAAAACATGCCCGGTGTGACATTGGACCCGATACGTCTACATGTATTTGATAGAAAGGACTCATAACCCGTACTCTTCCAAGTTTGTCTACAGACTTCAACATAAACCAGAATCAGCAAGCATTAAACTAGAATACTAGAGTTTAAAAAAGAAATAGTCAACAAAAGATCAACTACTGACACACTGCTGACTACCAATAAAGTTATGTAGAGATTTAGTTGTCCTCAAAGTGTGTGCAACCATGCAGAAAAGTAACACAAATATACAAATTATAATTCAGATGTGCATTGTGATAAAAAGTGCCTTGAAAGTTTCAAATTTAGGAAAAGCAAGATACATTCTGCTTAAAAAGCTTTTTTCTGTTTTACGATTGTTTCCATCATATAAGTTTTTTTTAAACAAATAGATAAATAAATAAACACTGAATTATCGTATTTCATTCAGCATTTTAAAAACCAGCACCAAATTTTGTTGAGACCCAGTTAGTACTTACAACCCTTTTATTTTAGTGGTATTCAATGTTTCTGTTTGATTCAAACACCAAGTTTAACATTACTTCCAAATCTCTGCAGCTCCAGAATTGCAGACAGGGCAGAACAAGATAACTAGCAATTCCCCTAAATTTGGAAAAGAAAGTCTTTGAGTATTTAGCTTTAAGATCTTAAAGGTAGGACCATACTTTGGTAATGAGCCGAAAAGAAAATGGGTAATTTTTATCTGAAAACCCATTGTCATAAAGATGGTAACGGTAGAAAGCAGCCTGTGAAATGGATTGGTCAGAGGTGCCCCTGTTAATTAAAAATCAATGAAAGTATGTCAACAAATTTGAATCTCCAAAGATCCCCTGCACCCATTTTAGAAATGCTGCCCTCAATATGGCCAGAGATGCAATTGGTATCGCTGTCATTTTGCTAAATGGTCATCTCGCAAAATGTGGATGGATTTGATCTTATTGATGAAAATACCTTGACAGTTTGTTGCTGTTTTCTCAATAAGTAATAAGTAGGCCCTGTAATTCAACTGAAACTTTCATAGGTGACTTTTATTGTATCTTTCTTGATAATTTTGCCTATAAATCGGCATTACTTTGACTCTACCTTTAAGCATTGTATCACTGAGCAGCATCGATACTAGTATCATATAAAACCCGTCTTTTTAAGACATTGAACCTTCAGATCATTAACCCTTTGCATGCCATCGGCGACTTGCGTCGCCGAACCCATTTCACACGCACAGCGCCATCGGCGACTGGAGTCGCCCACGAGTATAACCGATCTTAACCCACTGAATTCTGGGAAATTATTGACCCCTGACCTTCCCAACACGTTAGTTTATTCAGTTGAATATACAGCTTCATTTAAAAAAAAAAAATTGTTATATTCTCCGTTAAAAATCCAAGTTTGTTTGTGCGTTATAACAAAGAGTCATCAACAATGGATGCCCACGCTGCATTTCAGGAGATTTTTCATGATTTGGACTCCGGAAATTTGGATTTAGAAGAGTCTTTTCTCAACAATTATAGCGATGACGATGAAGGTACAACCGATGGTAATGTACATGTACATGTACAATGTACATGTACACGATGTAGAAGCCGAGTCCAACAGCATCGATGGGTCCGAATCGGACGATTTCCCCATTGAAAATCAACAGCGAGTGGGTCGTGATGATAAGATGCGTGGTGTATTTCGGAGAGCCTAGGTAGTTTTGAAACGTCATATCTTTCTAACCTTAGGGCCTAAAATTATGATTTTTGTTACATGATATTGAGTTAACAATGCTGAATAAAATCTTTATTTTTGATTTTTCTCTAAAACACTGTCCACACAAGGTAATTTGTGCAAAATGGTTTGGCCCCCATGTTACTTGCTGCGTGTCACAGGAAATGCGGCGCCACAGGTTTGTGTGTACAAACTAATGGTGGCATGCTAAGGGTTAATGGGGAGTTTAGACAAATCAGCGTTTTCCCCAAATTGATGATTGACTCCAAAATGATGCCAAGCTTAAACTGACTGTTCTCATGTAAATACGCGCTACACAGTGATTATATTGGGTTTAGAACTTTGTATTTTGATGAAACAAGGTCTTTCTATTTTGTTGTTTGTTCTTCTATTAACAAATCTTTGAATCTATGGTAACCATTGTTAGGGAATCAAGACCCAAACCATGGCAACGGAGGTCATACATGTAGAAATTCCAGACCCAAATACCCATGCATCAAAGTATTGAGCTCGGGATACAAAGGAAGGGGGTCTCTAATTGTTGCTGACACAAACTGAAAATTATTGGAGATGTGTCCCTACATGAGATTCATTTATTGAAGGAGATGTGTCCCTACATGAGATTCATTTATTGGAGATGTGTCCCTACATGAGATTCATTGTAATCAATTGACAACAATACCTCAGCAACCAATACAGGAAATGGGCTGGACGAAACACATGTAATAATTGACATGGAAAAGAACTCCTGTTTTATCATAAAGTGATTATTTACCATCATCAAACATAGAATCATTATTACATTATTGTTATCATTATATTGACACCATCTTTATAACCAGAGATAGGATTCCCTAATCATCAATGGGTGCATCTATATCATGCAGGTGTTGTCCTGGCAACATGCAAATTTATGCAAATGAGTGAGTCAGCAAAAAGTATCCCTTCCTGAAACAACAGCAAAGCATTACACCCCACAAAGCATTCAGCAAAAAGGTTAGCAAAAAGCATGGCTACATCATTCAAGGCTTCTGAAGTAAAAATAAACATACTGCACCAGACTACACCATTCAATATGTACACGATGCAACTCAAATGACCTTTGACATGATAGAGCGACCCTTAACCTTACCTTAGGTTGCTTTCGTTAAAGTTGAAGTAAATCCTTTAATAGTAACATGACGGGTAGAGATTTGTGGATGAAGGGTAGGAAGGAATGAATCCCAGGAGGAAAAAATGTGAAGCTGTTAGGTAGTTCAGTGATTAGTTATCGATTAATTGTTATATGCAACATCTTTCAAACTGTTAGTCAGCTTTTATCAACACCAACTTATGAAGTCTTTGATTTTTCAACTTTGATAAAAATCCAAGAAACTTTAATATAATTTTATGGTGGTATAATAGGTCCCTAAATTTGTCCACTCAGATCCAATATGAATTCCCAGGGTAATGATTGGTGGAAGAATAGGGAAATGAAGATAGTGAGATTCCAAATTGATGAATCAACCAATGATATTGAAATGAGTTAGGTATTTGCACATTCACTGCCACCAAATGTGTTTTCAATGTATACATCTCCAGGTATGACACAAAAAGATCTCAAATGAAGTTGAATGATTTTAATCCTAATCAAAACTCCACAGAACAAAATAATGATAAGAAAAACAAGAAGGAATTAAAGATTTTGAAATATAAAATACTGTCAGTAAAAAGAAGTTTTCAACGCATCAATTCATGGTTGAGTGCAAACTATAACTTGTCTAAACCATGAAAATTGTTGTATTGATTTTTACTCTGACATTGGGTTTTGAATTGTTAAAATAAGTCTGTCAACATTCAAATAGTAACAGAATCTAATAACAGGTTATCATGGCATTGATTTCCGATAACAAAAAGATGAACAAAGAATTTTGTGAATGATTGATTCTATTTAGAGCACTGTAACAGAGGCATAATAATTGACTAGCAAAGAGTGTTGAAAACAGCTGTAACAAAAGTCCTAATGTCTCGTTAACACTGTTTGCTTAGACAGACAACGCTATTTGTAAAATAAATTCTCCAATCAAATTGATAGATAATCGATATAAATCCCTGGTAACCGGCCTATCAATCAGTCAACGTGGGTAAGGCAGGGAGCCAACACAGATCCAGCTCTATAATCAATGTATTAATTAATGAGTAACATAATGAATCATCAACAAATATGAAATGAGATATCTAGCTCACTACTGGAGTGTGGTTTGAATTTCCATGATAGAAATTCTACAAGCGGTAGTAAGCCTCTTTGTTGCTAGAGACTTCATATGAAATGCTTTATTGATAACGCTATGAATGGCTTTAGTTAGGGAGGGAGGAGGGGATACCAAAAACACAACATTGTTAGTTAGTAATACCTGTGGTTAAAGAGATTGGTTAAATGGCAATGTTAGAATCCCATCCATGGTAGATAGTGTTAGGTCAACATTTGTTAATCAAAAGTTAATGTGATTCAAAATGAGATAGGAAAGGTAATTCTACTGCCAGAGTTGTTTCAGTATATATTATGTCAAAAATGAAATCCCTTTTTTCACTTTTTGTTTTACTTTGCAAAATGAAAACGCAGTGATCGGAATGTGCAATGG
This sequence comes from Leptasterias polaris, assembly GCA_037783415.1. Taxonomy (NCBI): domain Eukaryota; kingdom Metazoa; phylum Echinodermata; class Asteroidea; order Forcipulatida; family Asteriidae; genus Leptasterias; species Leptasterias polaris. The sequence goes on from JAZGTN010000127.1 coordinate 543,847, forward strand.
TAAACTGGTGATGTTAACGTGTGGCAAGATTCAATTTAGCTCTAATGATTAGAGTGTGTCCATATAATGGTGCCAGGAACTCAACAACTAAATCTGCTTTTTCTAATTAAGTGGAAAATTCCTTTTTTAGGTTGGAAATATGATTTTAATATCAAGGCAATGCATTATGGACTAACAAAGTTCCCCACTTGATGCTGTTGTTTTACACTGTCAGCCAACCCTTGATATACATTTCAGATCTTCATTTGAAAAATTAATACCAATTGCAGGTAAGATTAACTGTCTTATTCTTTAAATCACAAAGACTTAGAAGTTGACAGTTCAAACTTGCTGCTAAAGATGACAATTTTGCCTGCCATCCCTCAACAGAGGGCCTAAGTTAACATGCAACAAATTTTATTACTTTCAAATGTGTTCTCTGTTCTTCTTACCTCTGATGAAAGATGTTGTTATGTAAGAAGTTTTCGAACTGTTTTTGGAACAGTGCTTCTTCTTCTTCTCGTTTGAGGGTTTGTTTGTCCTTAGGGCAGGCACAGCATCCTTCCTTACACGTCTTATTCATGTCAAAGTCTTCCTCATCTGGTTCAGGGATGTACTCCGTCTGTAACATAGGTGGCTCTACAAAACAAAATAACATCTTAACTGTTAAGTATTCAGTCACCAACATCTACCTTGCATGCCATGTAAAAGCTGTTTTTGTTGATACATTTTTCCTGACAACTCTTAAATTTCAAAGGTTTCAAAGATTACAAAGACTTGTACAGTCTATACCAGTCATTTCCGCTCTTTGAATAACTACCATTCCTTCTACAATGTCAGCATCATTCCATTGCATCTGATGACGAAGCTGTTGCTATGAAAGCTCATGCAGTTTTTTTAATGTAATTAGTTTGTCTTTAAGTGCTACCCCTTACCTTCCTTGTTTTATCTATCAGATAAATCTTATCTATCAGGTTATTTTTATTATTAGCATTATTATCCCGATCATTATAATTTCTGCTAAATTAAAGGAACAAAACAAAATATAAAGCTAGAACATTTTCCCCCTAGTAATAAATGAGCAGAGAGTAATCATTTAAGAATTGTACTGAGGGTCAAATGCACCACGTGACCTTTATTGTGACCTTTACCCTATTTGGGACTTGACTAAACAATGAAAGTGTGTACTTACTTTCTCTACAGAAGTCTCTCATTCTGAATTGATTGAGTGCAAGCTCTTGTTTCTGCCAGCGTACTAAGTATCCAGTTATGTTACTATTAGGTTTCTGTGGAAGCTGCCATGAGATCATCAGTTGACTTGATGAATTAGCTCGAACTCTCAGGTCAGAAGGTGGTCCTGGATCTATTGGCAAAAAGTAACCAGCAATGAATATCAAGATGATTTCAAGCCTTTGAGAAAGACTCTTATGTCAGGCTGGTACCTCTTTTTGCATTTATATAACAGGTTATTTTGGTTGGTGAACAGTTCATAACATCTCTTTTTTTCATGAATAAAAAAAATAATATATACAAATATTGTATTTTAGTTGAAAAGATCCTTTTTAGTTGATGTCACAACATAAACAAAATAGCAAATTACATGTATGTCCTTTTCCTTATACAAAAATTTTACTCTAGAAATTTATTTGCAGAGAAAATTAGCAATATAATAAGTTTAGAAATTGTTTTCTTTTTAGTAGCTTTATCACATTGAGACCAGTATGACTATGGATGATAAGATAAGAAAGAGGTAGGAGGAAGATGGGGAAAGGAGTGGAAGAGGGAAGAGGGGCAAGGAGGAAGGGGGGAGAGAAGTAGGAAGAGGGGGGAGAGAAGTAGGAAGAGGGGGGACATGGAGAGTTCAGGAAGGACAGAAAGTAAAAGATGTCAATATCTTACCATCTTGCTTGGTAGTGATGTAAGTGATTTCACTTTGAGCTCCTTGCTCGGCTGATGATATCATATAAGCTCTTACAAACAATGCATATTGTGTCCAGGGTTCTAATCCAACCACAATGGTGTACATTGAGTCTGCTTTCTCAAGAAGTGACTGCCACATACTGGTACCACATGCATCTTCACCATCTAGGGCTGTTACATTCTTATGAGGTCTGCAGTCAATCCAAATAAAAACAAAAATATTTAGTCAGCAAAAAAACGTCTGAAACAACTTCCATTAAAAATTTCATAAATACAAAATTATCTCCAATGTTTCGCCGGTTACTTTATTTCTGTCTATTTTCAGTAAAACTCTGTTCATGGTTACTGGAAAAGCAGAAGTTGACAGATGGATGTCATTTTGGAACTCTAATGTACTAAATAAGTCAGTCTTTATGTCAACGGGATTGAAACTGACCACATGTCATCATTTAAGCCGGGTCTAGTGGTCAAGACACCTCCACTCTAGAATGGAAAGGTCAGGGGTTTCAAATTGCTTAGCCTGTGGATTTTATTACAGCAGTAAAACTAAAACGATATTCTTAAAGTCACCAGTATGATATAATTTCTACTTACGCTTTCCTATAGGAGACAATAAATCCAAGAAGATTCCGTTTATCTTTGATCTGAGTCGTATCCAGACTCCATTTTAAAGTGAGTGTACTAGAGTTAGGTAAGACAACCACCTTGATGACTTGAGCATCACCTGATTAGATAAAGATAAACAGAGTAGAACCAATCAAAAGGATGATACACCATTCTAAAGAAGACAACACACATGCCATTTGACTCCTGAAGGACAGTTGCTTAAGGAGCCCAAATGTTTTTGCCTGAAATGTCACCACAACCTCTACTTGACTGACAGGTACCTCAATGTCACCACAACCTCTACTTGACTGACAGGTACCTCAATGTCACCACAACCTCTACTTGACTGACAGGTACCTCATATCACCCAAACCCCTTCAGGGGAGAAAAATCAACATTATTGTTATTATCATTATTTTTATTTGTGGTAATGAAACCAAGGATGCCTCATAAGTGAACTTAACCACACTGTAGCTCGCAAGCCCGAGAAAAACCTGTAAACGAGGGTGCTTGCTATGTGAACCAGAAACACCGGGGTTAACCCCCTACGCTTCTACGATAAGTGTTCTGGGTTCTTTTACGTGCAGTACCAACATAGTGCACAGGATCTACAGCTTAATGTCCCATACAAAGGACAAAGCAATTATGGTAAAGTATCTTGCTCAAGGACACAAGTGCCATGACCGAGAACTCAAACCCACACTGTGTTTGAAAGGAGTTAACAATTTTTTCCCAAACCAGTATAATTCCACAGATGATATTAAATTACATTGATCCTTTGATGTGTTAACTACACATTACTTTCCTGTCCACTCTTGATCAATTAACTTCATTTACCAAAACTCCAAAATATGAATAACCAGTTTTATGAAATCTACACAAACGGCAATGATGCCCTTATAGTCCTGAGCAAGCGTTGAGAGGCTTTATGTTTCTTTGGAATAAGCCCTCAGATCATGTTAGTTCTGTTGACACTTTTATTTTATTTTTTAATATCAAACTTAGACACAAAATATGTTAAACAACAATATATAAACAAACTTCCAAAACGTGTGCTTAAACCTACATGCCATTTGGTCTCCATTTGTTCCAAAGTTATTTTTCAGTGGTGGGGTCACAAAGTTTACCCTTGACTGGAAATCTCTGATCAAGGATACGCAGAGCTTGGGATTATTGTGGAAAAACAATGAGCCATTGCCGATAGTGATGTTAGGGTAGCTCCGACTGTCAAAAAGCTCTTGAAGATTTCTGTTGTCTAACAAGTAGAAGGAGTACAACCTAAAAGGAAATGATACAATAAAAGAAATGTTTCAAATGGGAAAGTTTTACTTGTAACTGAAACTACTCAACATGAAACATCTTGTGAGGATCTATTATTTCCTTCTTGAATATAGATGTCAACAGAATTATTGATCTTGTGATTTTCACAAAGATGTAAAAGCACCTTGTTAAAGTCACCTGGAAATAGTTTTTTTTTTTTTTTAATATAAGAGTATATGTATATTAACAATAAAAAAAAATTTTGAGTAATTGTTTGTCAGGATTTATATGTAAAAAAAAATATCTAAAGTTGTTTGGGGTGACTCCGCCCATCCCTTTTTGTGACGTCAATCGAGGAAGACTTCGCCGTGATCCAACATCGACCCCCCTTGAAGTTGCCTGCATTTACGTTGTATATACACGTGCAAGTAGTGAGATTGTACGTTTCGTTTGGTTATCCAAAAAGGGGATTTTTCTTGCATTTTCCCGGCAATGCCGACCAGGTGTATTGCTGCTGGATGCAGCAAAACGACTAAAGATGGGGTCAGCCAGCATTTTTTTCCTGCAGATCCCAAATATAGGCAGTTATGGGCATCGAAAGTCAGGCTAATGAGGGCAAAGTGGTCTGGCCCGATGTCATTTTCAGCGCTATGCAGCGAACACTTCGAGCCTAGCCGTCGTGCTTCGATACCGGGGATTTTTTTCGTTGGTATTTGTCCAAGTGTGCAAGGGAAGTTGGGTTACCAGCGAAATGTTTCTGTTCGGATCGACTTGAGCTGTATGCCACGCCGCGGCGCACCGATCTGATAAATAGTTTGGCAAAGTAGGAAAAACAATACCTCGTATTAATATCCGTGTTCTCGTTATGACCGTGCTCGTATCTTCCGTTTTTAAGACATAGAAACGCGCATGGGACAGTTCGGGACCGGTGAAAAAACCTCGTATAAACTGGCGTCTCGTATTAGTCGACTGTACACTGTCCTAGGATTGCATTGGGTGACGTCTGAATACGAAAACGCATCATACTGATCAGGTACCCAGACGTAATGTACGGGGCCAGACTACACATTTTCTCCTGCCTCGATTGACGTCACGAACAGCGCCATGTAAAGGGGGGCCTATTTTTAAATTTGTAATTAAAATAAAAAATTTTAACCTTAGTTAATTGTTTATTCACATTCCACTCATAAAAATGTATATATTAATGACAAAAGCTTTATTTTGACAAAATACCACTGCCAGGTGCCTTTAAGTGGTCCTATTATTTTTCTATTATGCAATTCCCATAAGACTTAACCATTGTCAAAGAGATACAGATAGAGCCCTTTTGAACCAGTATTATGAGACCTGTCTTGAAAGAAAGGGAATCTGACAAACATATTTACTCACCCATTCTCAAGGTCAGATCCTCCAATTCGTTTCAGATTCTTGAAGAAGTTGAGGCTGACGAGGGAGTGGGCCATCCGAATAACAATTTTCTTTGTTACCTCCTCAATCATACCCAGGTTTTTCTCCAATTCTTTCATGATGTTCGCTTTTTTTGAAAAGAGACAAAACAATTATTATAAAGATAGATGCTTCAGTATCAACAACTACATGGGACTAATTTTGAAGCACGCCTGTTCCTAGAAAGGTAAGTCATTTATGGGTTATACTATCAGCTTGCAATGCAGGTCAAGCAATCCACCCACCCACCCACCCGAACAGATTTGGTGAAGAGCAAATTTTTTTTGCGATAATTAGTACTGATCTTTAAAGGTATTATACAGGATTGGTAAGGATCAAACACATCATTGTTTAACCTTTAGTCTGACAGCTTACTGATTATTAAGGATCAAACACATCATTGTTTAACCTTTAGTCTGACAGCTTACTCATTATTAAGTTCATCCTAGAACAATTTTTTCCCCAGTGAAATATTGCCCTCAGAAATAAAGTCATATTCGAGAAAACTGTGTGTGAAAACCTAAAGAAACTGCAACAGTTGATTTCAGTTTTTGTGTTTGCATGCTGAAAATCGTGCATGTTTTTTTCACTATCCCACTTTTATCTCTGTCATGAACTTTGTGGATGTTATAGAAACTTCTAAAGTTAAAAGATTTCTTCACATTCATAGCCACATTTTGCGCTCTGTTCCACTTTTATCCCTATTGTGACTTTCATGGATGGCAACCACAACCTGTATGTGTGTCTATATTTAGTATGATCAAGCAGTCACGCTGGTTATAGTAATGCCACAAAAATGATACACTTACAACAACAGCAATTGCTCACAACTCAGAACCTGTTTGACTTGTCTTGCACTGGCTGGTTTTCATGCCAGTTAATTTCGCGTCTCAGTTGGGGGTGCCTTCGGCAGTATTGAGTCACTTGAAGTGTCTAGGGGGCTGTGTAACGCTGTTGTGTTTTAATAAACTGGATACTTTTGGGACACTCAACAAAATGCTAGGTTGATTGGCTAACACTGTGGTTTGTGAATGTTGACATTTAGTCAAATCTCTGCTGAAAATGTACGACGCAATATTAGCTAGGATTGAGGAGCAGAGTTTTCAAAAACCTGTTCACTAAAAGAAATCTAACTCCAACTTGATGTGTATTTCCATAGAAACTTTAATTTTCCCTTTTGAAAAGGTTTGTTGCCTTATTGAATGAAGGACATTTATAAAAAATAATCATTCACCAAAAATGGAAAAAACAACCATTTTAATGGCAATCATTTTGTTCTGTGTATACATAAAGAGTTGATTAATCTTCTCTTGACTTTGGGGTATCTTATTATCAGTGGGATGGACAAATAAAACCTACATGATATTAGAGAGAAAACTCTATGTTTGTATTCCTAATGTGAAGCATAATTACAAGTAAAGTAATGACTGTGCACATACATAGAAAAACACACAACCTTATAGAGCATCTATCATGAATTTAACTTGTAAAGTTCATTCTACCACAAAGCAAAAAGTTCTTTCCCTTTAAAACAACAAACCATATTTAGTGTTCCTGCTTGACCTCCCAAATTGAAGCTAATTTTGCATGTTGAAATCAGCAGGTATCAATGATAACCTGTTCCTTACACATGGTGCCCTGTTTAACCTCAACAATTAAGATTCTACCCCCTCTAGGAATCCCTCAGGGTATCTTACCCCCTTCAAAGCTTACCCCTACAAAGCATACATATGCAAGGCTTATCCCTACAGGGCGTAACTCTGTAAGGTATACCCCTACAGTGTGTACCCCTACCCCTCTGAGCTAATTGGGATCATCTTGAATGTTCAGGCATTTAGACCATATACAGATGAACATGTTATCATGGCAAAGGGAGCAGTGAAACCATGACATGCAGCCTCCTCTTGGGATTGTCTACCCCTCTGGGCTAATTTATAACATCTTGAATAAGGGTTATCTTGGGTAACAGACAAACTGAGGATCAGGAGACCAGGGACTGTCAGGTGACACCCTAATGGGGTAAGGCAAATGTCTAACTGGGTTGAGGCATGGTTGAGGTTGGGTAACAGACACACTGAGGATCAGGAGACCAGGGACTGTCAGGTGACACCCTAATGGGGGTACAGCCAAGGTCTTACTGGGTTGAGGCATGGTTGAGGTTGGGTAACAGACTAACTGAGGATCAGGAGACCAGGGACTGTCAGGTGACACCCTAATGGGGTACAGCCAAGGTCTGACTGGGTTGAGGCATGGTTGAGGTTGGGTAACAGTCACCATGAGACCAGGGACTGTTTGGTGACACCCTAATGGGGTACAGCCAAGGTCTAACTGGGTTGAGGCATGGTTGAGGTTGGGTAACTGACACACTGAGGCCAGGGACTGTTTGGTGACACCCTAATGGGGTAAGGCAAAGGTCTAACTGGGTTGAGGCATGGTTGAGGTTGGGTATTACAGACACACTGAGAATCAGGAGGCCAGGGACTGTCAGGTGACACCCTAATGGGGTACAGCCAAGGTCTGACTGGGTTGAGGCATGGTTGAGGTTGGGTAACAGTCACAATGAGACCAGGGACTGTTTGGTGACACCCTAATGGGGTACAGCCAAGGTCTAACTGGGTTGTGAGGCATGGTTGAGGTTGGGTAACTGACACACTGAGGATCAGGAGACCAGGGACTGTTAGGTGACACCCTAATGGTGTACAGCCAAGATCTGACTGGGTTGAGGCAGAGCTGCCAACATTGGTTTTTGAAAATCAGGAAGACTCGATCTCAGCGCGCGTCACAACGATTTTTGCTGAAATAAAAACCAATATTCATGTACAGACAGATATACTTTTGAAATATTACCAACAAATATTGCTGTTTATGTTTTAAATGCTTTGCACATGTTTCTAGTTTTGAAGCACTGACCTATCTTCCTAATCCTATCCTATTGTTGCCTAAATAGAGGACCAGCATGGTCAGACGAAGTTTAAGTTATGTTCGATAAGAAAACATGTGAACAAAGTTTCCGCCTTTATTATGCTGTCATCTGTGCCCGATTTTCTAAAAAAATCTGTAATTCCTGGCGTGCTGGATCGTGCTGTTGTACTGTTCACGCAATGTTTGTCGGATCGGAATCTATGTGTCGCAAGATGTAATTTGTCCGCCATATTTCACTGAAACATCTGAAATACACGTGGTACAGAACGCTTGATTTTCATCCTAAGTTGATTTTTAATACATGGCCATTCTTTGTGGTCATCGTCTCTGTATTTTTGCGCATAATTTATTTGATTTTTTCCAGCGACTTACCGGTTGCTCTGCAGGGCGGCGCCATTTTGCTTTATATTTCCAACCTCGTTCCCAGTAGTGTACGATCTTGCAGCGTCATTTGCTCGATCGTGGGCAGCGCGTCGTAGCGATACCACTAGTAAGCACTGTAAGCATCTCTTCCAGGGGTTAGTGAAGAGAGGTATCGATATAGCGTGCTGCCCATGGTAGCGAGGCTGATCAGTGCAACACATAGCACATGTATGGATGCGCAGAAGACGAAACTGCGGTTAGAACAACTTTTTCTGCGCATCTATGGATGTATTGGCAATTAAATATGCACATGCGCAACCATTATAAACACACACGGGACAGAGGGCTAGGAAATTCGTAAATTTTATTATTTTTTCCATCAGTAGGTTGGGGATCCGGGAGATTTTGACTGCTTGCGGGATGTCGGAAGATTGCCGTCAAATACGGGAGTCTTCCGCAAAATCCGGAAGAGTTGGCAGCTCTGTTGAGGTTGGGTAATAGACACACTGAGAATCAGGAGGTCAGGGACTGTTAGGTGACACCCTAATGGGGTACAGCCAAGGTCTAACTGGGTTGAGGCATGGTTGAGGTTGGGTAATAGACACAATGAGGATCAAGAGACCAGTGACTGTTTGGTGACACCCTAATGGGGTACAGCCAAGGTATAACTGGGTTGAGGCATGGTTGAGGTTGGGTAACAGACACACTGAGGATCAGGAGACCAGGGACTGTTTGGTGACACCCTAATGGGGTACAGCCAAAGTCTAACTGGCTTGAGGCATGGTTGAGGTTGGGTAACAGACACACTGAGGATCAGGAGACCAGGGACTGTTTGGTGACACCCTAATGGGGTACAGCCAAGGTGTGACTGGGTTGAGGCATGGTTGAGGCATGGTTGAGGTGATCCTGGTTGGAACAACACTACTGAGGTCTACTTTGGGGTGAAATAACATAGGAAAAGAGCAACGATTGCTATAAATTCATCTGTTTTCAGTGGAGTTTTTTTTGTGCTATTGTACTCTACTCATACCAACCTCCACGCTATTTTGAAATTCGATTCAAACATTGTATAAATAATTTATACTTAAATCATTTAAATATCTTGTTTCTTGTCTGCAGTACATTGATCATGAATAGTAATTCCTAAGCTAAAAACAGGGCCCAGACTAGTTAGTTCACCTCAGCCTCAATTTGATTACATGAATTTGAATGGAAGAAAAACAAGATAGAAAAAGTCTACCCTGGAAGGCAAAGATGACCTTCAAAACATCCAGCTTGCACCCTTGACATTTCTACCATTGAAAAACTATTATTAATTGCACTCTCTGCCTGGGAGGTTAAAAGGGTAGCAGGAGGGTACACAAGATGACTGTATTTGATTAAGGAAAGAGCACTTTGAAGAGGAGGGCTTTAAAACTCCCCAATGAGTTCTGAAAACTCAAATAATACCCAAAAAACACAACCAAACTCCCTTGAGCTGCTAGGCATTTAACATCATTCAATTATTATAATTTCAAAGAAACAAATTAACAGGTAACTATTTTAAGGTACATTTGAGGGGAAAAAATGTGTTTATCAAGTTTAAATGCTAAGACAAAATAAATATTGGAACAAGTCATGTATATTTATTATTCTGATAGGATTTTCGATGAAAAGTGGTTTCTACTTTTAATAACTTGCTAAAAGTGTCTTCTTTGCAGTAAGAACACTTTGATTAAGACGTTATGTTTCTGACCCACCTTCAGGGAAAACAAATGCATAAATAATAAGTCCAGCAACCAATCACAAATTCAAATACAAAGACACAATCTTGGTTTGTAGAAACAAATGCGTCACAGATAGGATCTTGATACATCAAAATGTTAAGAATAACAACATTAAAATTCATCAAATGTGAAGTGGATTGATGGATATAATATTTGCTCTCTTTTAGCCATCCCAAAGGGCCTGCTTTGACTTGTTTGTCATTCTACATGAAGTCATTAGAGATTTGCGAATGTTAACAACACATTGTACAGGATGAAATCTTCCTCGTTCAACATTGTTTGGCAATTGGTATTTATGCTTCCATTTTGCTGTCATTAACTGTTGTTATTGAGAGAACTTATTTGCAGCCTCGTCCTCCCAGGGCAATATATATTAATGCAACCAACATCCCAAGTCTGACTGAGGATGGAAAGGAAAACTAACACCTAGTAGAGAATTAAAGGTTATCTAAGACATGTAGGGACTGAAAATAACAATCAATATGCATGGAAATGAATCATAGAATGGAGCCTTAGTGGTGAGGTATCTACCTACAACTAGCCGTGCAAACCTTTCAATTCTAAACATGTACACCTACTGTTATACCCAGTGGGTGGTGTTGTGTTAATTTGATGGGAAATTGCTGTAGCACGTTTGTGGGTAGTTAAGGTGGAATGAAGTATTTACTTGGAATTGTAGAGATTTTATACTGAAAAGCAACATGTGTACTCCCTCTCCACTATATCAAAGGAAGAAATGTATCAAACCAGAGACAGGATTGTTTTAAGATAAAAATCTGTCGTTATGTACATTGAGGGCAGGCACATCACAGATAGTCTGACTGCCTAGAAAATGACACATGGTTGAAACTAAAAGGGCTGTTTGTGCACTTCCATTTCCTTTAGTGTATGTTCTCTGTGTGTGATGATGACATGCTAAGCCACTACTGGTAGACATGTTGTAACTGATTGATAGACAAGATGGGGGTCCAGTTAGAAACTGAAAAGCAGTAACAAGCAGGGCTGAAGGAAATCCAGCTAAGATGTGAACTCAATGAACTCTTATGACCGTGGCAACCAGGGAGATTTCACTGATCAAACCCAAAATAACAGAAACAGCAGGTAAATCTTTGACCTTGTATGAGTTGACATTTGGGACTTGAAGCCACATGAATAATATGTCAATCACTGGTATCCAAATTAGCTAAGCCTTCAAATCAATGAAGTTTCAGTGCAATTTTGTTTTTTGTGCAAATGTTGACATCACTTGTCTTTTCAGAACCGACCCATTAGCCATATCATTAATTGATGTCACTGCAAACCTAAGATTGGAGATTGTTTCAAAAATACAAATTTTCCTATCAGTGTCTTGGTTCATTTACTAACTTAAAAAAGGCCTTTGGTTTCAACCCATGCAAATAGGTCTGTGCATTGCTGGGCCATATGGACATCAACCAATAATTGAGGTGTGCTGATTTGGGGGTTGGCTTTAGCCAACATTATGAAATATGGAAAATGTGGATAACACCCACGCAAGGAGAAACCTAAAAACACTTGAATGTCATGCACCTTACGGGCATAAATCATATTGTTGTGATGTAAACGTGAAAATGCTCACATATGGATATTTATTACTAAAGTAATTCTTATGAACCAAAGGAGGATATGCAAATAGCCTAGCTGCTTACTGACCCTTCATGACCCTGACATGACCTCCCATGACCCCAAGTGTTGTGTGCTCCTCTGATAACATCTTCAGGCCATTGAGGTGCTAGCACTCTGAGGTCTCTGGTAATGGTTGAAAACAACTTGTAATTCTATGGTGCGTCAAAGCGTGAGACAGATTCATTTGTAACTGCGGCTACCGTTGGGACTGGGTTATTTATATTTGCACGTATCAAACGTTGCAGAACTGACTCTGATAAACATGGTCTCTCATTTGTGTAAGTCCCCTACTGCTGTTCATTGGTGTGTTCTGGAGTGACACAAAACGGTTGAAGGGATATTGCACATGTCACAATAACTCAACTGATAAGTGCTTGGGAAGAAAACATAATTAAGGTATCTGTCTTGGTGAGACTACACCCAGTAGCTTCTTGTAAGGTATTGAGGCATCCAGAGAGCACTGTCTGCAATCTCATTCACTATGGCTCTATATAATGACAGTGTGGACCTGTTGTTTTTCCTCCATACTGAAGTGACACTTATAATAAAGAGTCTGGTTCCTAAGTGAACAACAACCTTGTATGCTTATTGTGAATACAGTGAACTTGACAAAGAAACCCAAGTGGTAACCATGTCTATACAGTGATTTACAAACAATCATACAATCAAAATACATCAAAATTTCACACACAAAATCAAAATTGTATGAACTAAAATGAAAAATAAAATATAATTATAAAGATTTTGGCCAAGGCTTTAAAGTAATTGAAACCATGGAGGTAGAAACAAAGGTGCTTCAGTAAATAAAGTGAAGCATTTCTTAACTAGTTTTTCTTGGATTTTTCTTTGAGTCATTCAATCAATCTTGCACCATATCCCGCAGGACGTTGGCTCCACGAGTCATTAGTGATTACAAAAACAGTTGTGTAGCAGGCATCTGGTAAACATTAAGTATTTTTTAAATCTTGTAATACAAGCCAGGGTGATACATGAATTGACTACTGATTACAAAAATTGACATGCCTAATCGTCCCTAGCCCTATTACCACACTCCCCCTTGGCCACACCCCCTTGTAATACCCCTTGGTAACGCCCCCTTAGCCACACCCCTTGGTAACAAACATCGACCACACCCTTGGCCACACCCCCTTGGTAACAAACCTCGACCACACCCCGTTGGCCACACCCCCTAGTCATACCCCCTTAGCCAGACCCCTTGTATTATTACCCCCTTAGCCACACCCCCGGTAAGGCCTAAATCCATGGTCCAACAAGTGATAAGATTTAGTCCCAGACCTGAATCCTGTTGACTTGAATACACCTCTCACACAAGGAATGCAAACACTATCTATACAACCATTTTAGTGGTACAAGTGAATAAATGAAGCCTTGCAATTATAATTGTCTAGTACCAGGGTCAGAAAACAAATAAGTAATTAATCACCCCCTGGGATGAAGGTTGCACTTTATCTTACTGATGCTCAGTTGGTCTGAAGCACAATCATTGAGTGAATGTTGTGTGTTATTCATTGTGGGACATGAAATGGAAAATGAATCAAATTATTTCATTAAAATGTTGATAAGAAACTTACTTCCACTACGGATGCCGATTTCCAAGGAGCCGTTGATTACTGTATATCCAGCCAGTATCACGGTTTGTCCTACTGAGTTTACAATCAGGTCGCCTTCATGTACTAGTAAATTAATACACACAACATGTACATCAGTATTACATACAAACCTTCAGTATTCTCAGCACATTATTAATAAAGGTATAACAGATTTAATATCCCGCTTGGTTAGTTACGAGAAATATTCCTCCTAACTTGTAGTCAATCTGACATTTCTATTAAAGTACTTTCATGTAATGCAATTGTAATTTAAAAGAATCTTCATTCAGACTTTCAATTATGTTGGGAAGAAATCCCAGCCAGAATGCTGAGGTCAGAAACACTGTGAGAGCTCTGATTCTACTGTCTGAACTATGACATGTTTGAAATACCACGTATTAATGACAAGAATTCCTAGTTCTTACCATCAGGAAATGTTATCAAGCTTGGGTTTAATTTATATACAAGACTGGTTGCTCAGATAAAGTATGGTATGAACACAAACAGTACTAAATATGTGCGTCTTTCTTGTATCTCTCAAGGCTCTATATTTGGTCCACACCAAATTCATTTAAATACCAAAATATACTTGAGGAAGGAGACGACAAACCAAATTTAATATTGAGACATATGTTGTGTCAAATGCCAATCAGTTATTGTACCAAGCAGTGTTATCAATCATAGGAACTTCACTGGAAAAAAAGCGTTATTAATATTTGACCATGAGTTCAATTCATAGAGAATATTTTAGTTATGCTGGTGTTCCTTGAGGATGCACTACACTTTGTCATTAGTACATATTGTGTATGTACTTTGAACAGCAGTTTGTTTTCATTATTGCGGAGTTGAAATTTCAAAAAAGGAATTTCACATCGTGTTTTTGGACTACATGGATGTTATGTCAATCAAACTACTAGATGATGTAATGCATATTGGTAGTATAACTAGTTGACCCCATGTTCTCCATTATAGCATGAATTTGACTGCATGGCTTTCATATTGGCCCCCTGTTCTCCATAATAGAGTGCATTGGACTGCATTGCTTTTATATTGGCCCCCCTGGTCCCACGTCACTTGGGTTAAATTAATGTTTAGATACATGTACTGTATATCAGTCCCCTGCGCATACATTTGCTCAGCACAGAGAAATCTTGCTAGGTAAAAGCAGGTTATCAACCAATACGCAATGCTTTGCTCATACAGTTTACCAGCCAATACCCCATGTTTTGCTTACATATATATTGTACAGTTTACCAGCCAATATGCCATGCTTTGCTTGGTACTATCCCACTCCCCACACTAATTTTTGCTCAGCAGTTAATCACTATTCTTACTTACACAACTCTATGTGGGATGTATTAGATTTATATTGGACCTCACAGTCTTTAGGATACATTAATGACTCTTATATTTCCCTTCTGGTCCTAAGAAGTACCTTTTGGACAGGGTCCTTCGCACTGTTGACAAAAACGTGAGTTGGAGATGTTAGTGATGTAGCTGGTTGGACATTCCTGAATACAATGCCCTTTGTGAAGCTTCCATTTAGGAGGACATTCATCAGCTTGGATGCATCGGTGACTTTGATACTAAATGGGAAAACAAAACAAGAGTAACCATAGTAACTGATTATTTCTAATCATCACAAAATGAAAAGCCAAGCCTCCTACAATCTACAATGACTCTTAAGGTTTTATTTTTGCAATTTTTATTGACACCATTCTCTTAAGCCTAAAAGCCTAGTGTTAGAGCATAGTGGTTAGAGTTAGGGTTAAGCCCATGTCAAAGTTTGTTGTGAAGAAATTGGTGGTCAAACTGAATAGCTTAACAAGCTGATGGTTAAAATGAGTAATCGATGGTCAACTTTTAACTGATTGTCAAACTGAGTAATTGATGGTCAATCTGACAATTTGATGGTCAATCTGACTACTTGATGGTCAAAGAGAGTAACTGACCCAAAGCTACATGTTAACAATCAAACTTCTCGTTTAGCATAACAGGCAATCTTAACCATCACTTATTATCATTCTGTATGACCGTATTAAAAAGCCCTCCATTTATAAAACCTTACCACATATGTATTTGCTGGGCATCTATCTATACATCTGCCATTAAGGATAAGGTTACGACAAGCAATGCATTCTCTATCTGAAGGTCCATCACATCCACCAATGCATGACTCATGACAACAAACAAGAGATTCATCACAGGCTGACTGGCAACGAGAAGGGCATACTGCAGGGGGAAAAACAAAACCAAACACAACACTATTATTTGTCTTGTTTACTGACTTTCTTTAGAGAATCGTTGTAAAGTGTTTATACTGACACTAAAGTTCCGAACACACGATTCATGTTGAGTCTTACTCACTCATTAACTTGCAAATCAAGATGGCTACCAATGTAATTCACTTCAAACTGAATCTAATTGCCAATGGCAATTT
The DNA here is from genome assembly GCA_037783415.1 of Leptasterias polaris. NCBI lineage: Eukaryota > Metazoa > Echinodermata > Asteroidea > Forcipulatida > Asteriidae > Leptasterias > Leptasterias polaris. Next base: position 559,803 of record JAZGTN010000127.1, read on the forward strand.
AAAAAAATATGCATTGTACATGAAGATGCTGACCCACATGCATTTTTAATTTTATGCACCTTCTGAACCATCATTTAAACATGGATGAGTACAAACAATGTTACGTTGATAATTAATATTGTTTCAGTGTCCAAGGCTTCAAAATACCCACTGGACCACGGACCACTGGCCAGAGTCCAGGACTTTCATGTTTTTAGAGGGTAAGGCCATTTTCAGCTTACAAAAGCCACTTCCAATGGATAATTGTTAGGTTTATAAGAAACTTTTTAAAGGGCACCAAAGTCAAGACCTCAGGGCAACAGAGGCTATGGCCTCCATGGCCCCCTGTGTAATATCACACCTGAATGTCCTGTCATTTTTACACTGAAGTACAACCAAACTGAACAAGTTCATGTGCAACAGTCCAGTGCTTTTCTAAACACTGATTTTGTTAAAATTGTCTAATGAGTTCTTTCAAATTTCAATTGTATAGGCCTACCTCCTTTAAAAGTTCAAGTGTAAGTATTGAACCACAAGACTTTGGTGTCTTGAAGATTTCAAGAAGCTTGAGTCCTAATGCCTCTTAATATTAAGGACATTTTTGATACATCTCTTCCACTGACACATAATTGGACCAAGACTATTTTGACTTCACAAGTGAACAGAGCCAAAACCAGAGTGAAATACAAAGCCCTAGTTTCCGTAGATCAGTGTAGCAGGATTACAAGATGGCAGAACACTGATAAATTTCAAGAAGGAAATCTAAGGCTTATAAGAAAATAGATTCTATGTTCTGTAACCCGAGTCCATTATACCTCACTGCCATGACAGACTCAAGCAAGTAGTCCTCTCATATCCAGGACAGATCATACTATTCCCTTAGCCATTAGGAAGTTATTTGCAAAGACAAATTTAGTGTAATGACCTGCCTTAAGTTCAATCCACACTCTTCTAGAATGGTTTCAATTCTCAAATTCTTGTAGTGAAGAGAGGAGACCCCAAAATACTTTATGTCTAAAGTGAGTTGATTTTTTTTCTGACCAAATCAATAATAATATCAACTGTCAATTACAAATGATTATGCTTGAAGTTTAACAATGATTTTGTAAATGGGCATTGGGTGTTGTTTTGTTTTTTTGAAGAAAAACAAACTTGACACATTTATATCAGACATGCATGAATGCACCATTTAGTTCCTTACTCCCATCACTCAATTATTTCAGCTACATTAAATCAAAACAAATGGTGAAATTTAAACCCTCACAGCAGAGGGGAATATGAGCAACTAGAGATTGAGTTTTTTGTTTACTACAAAAACAAGGTGTTCGTGGTGAGTGATTGAATGAATAGGTAACGTCATTATACCTTATCAATCCAATTCCTGGTTCAGGAGTTATGAACTTTTCAAAAATTAAACATGAACTTCCGGTTTGGACCGGAAGTCGAGGTCAAATAGGGTCACATGTTGATTAGTTTATGAAGACCTTTCAGATGATGTATAGATTGAAAAAAACCAATGTGTGGTTCAGAAGTTATGATATTTTGAAGTATAAAGTTTCAACTTCCGGATTGAACTGGATTTCAAGGTCAATAGAGGTCACACTTTATAGTGTTGGTTAAGTTACAAAAGTTTCAACTGATGATGTACAGAAAATAAACAACCAATGAGTGGTTCAGAAGTTAAGATTTTTTCAAAAAATAAATTTTAACTTCCGGTATGAACCGGATGTCAGAATCAATAGAGGTCACGCTTAGTAGCGTTGGTGAAGTCTCCGATGTCCTTTCTTTGACGAATAGATGATAAAAATTTAATAAGTGGTTCAGGATTTATGATTTTTAAAACATTAAAAAGCAACTTCTGTCTTTAACCGGAAATCAAGGTCAAACGGGGTCACATAATGTGTAGCGTATGATTAGTTTATTACGACCTTTCAGATGATGTATGAATTGTTAAAATCCAATGTGTGGTTCAGCAGTTATGAATTTTTCAAATATTAGATGGACCACCTCTGTGATGCAATGCGAAATATATTCCTAAATGAACCTACTTCTAAGAGAATACGCTTGAGAAACATAATTTAAAGTTTGAGTGGCCAGGGCAAGGTTGTATACACAATAATACGCTATCGTGCGTCGTCAATGCGGGTCAACTGATGGGTGCGTGTTTTTCGTCCTTTTTCGACCAGATGTAAAGGTAAAAATGTTGTCATGTCTGTGCAAATGTTTGAGCAGGCTTAACGGTCTACACCCCGATACAAAAATTATGCTGAAATGATCAGTAGTTTTAAAGTTATGAATACGATAAGATAATTTGAAATTTTCAACTTCCGGTTTGAACCAGAAGTCAGTTCAAATGTTGTAAAGGCTCTGTGTACCATTTGTCAAACTTTTAACGGCCTACCGATGATGTGTAGATTGTACAAATCCATTTAATGGTTCATGAGTTAAAATTAATGGTTCATGAGTTAAAATTTAATTTAATGTAATTTTATACCCGATGACGTCATCATGACATCATCAATTGTGTGTCATCTTGATATCAAGGTCCAGCTATCTGATGAGTTTCAAGGTTCAATTCAATCTCAATCTTGAGTTATTGCGTAGATAAGATCGAAAGTTGTTTTTTGAAGGAAAAAAACGAAGGCGAACTTCGACCTAGGGTAACGACCCAGAAGTTAAGGTCATACGATTTTGGCGTTAACTTTTCAAATGTTGCCCCAGTCTTGGTCTATCAGATGCCCAACTATGAACATCTTAGCTTTCATATTCATTGAGATACAGCAAAAAGAAAATGGTAATTTTTCAACTTTAAAAACCTTGTAATTCGACACCTGATGACGTCATCATGACGTAATGACAACTGTGCCATCTTCATATTGAGGTTCAATTATCTGATGAGTTTCAAGGTTCAATTCAGTTTCAATATTGAGTTATGTTGCCGAGATGAGTTCTACGTAAGAAGAAGATGGAGAAAGAAAAAAAAATCAGAACAAAAACAAGTGTTCGTGCTGAATTGCACGAACACCTAAATATGAGACTCCAGGAGAGATCTATTGTAGGAACAGACAGAGGGGTACAGAGCAAAGATGTAGAAAGGGAGAATGTGTTGGATCATAGTGCGAGGACAGATGCAAAGCAAGCATACAGAACAAGCGTATTGCATGTGACCTACATCACAAGTATGCCTGTATTTACCTCTCACACATCAGCAATATAAAATATACTCTTCTTTGTTGTGTAAACAAAGTTGATCTCTAGATATTGCTTATGTTCAGAAACAGTGCACTCAAAGTACTTATGCAAATACACCTACAATGTTTACAAGTGACACTGGCCTATGATATGATGCCCACTCAATGGTGAATAATTGTACTTCATGTAAACTGCACAAATGCTTTGCATTCGTTGTGCTTCAAATGTACAGTGTACAGAGTTGAATGGAATTATCATCAACAAATTGTTTAGCATGCAACAATAACAAAACTATCATAATAAAATTAAAACTGTTTATGCCTCATGAAGAGTGTAGTCACAACCAAATTACAGCCCTGTAAATTGAAGTACTTGTTAATTTTATGTTCTGACGTACTTGTGCATATTTGTCTTTTATGAAATAGATGTAACAGGGAGGAAACAATCAAGTTGCATTAATTTCCATTACACAATTCATAAATCTGGAAGTAATTTTTTTTTTTAATGAAATCACCTGCTGGTCAGAGAAATTAATCATGAGTTTTTACAAGTCTTCATACTTCATTACAAATGACAACAAGAGAGTGCATTGGCTAAAACCATAGCAGTTGTTGTTTGTGTGATCGCTCGTTAACCAGTGTGTGCTTCATGGTGTGATCAGAAGATCGTGACCAAACATATTAAAATTAATTTGTTTTTTGACCTTGCAGGCAACGAGGGAGCTAATCAGGGATTGTGCATCCGAACAGACCTCATTAAAGAAATGTACATGTATCTTACAATCACCTAGTGGGATTGATACACATGGGTATTGTCTGGCTACAATGAGATATAACTCATCATTGTTTTTACCCTCAGGACCGTCGTCTTGACAGGTTGTTGTTTTATAAAAAGCACTAATCATGTAATGTGACATCAGGTAACAGGTATACATGTGACTTCTTAATTGTTATCCAGCGCCAGATGGAAGGAGTGAATCAATACAAGAAGAGGGATGGGTGTGGTTATGAAAGTAAGAGTGGTTCCCTAACAAGGAGTGTTTAGGTGATATAAAAGGGGTGGGGCAGAAGACAGGTTGCTATAGAAGGATCCAGTGATGATAGTTAATTGGGAATTCCTTTATACACTAAAACTAGCGTGTTTGTATCCCAGGACAAATTATTGGAGATAAAAATTGCTAGAGATTAGGCAAAGAGATGTTACAGAAATACATACAGGGTTTGAGCCATTTAGTTTGCACTTCTATCACTGACAAGATTTTTAGTATCAAGCATCCATTTCAAGCTGTTTTGTATCTTTGACAAATAACATCAAGTCAGATTGCAAACAGTCAGCTTCCTCTTCTCAGCATGGTATAAGTTTAATAATATCTGTTATCTAGAACAAACAGGTATCTTTCACCTCTACACCTCATCTTTAATAAACAGACAACACGTTCATTCAGTTACCACTCAGGGGTTAGAAGCAATGTGGCACAAACAGTGGTGTCTCTTTCTTTCATTTCCGCACAGAAACTCCTGTTATTCCCCTCCGCGGTAAAGTAACGGAGATTGCTTGACATGGACACGGTGGAGAGTCTGTGTAATCTGGGAGACGTTCCTAGGAATTGTTTGTCCAGTCGGACGTGTTATGCACAGCTGGATCGTTAATCAAAGGAAAGGCGAACAAAAGTCATCTATACAGACTCCAGATAATGTCTTTTGGATCCTCTTTTTCTGCTTGTTAAAATTATACCTTGTATAAGACTGCAATCATAGTGACTATTCGCATTAGTAATTTAACCCAGCTAAACCAACCAGTAGTTATCAAGTTTCAACTCAACTTATTTATCAATATAATGAAGACATTGTTGCAATAATTCAATAATAATGCCTAGTAGAACAGAAAGTTAAACCTTCTCACTCTCTTATTACAAAGTTGTAAACCGTTATAGAAAACAAACTTATTATATCTAAACCCAAGAACAGAATCGTCTGAATGTTCTATATGACTACACACAACATGTAGTCAGCTACCTGAATGATAACTCTACCCCCTGATGTATTTGGTTAGAGAACCTCCAGAATCCTCCAATAACCTCTACTCAATGGTTAATCAACCTCCAAATGTTGGATTTGTACGCCTGCTCCATTTATCAGCAATTGTTGTTTGAGCCTTCAGTATCCTAAACTTCAAGTCAGACAACTTCTTGATGAATAGAATTTAGAATGAGTTGTGAGTCTTAAGATTTGAATTGAATAAACAAACTGCATCCAACCCTACAGAAAGGAATCCAACACAGATGACTACATGTAGTTGATGATACATTGTAAACGTACAGTAGTTTCCCTCAATACATTGTAATGCTTGCGCTGAATTTCTCTGTATTATAAAAACATTATCAAAGAATGCATTTCAAAATGTTGGTTTTGAAATAAATTTTGTCTGATTTGGTCTTCAGTCAGAGTTTACTTTTTACAGCAACTCGTGCACCGGTTTTAAAAGCAATCATATACATGTAGCAAGCAGTCCTGCAAGATTGAACCTGGGTTGTCAACAACGCTGCAGTGTCCTTTTAAGACTTTTAAGGGTGGGGAATGTAATGCAATAAGTACATGCAGATATACAACCATCCAGCCTTCATGATCCAACACACTCTGTCTTCAAGCAAAAATCCTTCAGCTCATCTCACTCCTCCATCCCTCCTCCAATCATAAACAGAGACTAAAAATAAGTGCTCATTACACACAATATCATCTTGGATTAGAGTTTGCATCTAACCTTCCCCCAACCCCATCAAAGCATCAAATCTAACATGAATTTCTCTGCTCTTAAAGTTATTCCACTGAACAAATGTAGTGGAGATTAATAATTTGCAGAATTTCTTCTGGATGGCGCGCAATATAATCCCGTCTATCTTCAGTAATTTCCCCATCTTCAGCTCTGCATGTCCAGAAAGTACAAGGCACTTTACATGGAGACTCTTATTCTATGTATCTAAGCAGGTTTGACATTTTAAGTCGTGTAAAAAAAAATATATAAAGCTCGCTATGTCACACAATGTTAAATGCACAATGAGAACAAACAGATGTACATATCAAGTCCCATGAACGTAGAGACTGAATTCAAGATGAGATTATATTCTCATTTTTATGACGGGATATTTTAGGAGGGAAAAAGCAGGTGGTGTTGGTGAAGTTATTTGAAAGATAAGGACTTCAGAAGCATTATTTATATTTCAATTTGTTTTGAATGTGAATTACCTGAAGGATATTATATTTGGAGAGATTCAATCCCCCGAAAGATGTTGACAAGAAATTGTTTACGATTTTTACTTCTGACCGCACCTCAGGCAGAATTCCTGCTCAGAAAATATTTGGCAACAGCATCAACAACGTAGATCTGTGTTCCAATATTCTTGTCTTACGTTGAAGGGAACAGTTCATGCTATAACCGACAGCGTTTTACATGCACAATTAGTTTTTGTTTTGTCAAGTTCAAAGAACTGTCATGCAACGAACACATGCAAAGCTTTTTCACCTTGGGTGATAATTTATCATAACTGAGAAATATTAAACTGTCTACCACTATTCTGCTTAGTTCAAATAAACACGGTCATGTCTTACTCCACCAAAATAGACATGACCACCCCCCCCCCCACCCCAAAGCTGCCTGGGAGCAATTTTAGAGTAACCCCTGATCTAGTTTACAAGACAAACAGTTTGGTTCATGATGTAAAACGCATCACTACCCAATGTGTCATCATGTATTCTAACATGTCATCAACGTATTATAACGCAATGGGAGATCGTCGTGAGCATCGGCACTGTGAGCTCAAGCACACAACGCCATCAGTCTCCTCGTCTCCTTGTCAATATTAAAATGGGTTTCCTTCCGAGAAGGGCCATGAGCTGGGATGATTGGGTTAAATATTTCATGCCGAGCTGTGACAGCAAGAGTTGTAAACAATACCATCATGCACCTGGGATGATGAAGGGTTGATGGCTGCGTTGATCCTGAGTTGGGGGGGGGGGGTGATGTCAGTGTAGCATGTGTAGAGATATTTAATATAACATGGGTGTGTTCAGTGGTGTGTCACTGTGTTATCATATCAACAGAACTGGGCTTGGGTTGTTTAATTATGTGGGCTTGCCACAGAATTCAGCGTTGCCGATCACAATAACAAGTTGCTTTGAAATGTTCTAAGTCATCATTCCAGTAATTTGCATTTTAATTGGCAATACTTCGTTATCGAGTTAAGGATGGTCTTTGGCATTAACACAAGAAGTGGTAGGTGTATTTTTTTTTATAAACGCAAAATGTCAGGTCTTTTACAAATATTTTCTGACGATAAAAACCTTGCAGCATTGTTTTACAATAAACTGGGGAAAAAATACTGTTATGCCAGTACATGTAAATGTGCACCCAATGTATAATGTGTGTAACTCAAGACATACAATGTACTTGTCCGGGGTTATTCATTTAATAAGTTGCAGTTATTATGAATTAATGGTGAAGTTGACTGACAGAAAAACATTGTGTTTCCCACATGTTGCATTTAATACACCAGGTGTCATCTCAACCCATTGATGGACCATGTGACACAATGACATCATTATTGATAATATTAGCCCTGGGGTTAAGCTATGACAGTTATCACCTAGAGAATGGTCAATGAAACTTAAAACATCTACCGGATATTTTTCAGAAAAGAGAGATTTATATCGATCTTATTTACTAGTTTACTTGACCTAACCTTAACATGTACAGATAATTGATAAACTACAGAGCAACAATCAGTGATTGGAATGACTGAGAATAGAGGAAGGACTGACTGGCTCTGGCAAGGATGGGAGAGGACAGGTTGGGTGGGGGCAGGCTGTGTGGGGGCAGGCTGAGAGAGCAGAGCTTGCTGGGAGGGGGCAGGCTGAGAGGGCATGGCAGAAATGTCTCAGAGTGCAAAGTAAAACACCGTTCTGTGAATAGATTCCCTGTCTAATTATTTCTCCATTAGGGCGGAGGAAGATCAAAAATGTCTTACACCGGGGTGCTGCAAAAGGACACCGGTGTAGAATCAACAGTCGAACTGGCCTCCCTCATGCAAGACCGACTTACTTGGAAAAGCCATACTCGAGCCCGCCTGTGGGCGACCGAATATCAATATCAATATATTAGGGCGGTGAATATCTCCCCTTCCGCTTCTTTAACTAGTGCAGTATCACTGGTTAATTAACACAAGCACTTACAGACCAGACAAGGAATTAGCAACGACCCTTTTAAACAATACTTTTAACTTAATCAACATGGAGATGAAAATATGCAAAACAAACAACTCTTTCCAAGTTTATTTCGCCTTGATGTACATGTATGTGTACGTGCAACAGATATCCAAGCACTCAAATGCACTCCATGAAAACTAACCTTGCATTAACAATGGTAATACGCAGAAGACAAATTCAACAATCAACAACATTTTGACCTTGCAGATGTCATGCACATAACAAACAACTCTGTCTGCCTGCAACTGTCTATAAACAATTCCACCCTATATGTATGATTCAAGTACATGCACATGCATTGGTTTATTTTGCTTACAGCTTAAAAAATAAAATTTTGTCAGGATATTAAAAGACATTGTGGTGTAGACTGGAGGAGAACAGAAAGCTACAAGTCCAACCTGAAGGAGACAGGAAAAACTAAAAAATAGTATAACTAAGATGTGTAACTGTCATCGTTAACTACATGTACATACACTAATTCAGTATTAGTGAGGACCTAAGATCAACAAATGTCTACACTTTAGACTTTAGAATATCCACACTATATTTAATTTTTCATGAAAAGCCTTTTTTATTTGTGGTTATTCATCCCAAAATGAGGACAATTATTTAAGGAAAAAACAAATCAAAACTCAACTCTCAAAACAACTTTCAAATGAAATGAAATCGGCTTTAAGAACGCCATTCTCTCATGTAAGGGCAAGGACTAACATTGCTGATCAAGAAACAATATCAAGAATTAATTTGTTTCATCTTTGAAGACACAAAACTGAGGAGGTAATTATTTCTGTAAATGGCTTCCTTGTTGAATGTTATAAATAGCCATTGGCTAATGTTCGTTAGCAAGGACAATGGAATACAACGTGTACATGTACGAGCTACATAGAAAGGGCAAGAACTCCTGGACTTGTACGCACGTGTATGACAACTAAACAGGTGTTTATTTCCTTTCTCATTGATGATACAAATCCAATTATCTTCTAGCTCCTATATCCCATCCATCTTTTCACCAACTTGCTTTTAGGTTGGTCAAAACTACAATCGCGGCCAAAATGCTTTGACAACGTGACAATAAACAAACCCTCCCCCGCTCAATGTTGCTATTCCCAGATGGAGTGCAGACCGCGCAATGAGAGCCAACATTGAATGGGGGCCGGGGGCATGGGGCCTAACGAGATATGGCCGGGATTGTAGGTCCTATCCAAACTGTCATCGAGAATGATATTTCAAAAGTTTCTCTACTCCCATGTGATGTCCTCCTGGCGTGTATGAGTAGTCACTGTCTGTAAGAATGGCTACAGCTGTGGCTACAGCTTGATTGCCATGTTAATGTGCACTGAAGCATAGAAGACTCATAGCAACACACTTGCCAACAGCCACAGCCATAGCAGACAATTCAGACACAGCTCGAGACAGCTTACAGAAGTTCCAGCTAAAACAAACATCTTTATTCTCTTGAGGGTTATTTTTAGCTCCTTTTCTCTGAAGTCAACTGACATTACCACACATGGTACTTGTCATGTTCTATCTGGGCTTTTGAAATATTTCATCAATTTTTAGAGAAATATCGTTCAACTGCAACAACTTAGGTTGTCAAACCAAGGTGTAGGCAGCTTATGATAACTACAGTAGGGTCCATGATGGCTCAAGAAGCAAGCCAGTCTAAATTGGGATTGGTTTGCTTTCAATGTTCTTATCCATTTTTTCATCTCGCACGGTGTTGATACAAAATGAAAAAATATTGTGGGCTATTGAGAAGACAGAAAGCAGGTCGAATCCATGTGCTGGAAATACCTGACAGGATCAGATACAACTGCCAGTGCAATTGTTTATAATGCAGTAGTCATCTTTAAGAGAAACAGAGCTTGGGTACCTGGTTATGTTCATTTGTTGCACAATTTGAATGCATTGCTTTGTATGAACATGGAGCAAGAAGGTGTTTAGTGGTCAGGGGAGGGGGTTGTTACTGAGCAAAATTGGAAAACGGTACAAAGAATTATCTTGAAAGTGGACTTTTGAAAGTTTTGACAGAATCAAAAATGGGTAAAATGAATTTGTATATTAACATTGATGTACAGTTGCAGTTGGATCTGAAAGGTTCACCCTTTCAGGAGACAACAAACATTATAAAATATAACAGCTATGTCTCCTCTCCGGTTACTATGACAACATCCAAAGATGTCATCACATTGACACAGAGTGTTTTTTTGTGGCGGTAAAATGAAGAACATCATTAGGTGATCTTACGTTATAAATAGCTAATTATGATCTTAATTTCCCATCAGATTTTAGCTCAAAAGGTCCTTTATTTCTCAATGGTGTGTGATTTGTTAGTAGTCGATTCTAATTCAGATTTTATCGTCAATATCAAGGGATGAACAATAATCTACTTACCAATTAACAACAGCCTTCAGAATTTTATGTTAAACACACACAAAACCTGGCATACTAAAATTCAAATTTTTATTTATTTATTAATGTTTTTATTTTTTGCTGTCATAACTTCCTAGTAATATCAACAATCAACCAAATACTGGCTATACCTTAAAATAAATCATCCCATTCCAAATACACTTAATAAAATTTCATGCAACTTAATCAAAATAACATCCAATATATACACTATATATTCTCGTTTTTTTTAATAAACAAATTAGTTCACTGGAAATTCTACCACTCAATTATGATGATGGAGAGTGTGTGGGCATACCTTGATTGTACTGGAACAACCCATAGTTATTAGGGTGGTTATAAGCAAACAAGCCCATAAACCTAGGTTCATGCAGAAGAACTACGACATCAATCTTATGTAGAATATAAGCGGTAAAATAGAACGACTACAAAGAGCTACAATCCATCTCCATTTATTCCCAAACTCATCATTATCTTACATCAATACAATTATGAATCTGTAGGTTTCAACAGAAACAAGACTGATAATTTGACTGATGTTTATTGCATGTGGATACATACAAAAAAACAGATGAACCCACATGAAATTAATGAAAAGAGAATGTTTATTAATAATATCAATCAATGGATGCCTAGAAATATGATTTATTATGGTTGGTTGAGAGAACATGTATGTGTAGTAATTTATGCTATGCGCAAGCTGCAAGATTCAACTGGTTTTCAAGGAATTGTTGTTGCAAAAACACATTATTTAACAATCATTAACAATGTCAATTTATCTGAATTACCTCGTAACAAAACCCTGCTAACTGATCTTTTCGCTTTTACTTGTAACTAGAGATCCATTGTAATTCTACCTCCATGAAGCTTGGATGAAAGTAACTGGAATCAGACATGCAACTTTGTAACTAAACATAAATGAGGAAATGGCCACACCCAGTTAACCGCTTTGATTTTCAGTTTTCTATCGCATACGATAAAAAAAAAAACGAGAGGAAATCAGCTGAAAAGTTGCAATCCTTTGTCATTAATTGTAGAGCAGTGCAAATTGTGCATGGTGTTTCCAGAGACGGAGCCAGAGACGGAGCCAGAGACAGAGCCAGAGACGGAGCCAGAGCCAGAGACAGAGCCAGAGCCAGAGACAGAGACAGAGCCAGAGACAGAGCCAGACACAGAGCCAGAGACAGAGCCAGAGACAGAGCCAGAGCCAGAGACACGGACACGGACAGGGACAGAGACACAGACACAGACACAGAGACACGGACAGAGACAGAGACACGGACAGGGACAGAGCCAGTGACAGAGCCAAAGCTGGAGCCAGAGACGGAGCCAGAGCGAGAGCCAGAGACAGAGACGGAGCCAGAGCGAGAGCCAGAGACAGAGACGGAGCCAGAGCGAGAGCCAGAGCCAGAGACGGAGCCAGAGACGGAGCCAGAGCAAAGCCAGAGACACAGACACAGACACAGACACAGACAGAGCCAGAGCCGGAGCCAGAGCCGGAGCCAGAGCCGGAGCCAGAGCCGGAGCCAGAGCCGGAGCCAGAGCCGGAGCCAGAGACGGAGCCAGAGACGGAGCCAGAGACGGAGCCAGAGACGGAGACAGAGCCAGAGACAGAGACGGAGACAGAGCCAGAGACAGAGCCAGAGACAGAGCCAGAGACGGAACCAGAGACACAGACGGAGCCAGAGACACAGACGGAGCCAGAGACACAGACGGAGCCAGAGACACAGACGGAGCCAGAGACACAGACGGAGCCAGAGACACAGACGGAGCCAGAGACACAGACGGAGCCAGAGACACAGACACAGACACAGACACAGGCAGAGACACAGACAGAGACGGAGCCAGAGCCAGAGACGGAGACACAGACGGAGACACAGACACAGACAGAGACGGAGTCAGAGACACAGACAGAGCCAGAGACAGAGACGGAGACAGAGCCAGAGACAGAGACGGAGCCAGAGCCAGAGACGGAGACAGAGCCAAAGCCAAGATTTGAAAAAGCCCCAGGTAGATTCAGGATCTGTCTTGAACTCTTACATGATTTTCCCTGAGAATTATAAAGCATAAAGTTTCCCTTTCCCCAAACCCCGACCCAAGGCGTTGGACTTCAATCATGTTCGGGCAAGTCTTCTTTTATGTCCATCAGCAAAAGATTTTAAAAAACTGCAAGAATCATTTTGAAGGGCATCAATGTCATGACCTGGGCAACGGAGGGCGGAATACAAAGAGCCTCTTTAGAACAATCTAAAAATAAATCGCCTTCATCTCAGAAAACAACTTTTATTTGTAAAAATCCTATGGATGATATAATTATTGGTCTATATATTAAAACGAAGGACGTACAGTGGGATGGATTTAGGGAGGTATCAGGAAAACAACCCAATGAAACAAACACTCAAAGGTTGTCATAGTTACCACCTCCAGCATAAGGAATTCAACTAAAACCAAGACGTGTTGATGAAAAAGCCTGGACAGGCTTTTGTTAATGTTTCCTTGTTTGTGACACGGCTACTAAGCAACGACCCTACATGTCAATGGCTGCTGGGCTATTTATTACTGGGTCGCGATGTGTTTGAGGGTACTGCTACTACAACGACAACGCCCAAATGAGAAAAACACTGCCAAATATTAACCCTATCCAATCATAATGGAGGAAAATGTCAGTGTGAATGCCAACGGAAGACATGTCCAATGGTTATGTATACATGACTATGTTGTTTACATGATTCAACGGGGAATTGCCAGCGACGTAACAAACATCTACGCTGAGTGCCCTTCCCGAAAATGACAAACAACCAGGTTTTGTAATTCAATCAAGGCAGGAATGAATGATTGGTATTCATGCGTTATACAATTTGTTCGGTGTGTCCGGGCTAATCATTATGCACAATATGTTTTTGTTAATTTATCACTTTAAGTGCATTTGAACAAGTTTTGCATGTTAATTAGTTAACATTTTAAAGAATAAACACAAATGGGATTATTGTTGCTTTTTTCCTCTACGCAAGTGGTCATGATTAGTAATCCTTGTTAATTAAAATGTGATTATTTTTCTTTCCAGTCTCAATTTGTTTATTTTAGCTTTACTTTAACAAGGCTGTGTGCCAAAATAAGAAAGTAAAATGGGTGATTAGTATTTGTCAAAGCAGAGTCCGTGATGTAACGTAATTAATATGTTTTGTTCAAAAGGTTGATGCTCTATTTAAGTCATCACATCCAATCATTTCTCTTTTAACTTTAAAATGCTCGCAAACCATCATGGTGAAATAATTTTTAGCTTTTGTTTGGACAATGGTTTTTAAAATTATGAGACTCTGTTTTTGTTTTAACAATGTTTTTTTCTTCTTTTCCAAACACCAAGTTTAAGAGTAGCATTCTTAAACATCAGACATTATAATCTCACGTGATTCCAAATGAAGGTAAAGGTGACATAGAACCATGAACAAAAGAGCTGTTAGCAGAATTGACAAATCAATTTAATCAAATTTAGATCAACTTTTTTAACGAGATTCAAGAACCAAAGTGATTAGACTCTTCTTGAGACATGTTGATCACCAATTAAGTCACACACAAAAATAAGATGGCTCCCATCAGATAGCCTACATCAAAGATCCATGCAGTACTAACAAAAAAACTCCAAAAACTAAATAAAAAAAGCTGGAACTTTGGCTCAGGTTAAGGGTCCTTCAGTGACTTGGAACAAATGCACACAGAGACAAAGCAGTAACCCGAAGCTGTAAGGAAAGCCATTGTTTCTGAAAAGGTTTAAATTCAGTATAGTTTCCAGAGGTTACCCCTTCCTACAGACGGCCTTGACTGTAGAGTTCATTGAGGTCATCTAGTCCTGCTGTTGTCTGTCCCCATCTACTGCTGGAAAACAGATGGTGCTAGAAATAGCTAGAAATAGAGAACTTACATATAGGACACTCTACCTAATGATACATGTATTAACCTCATTCTCATGAGACTGAAATAGATGTAAAAACTCATCTGTTAAGACCAATGGTCTAAAGAAAGATCCTCTGCTGGATGATCAGCCTACTCAAGTCTGAGGAGGACAATTATAAGGACAGAATCATATTTTTATATCAGCAAAATTATTAGATGTGGACAATGAGCTCCAAATATAATGTGCTGTTGTCAGAGTTATCCAAGTTGAAAAAACAAGGGAGCCAAACAAAAATAAAATGTTTTGAAAAATATTTACCTATAGGTATAGAATAACAACCAATTTGAAAGAAACCCATCCATCATTCCTCAGAATGGCCATCCAACCATGCCACATAAAAACAAATTGATGTTTAACTTTCACAATCGTGGTGTTGGTTCCTTGTGCCATGCACTGTTAACCTCATAACATGATCTACCAAATGTACACATTTTCACATGTTGGTAGTATGTCTCCCCCTTTCTTAATCCCATATGCACCATCAATGCCATTCTATCAAGGGTGTTAGCTTTCTCGTTTAGCCTGCCATGGCCTTCAGCTTTCAGGGACGAACAATTCAAGAATACCAATCACTCTAGTTTATCAGATCCCTTTATAAATGGGAACAGAACAGAAATCTGACAGAGAGAGAAGAAAACAAAAATCACAATAAATAAAATGGAGTGAAGGAATGTGGGGTCCCACATACAAGCAAACTTAAGTTTCTGCAAATATTTCAACCAACAGGTACTTTATTGTTCAGCTTTTGGGACATGAAAAGATGATTGATTGCCCAAACCCCTTTTATTGGTGCAGTTATTGGTCTATTGTACTTCTAGGCATTCTTACATTAAACTCTGTATTTAGTTCAGTACATGAATTCCGGCAATAACACACCTGTGATTTAAGTACCCTACAAATGTAGAAATAGTTTCTGGAAGTTTCTTAAGGAAGAATATTCCCAACTACTGTGATTTGGTTTGTATTCCAACCATCACAAAGTCACAATGTGAAATTTAGAGACATGGATCAAAGTGGCCGGAGGGTGCATTAATGATATGCAGATTCAATTAATCAACAGGCTCCTTATCTTCAAACTAAATTGTGAAATATCATTTTAACAGTTGCTCTATTAAAACAAGAAACTAGCATGACAAAGTTAGGAGATTTGTTATTTCATAAGATACATTTGTTAAAACCTAGAATAAGAAGATCCATGCTAATATCACCTACAGGAGCTACAGCTTTTTGAATGAAAACAAAAGCCTTAGGATTCTAGATCAGGTGAAGCTTCCTCAGCTTCAGGTATCACATGGTATCAACATGAGAACGATTACCAAGCATAATCTCATAAATTACACTTAATGTCCATACATAAATCAACCCAATCCTCAGATCCATTGTAATAGTATACTGAGTGTCAAGGTTACATCAGACAATAAAGACAAGTTCATCAGAACGACTAAATGACCCTTCCCTTGATTCCATTGCAACCATCTAGTTGGTTGACTAATAACACCATGTCTCTATATGACTAGGATCACTACCGTCCAGTTCAAGTGATGGTAAACTAGTCCATGTTGTTACAAGTTCACCAGATGACTTTTGACCTACTGCTTACTGCTCTGTTCAGGGCTGTGGGCTTCTTTCCTATCTCCCAGGAGGGTAATTTCACCCAGATTGGGTTCATCCAAATAGGTTCACCCAAAGGGTTCACCCAAACGGGTGACAGGATGGTCTAGTACTATGATGAAGGAGACCATTTGGTTCAGAGCAGCCCTTAGGAGATGCCTTGAGGAAGCACAAAGGAGTTGGATTAGAATCCAACAAGGCACTCATGCAGTCAGTCCGCACTGCACACAATATCCGTTCCTTTTATCTGCAGCGTATGCACGAGTTTCGGGAGCTTGACCTCTCCATGAATATTTAATGAGCGTGGTATAGTCTCAGGAATTTCACCAATTTCTTGTGATCAAAGTAATTTTCTGTCAAAATATTTACAGATTTGTAAAGATGAATAACCGACCTTTAATCCAGTTGTACAATTTAATGATTTCGTTGTCAATTATTAGTGCTAAAATAGACCCAAACATTTTGTTTCAAAACAAAACATTTTGCTTCGTAAAACATGGTGCTAACTATTAATTTTCAATGTTACCACAACGTATTTTGGGGCTTACCGAATAGATAAGGTTATATTCTTTCCAAATGCTGTACTTTTTACATTCGATTTTATTTAGCTGAGTCAGGGCGCTCGTTTTGCCAACACTTCTCACAATTTAACGTTAACGTCTGTTGGTGAATATGCCGTCATGATCGTTTACGGATTTCCTGATCGCTGATTGGTCAACCGCGAAACGTCACACTCCTCCACTGTACATACCCGGATGTACTTGTAAACAAGCGCGTGGGCCGCTGTTACCGATTGTTTGTTGGGGTCTTTGGGGAAATATTCAAACTGACGGATTGGTGGCCTAAGCAAATGTTTTATAGACGATTTTGCGTACTTTGAGAACAAAGGATATAATTTAAAAGGGGGTTGATGGTCTGAATAATGATTAAATTATTAAATTGGGGAACAAAAGGTTAAATTTTGATGGTCAGATGCAAATTTCAAGTAGAAGTTTTACTACTGGTTTATTCAGAAATTGAAATATTTTTATTCGAGAAGACTTTTTTAAATCATGGTCAGGAATGACTTGGGTAGTTGGATGGTTGAAGGGTCAAAGTCCTATTGTTTGGGTCCTTTATTAAACAAAAATAATTAAATTCTTCATA
Source organism: Leptasterias polaris (assembly GCA_037783415.1). Lineage (NCBI taxonomy): Eukaryota > Metazoa > Echinodermata > Asteroidea > Forcipulatida > Asteriidae > Leptasterias > Leptasterias polaris. The sequence continues at coordinate 577,353 of JAZGTN010000127.1, forward strand.
CAACAAAAACTCAAGTGAGCAAGATGTTTTATATTACACCATCAATTCCTTTATTTTAAGTCACATACACTGCACCAACATATAATTATCAAAGATAAGGCACAGTTCCAAAAAGTTCAGCTGCTTCCATTTAAATGAAACAAATAAAAATGTTCAAATTAAAAAACTACCTGTACTCAATTGGTAGATTTTTTTTTTTAATCCAACAAGAGAGTACAAGCACAGATGTAATAAGAAAGATTTTTGGTAAGTTGTGACCTGTAGGTTGGCAATGTTTAAATGGAATTTTTATGAGACAGTTTATTGCTGTTGCTGAGTGGAAAGTTTAATAACAGTTGCTTCAATTAAAATGAATAAATTGTACATGTATTTACATGTTTGGTACATGTAACTGAACTAGTTCACTTGTTGACATTAATAAAATTGCTACCCAAAACAAGTTTGAGTAAACTTCATACCCGCAGACTTTTAGAAGACAAACTGTTCAATGGCAAGCTAGCTCAACTTAATTTTTAAACAAGAAAGTAAACAAGAAAGTAAACAATCGCAATCTCAATTAGCTTCAAATTTCCCGCACCACCATAAACACAGCTCTATTTCGCTTAAGACTAACTGGGCAGTTTCCTTCTTCCCCACACCCTCCATCCTATCCGTCCCCCCTCTCACAAACCAAAACCTGTTCCCCTTGTGGCTTTGCCTTCTAACCATTTCCAACCCCCCCCCCCCCCCCCACCCTTTTAAAGAACTATCCACATGACGACTCATACGATTTTTTAAGCTTTAGTTTCCATACACGATTCTTCATCAACAGGGGGGAGAATATTCATAAATGACAAAACCTTCAGCTTTTTTAACACTTTGCGTGCGTTCCGGTTCTACTATTTTATTTGTGAGTCCTCTTAAAATTGTTTAATTATGGTGCATATATCGAATACCATCAAAATGTTTTTTGTGGTCACACAAAGTCTCATCTCATGGTTTGCTTGCACACGGCTACATATGTTTGATTTCACTCTTCCCTCCACACACTGCACTGATCTTTTGGGGTGGTCCATACACAGGCTGTTGGGATGGCGGCTGTGGGTCTGGCCATTTAAGCCAGCGGTCTAACCTGGAATAATCAAAATGAGACAAAAATTTGTCAACAAAAGTACATTTGGAAAAGGGAGTTGTGAAAAAGGTAACAAAATCTAACCAAGTGCACGTTGCAGAGTTTAGTCACACCAGCAATCCATAAATTTGAAAAATAGAACCGACTACCCCCATCCCAAACCAGCCTACTCCCACGATAGGAAGAATGGCCAAAACAAATATCAACATGGGCTCACATTTATAATAACCATTTCCACCAAGTGTAGCACCTGATTAGACTAGTTGGAGTAGACGATGATTCACATTTCAAATTAAAAAATCATTATCAAGCTAGCTGGCACAACTTGACAAAACCTTATGGGGTCACAATTTGTGCACGCGATCGAGTTGCGTCTTTTGCACTCGTAAAGTATGCCCAATTTTGGTCTGGAAAACCTTACATCCGATTCAGTAATGGTACTTTGTTGCAATTTTTTTGGAAAAGTAAATGGTGGAAAATTCACACAAAAACTAGTGGCCTCAGCTCATTTTTCCCGAGTCCAGAAGGTGCAGAGGGCAAGGCCAAGATCGAATCATTACCGTAATTTCTTGCGTATAAGACGCGGGGCGTACAAGGCGCAGGGTCGTGAAATTACCCAAAAAAATTCAAGCGTCAGCAGACAAGGCGCACCGCCGCACAAGGCGCATGATCTTACATGCACCTTTGACTGCAAACAGCAGACCGTATCGATACATCGCCAAAAAGGGGTCATTTTGTTACCCTAAAAGTACCACGCTAATCAATAAATGTGAATAAATAGAAATCACATGTGCTTGAAACATGTAGAGACATGTAGAAAAGTTCATTTTAAACTGAAACCAACCTACCGTTCAGCGTTTTCAGAAGATTCTTTCTCCCGTGTGTCACAAGGGGTTGAAGGGAGTTTACAGGTGACCAACAGAGGGCGCTACCACAGGGCTGAAGGGAGTTTGTTCAACAGAGGGCGCTACCATACGGGAAAAATCTCCTGCCATTCCGATGGGGACGTGACATTATTTTATACCACAAACATTTATTCAAAGACGTCGTTTCTCTGGTTTGTTTTTTCCAGTTATTTTATATCTTACTTTTAAGCTAAAATAAACGAAACAGACACTTATTGAAAGACTTCGTTTCTCTCGTTGGTTTTGTTTTCACTACAGTTATTTTATGTCTAACTTTTGAGCTAAAATAAACGAAACAATTAACTAAACTGAAGGTCACTTCCCCGACATGGTCGCACCTTTCACACAATACAGGTTGGGTGAATGTGAATCACCGTTCACACAATAGAGGTTGGGTGAATGCTTCCGCAATCGTTCTGATAGTCTTGGCCCAAGACGTCAGTGATCGATAGTGGATAGTGTAATGCGCTCGGTTACAACTCGTTACAGCGCGCCCTCTTGTGGCTTGAATTACCCAACTTGACTAGTTAGTGAGATAGCTCTCCCTAACTATAGCTAGTCAAGTTGGGTAATTCAAGCCACAAGAGGGCGCGCTGTAACGAGTTGTAACCGAGCGCATTACACTATCCACTATCGATCACTGACGTCTTGGGCCAAGACTATCGTTCTGATTAATCTGAATGCAGTATTTTCGGTACGAAATCGCGGCCACAAAAGAAGTGATGAACACGTTGCTGCATTGTTGGAATGAATTCACGGTCGTTATGTATAAGGACACGTGGCCACAAAGGCGGCTCAATACATCGCGTCATTGTCGGAATGAAAATCTGGCGACATTGTCTGGAGAGTTGAGCACTCTGGATAATGTACTAACGTCAACAATGCGTGGTGAGTTGATAGTTGGCGACCGCATTATTAACCTGACCGCAGCTACATTAAATAGGGCCTAGATTATTTGCACGTCGGCCGCGGTCATTTTGATCTCAAGCGACATCATACAAGGCGCACCGGAATACAAGGCGCAGTGATGATTTTGTGGTCTAAAACGTCAGATAAGACGCGTCTTATACGCAAGAAATTACGGTACATAGCGAGGCCTGAAGTCGGCCTCCAATACCAGGATAATCGCAAGTACTTGTTCAAATCGGACTAATCTAATGGGATTCATGTCATGTAGGCTGACATGTTCTGTTGTGTAAAATTGCACACGACACAGTACAATGCAATGACACTTGACAGTTGATGAGTTCTTCCTAAATGTACTGGCTGTGGAAGAGGGCTCGACAAAAATTTTAATAAAAATTGAGAACGCGAATATCCACACTACCCCCATTTTGTATTATTTTTATTTTGTTTATTAAAATAGGCCTAGTTCTAGGGGCTAGGTAAGATTAATTTTAAAAAAAAATTAATTAATAAAAAAACATGTAGGGTAGTAGTAGTAACACTAACGACTGGTCTATGAATGATTGAAAAGCCTGCCAAGAAAAAAACCCACGAAGCAGCCGACAGCATGCAACAGCCATGCGTGTGACCATAACGTGCACTCTAAAATCGGTTAAAAAACAAGAAATCTCGCGAAAAGCAGAAGTGCATCACGTTCCTACATTGTCATTGCCACACGCCAAAAAATATACTAAACGATAGCTTACACTTTAATCTTTCGATTTTTAGTGGTGTTATTTCCTCTTTTTATTTAGCTGGGTCAGGGCGCTGCAAACCAAAAACTATCCTAAATCAATCCCAACAATATCCCAAATGTTCGGTGGTAAAAAAAAGGGCATAACAGTCTTTCAAACTTAACAAATTTGGTATCATTCGACTCGGCAAATTGTTCTACGTGTACTTACCACGCCATCTTGGATGCCACCTGAAGCATGTGAGCATCGTGCCGTGTGCAAAAGGGGTCGTCGAACTCTCACAGTTTATCGCGCAAATCGCGCAGTCGGTTCTGCACGTTGGCTGTGCAGATAAAACTCGGGATTTGACCTCATTAACACACGCACTGCGGACTGACTGCATGCAGAAGAAACCGTCTGCTTTGTCTCTAATTGGTACTTATAGGTTAGTAGAACCTATAAATGTATATTAGTAGAACCGTTAGAACAAAGAAATACGTTGGAACAGAAAGTGTTCCTTTTATGGTTCAGAGGAAGAAACAAAATCAACATGATTTTATCACAAACTATTACCACAAAAATGACAAACGACAAAATCCCTAGATGACCAGGATATGGTAAATAAGGAAACTTAATTCATATTATTCAATATTCAAGTATCTCAATTATGATTTCACAAGTTTTTTTTAATATGATCGAGTTGGAAAACCAATTTAAAATAAAACGCATACGTACATCCAAGTGTCAAGAACTGCTTTTAACATGACATATTCCCCCTTCTCAAATGACTATGGGCAGAAACACAGTAATCAGAATGGATGAATACAGTTACCTATCTTGCTCATAAATTGCTTCAAGTTGAGTGAGACTACCACTCATCAAATTAAAAGCAAATACACCTGCCCAAGGCACATGCCAAGATAATCCCAAATGAGGTTTATCATACTCTCCCACGTATTATTTTGCTAGCAGTTTTTGAGACCCAGAAAGCTGACAAAGAAAGGTACAATAAAGCAACGAACTTCCAGCAAAGACTAGAGCAGGAAATTCAAGCGATTGGGAAGACCCATTGTAATATTGTCATCCAGTCATACACACATAATTTTTTCATTAACTTTAAACTTTTGCTTAACAAACTTTTATTTACAATAACAATAAACTTTTATTTACTAATTGTTTACACTAACATCAATTCATTCTTTTAGATTAAACCTCTGCTCCCAGCACCAACCTGCACTCTACATCACTCCCCTACCATGAAAAACATAAATAACAATAATAACAACACTAATATGTCAAATAACAAATATGCCAACATCAGCAATAACAAAATAATACAACATCAAAACATCTTCATAATTCATCAGATTGAATAGGCAAAAAGGTGTCAAGGCGTCAAGTGTTGTGGCAATTACTTAGTGTAGAATCCAGCAAAAAGTAAGAACTCTAATGACCTCAGTGTTAGAATCCAGGCCATCATGTGTGCAACTTATCCACCACCTGTGCCATAGAAGCTGTCATGGAACCTACTCACCTGCTTCTGTAGGGGTCTACAAGGTCTACAGTACCCCCTAGTGGGCTCTGAGAATTAACAAACCAGGGCCCTGGTTTGACCCAAGGAACAACCTTGTGCAATGCACTTAATCCACAGAAAAACCACCATAAGGGTCAGGGAGTTCTCTTTTTCCTTCCAGCTTGTTATAAACTAAATACTTGAGTTATATTTCATCATACATTGTACTTGCTTGATGGTACAACTTGGCCCACAAGTTCTTTATTTTGTGATGTTTAGAAACATCCATACATGTAACAGTCATTGGATTCTCTTAAGTCGTAATTCAGCATCAGTCCTCCTCACAGTTGGCCTTAATGATGTACAAGTAGATGTTCTTTTTCTAAATCGGTCATTTAAATACTTGCTAAAGAATAGAACTGGCTTTCAGGATTTTAACAAAGACACATTTCAAAAAGCAACGTCTTAGCATTGTCTTTGAATGAATATCTTTCATTAGAATAGAAGGAACTCTTTGCCTGGAGAAATAATGTAGTGTCTGTACCATCTTGTCTTATATATGTATTTGACAAACAGTGATAATTGATGGTGTACAACCAGGAAATTAAATCATACCAATTTCCACTTTTCCCAAATCTTGGTTGCTATTCTAAGACTCCAATCTATAGTAATCCTGTTTGTGACAATCCATGGCAAACTGTCACATCTTATGGGACCAGTTAAGTTTCTACTTCTGGGCTAAAGAGTTGACTGCTTTACATTCTGGTGGAGAGCTAGAGGTACTGAGGTTACTACAGGTCAAAACCCAATGCCAAGTCAAGATCCTTGAAGTTGTCATATGTAAGAACCCATAGAGCAAGGAGCTCAACAATAGCCATGGAGTGGCATAATAACAGATTCTTCATTGCCCAAGCTAAACCAAGGACTCTCTCTCTCTCTCATAACCCACCAGGAAAAAAGGCCCTCCCCCCAACCATCCAAATCGATCTCTTCTTTAAATGTCTACAATAATATTATTAAGAAAAGTTGTTTTCCATTTGTGGGGATGATTGTGTTCGAGGAATAATGAAAACAATAGATGTTGATTTTATCCTCAAAAGTGGCCAAGCACTGATTTGAAAATAAAATCACAATTGGCCGTAGGGAGTTGTTTGCATATTTGTGTTTTCTGCCACCTCAATTTTCTTCAAGATTTCTCCAACAATGGCTACATCTTCATGAGATAGTTTTGGGAAACATTTCTCACCTCCAATAGTAAAAAAAATCAAATCTGTGAAATAGGAGATCAGATTTCAGTAAAGAAAACAAAATTGGTTTGAGAGAAGATTGTATGAGTACCATTGGTGTTCTTATCTCTAGCTATGCTCCCTCCTGTGCAACCGGAGTACAAGGTGGCCACAGATGCAAGACTTTGCTTAACAATGATGATGACTGAGGATGGTGATGATGGTAGGTCATTTATTCAAAGTATATTTCCAGTTTGTTATTTGCAAGATTACTGGTATTTTTATCTCGATTTAGAATATCTTGAATTTCACATCAGAAAGGAAAGTCTTACTTTTATAATTGAATTTAACTGAATTGAATTGTATGCTTTTTCATCAAATTATTTGGGGATTTGTTGTTGTTTTCAATTAAGAAAAATAGAGTGGAAACAATTTATGAACCCTATCAGCTGTGACTAATGAATCCAAGCAATGTAAGATAATGGCGACAAGAAGTCTTTTGTACCAGTCATAATCATCATTAAGACACCCATTACGAAGTCCCACTCTGGAAAAATTTTCGTAGTTCAACCCAAAATTATTTAAATTTTTTCCAGACAGTTTCCCTTGTGGTTTGTTACTTGACATTTAGACAGTGTTTCTCAATAAGCAAGAATATGTGCACAGACGTCTGCGTTAGATCATACAAGGACGAAGCAAACCACTGATGACAAAATCATATCAAGAATCAACAACAGCCAAATGTATGTCCACAGTCAGAAAAAGGTGCGCATCATTTTTTTTCTATACAGGAGGATTGTTCTTACATTTAAATTCTGTGAGCGTTGATTCCGAATCTGTTGAATTTCTGCAGAGAACTTAAACTGAACATTTCTACATCTCTCTTCAAAGGAATACAACATCGTCCTAAGAAAGAGCTTTACATTTATACACCAAGGTTCAACACAGCGTCATTTAAATAAAACAATTGCATCAGGGATAAAGAATATCAATTTGGTTTTACCCTTGACACCTGCATGTGATAAGCACTGAATACTCTGTGCTTTCTGGGGGCTTACAGTAATAGCTGTAACCAGAATCTGCTATGAGTAGGATCAGACTTTAAAAGCACTTACAAAGTACATCTACTGTGAACCCGTTTCTCAAAAAACATGAAATTTTCGCAAGCAGGAAACAAAGGTTCATCAATAGAGGGAGTTTTATTAATGTTAACATCTGCTCCAATGGTCTGTTTATATAGAAACTTTTTTAGAAGTCATGTCAGCATTGCAGATTGAAAATAAATGGGTCCCCAGATGTTGCTACATGTATACTACTACCCTGGTTGAAGCTGGTCAATAAAGAGAAAGTTGACGGCCACACAGCTGTGGGAACCATCAAGCTGCATCACCCCTTGCTTAGATTCAAAGTTCCTTGAAACCTTGGCACCCTAGGGCTGGGTTCAATAGTGAATAAGGCAGCTATTCATGTTTTCTTCTGCTTTTGGAAGTCTTAAGTTGGTGAATTCAAGCAAACTGCACCTCTGAATATCTGTGGTTAGATTTGGCATAATATAATTGATGGAGAATTTAGACCTGGTGACAAACTACATTGTTTGTTGGGATGCTCAATCAACTCGGCAAGTTTTTTTATATCAACCATTCATAGTCCCTCATGCTCAAACTGTGATAAATGTTTGATGTACACTACACTAGAGTGCAGATGGTGTGGGGTCAAGGTTTATAAAGAGGTCAAATGGAAGCTACTACAACGTCACACTATGTATCCTACAAGGGTACAACCTGATCAGTAAAGGTACATGTACATACATGTACATGTACATGTACAAATAACAGGAATGACAAAATGGTTGGACTGACAGTGGCACACAGTGTACATTTATGTGGCTCTATTTCTACCTCCATACTACATAACTTTGATAGAAAACAATTACTGAAAGCATGCATTTGTGAAATATAAATACATGCACAGGAACACCATAGCTGTATACATGTACATTACACTCTTGACCTCTTGAAAGCAAAGGCTTCATGGTATTTTAAATCAAACTGACCGTGAGTATTTTAGGCACTGAGTCTGTCAATCAAAGCCACATATTAAGACACACACATTACATTTCACATCTTCAGAGATTCCTGTAGTATAAGTTGCTGAATAGTACAATGAAAATGTCAAGCATGGAGGTGAGTTGTGAAAGAATGAGCAGGCTACCTGGAGAAGAAGGTTGTTGTCCTTTGATATATCATTGAGTACCAAGGTACTCTTGGTTTTAGCTCTCACTCCCACCAAATGAGACTCAAGTGACCTGTAGTAGATTGAATATCAGTCTTGACATGTCCTTCCAAATCACTCTGGCAAAAGGTTATCCCTGCCACTGTTTGTTTTCTCTTCCTAACAGTCAACCCCCCCCCCCCCAACCTAAGCCCAAGAGAGTAAAAACCCACTACTGTTAGTGTTATGCCCAGTCCCATCAGCTGAGAGGTTGTGCCTCTCTCTTCAAGACCAGGTAAAGGTTTGCTGGTTGATATGTAGCTCTGCAGACAGATCCAGGTCATATTTGCCCAAAAGACCTGACCCCAAGCAGGGCAGAATAGCCCTATGGGAGGGCTAGGAGAGCAAACTTGTGGGACCCTATCTCACACCCGAGTCTAATACAAAGTGAATGAATATAAATCTAGACAGGCATCAGGGTGAGGTTTTGCCTCCCCCAATCCCCTCTGAAGAAAACAAATCCGCAACTGAGGTATTTCTTATAATCAAGTCCCACAGAAACCCTGAGAGTCCTTCTGTTAGGTCACTGTCCTCTCTCCAACTATGAACAAAGTACAGTAGTGTTGGGGGAGCTGAGTATGGCATAACATCTCACATGGGAAGCTATGACCGCTCAATGTTTATGCACTATATGCAATTTCCACTCAGAATGACACAAACAGGTGCCAAAGCATATTTTCAGCTACATCTTATACCTCACAATAGCATTAGAGCTGTTTATTGGATGATTACAAAAAAATTCATGGCCAAGACACAACACTATGAGTCATGATGCAAGATTGAAAAGTCGGTGAAATCAAACCACATTAAATCCATGTGGTTAGACAGGGGGAAAATTGGGTTAATGCAAAAACAGACATGATGTGAACATTCAGTTAAGATGGCTGTACCAGGGCAGACTGGGTACCACTAACCAGTGAGCTCAACTATCCTAATGTTGACACAAATCCTTCAGTTTAAGAGTATGCACAGGAGAAGAACAAGCACAACACTTGAGACTTTGCATATTCTGCAATGGAGACTGTTGTATTTGACTTCAGACTTTGCAGATTCCGTAATGGAGACTGCTGTGTTGGAGTAAATTGTTTATCTGTACATGGGTCTGAGACTCAATGCATTGATTACACTAGTATTTATTCAGAAGCCACAACATGTCAATGCAAAAACAACTCATCAATCTAATACTCAACATTTTAGAAACCCATACAACTCTGTCTAGTGTGAATAGGCAGCATATGAAAAAACTGGCTTTTGTAATATGTCACTACCTATTATCTTTATCAGAATACAATTATAACTTAATTCTTTAATAATTTTCTGATGCATTTTGTACATTCCATATGAGGTTGGTGTATTTAGACCGTGTCTAAGAGATGGTTGATTTGCAGAAACGATTAATAATTAAAACAGACTTCTTTCCTTGAATTCAATCAGTTTTTGAGTAGATTAAACTGGACAGAAAGATATGCTTGTTGGATGTCTAACATATGAAGAGAACGACCCACACAGATGATGCACTTAGTCAACGCTCAGTGGGAATACAGAGTAGACTGGCCATCTCATGCTGTGTACTGGCTCCTGACAGACAAGCAGGAGGGCTTGTGTTTTGACACTTAGAGCTCCACCAGTAAGCATAAACAACTACCATGGAGGTATGGCTTGCTTATAAACTGACCCCAATAACAACCAAACCCTAACCAATCACAAACCCACAGCCTCCCATTCTTGGACCAGCAACGGCTATAAATCCACCATGTTTTTGGCTCACAACCATAAAATTCTTGTCTAGACAACTGTAAGCCCCCCATCTTGGGTAAATAACTAGGGTAAATCTGGAACACAAATCCTACTAGAGGAGTAAACATCTTACCTGGGAAGGAAAAATGGTAGTAAAAATAGCCAGGATATCTAAGTGAGTCCACTGATGCAGACTGTTTGTGTAACCATAACTTTTTTTTGTAATGAATAGTTTAAATCGACAGGAATCCCGACATTCTACTGTAAACATCTTTCCTGGGAAACAAAAATGGTAATAAAAATAACCAGATAGTCTTGAGTTAGTACACTGATGCACACTGTTTGTGTAACCATAGGATGAACTTTCCCCAGTGAACTGAGCTATGCTGAGGTCAAAGCTTGGTTAGAGAAATATTTACAAAACCCCAATCCATTTCAAATCCCAACAACTGTGTAATCGAACTCACAATACCCGTCAGGACAGCTGCACAGAGTACAGCTACACAATACAAACGGTTCTCTACTTATTCAGGTATACGACCCCCGGCAAAGGATTGGGGGAACAACGAGAACGCAAACCACGCTGTGTTCTGCTAAATACAGAGTGACGGGACTCTTTTGTGAATTAATTGAATGTGACAATAAACAACAATAGTAGGGTCTTGTTGGACACCCTTGACAGCTATTGTGGGTAGTTGCCCTCAGAAGGATTGCTCAAACTCAAGGTATTGTCAGACATACCCGTTTTGCAAACTTTCGCTTACGGACAGAAAAGATCACTTAGAAATGCCTGAAATCTACCTTCCAAGCCTGGGAAAGTAGACGTTAAGGTTTAATCTATTCTCTAGACTGATTGTTGTTCATATAGCTTAAGGATAAGGGAAAGAAAGGCACAATAATGACTAGGCAGTAAATTAATCCCAATTTCTCATGATGTACACATTTTTAGTTTGAATAATCTTTCTCCTGTGAGTGAGTTACCTTTGAGCTGATGCTCCAAAGCATAATTTCTTATAATCCTCCTATTTTCCCTCTTCTCCATCGATTATCCGTTTCACAAGTTTAGAATCTTCTACTTCACCACATTTAGTATTCAAGCACTCAGTACAGTATGAAAATCACATAAACACGTATTCCTTGAAAGTCCACAAAATGATCTGGGTGATAAAAAAGTACACTCTTACCAGGAGATCATGAAGTAATGAAACTATGCAAGGCAGTCACAACAAACCACACCAGCTGCTGAAGGAGAAGAAACTGTATTAATTTCTTTCTTTTTTCCCCCTCCAACATCTGTCACAATGTTTCATTTGGTTGTATTTCAATCATTACCTCTTTCTGAGAGATGTAGTTGTTATTGTCACACCTCGGACTGTGTCCATGGTAATAAATGTGACAATGACGTTTGAATTCTGTTCCAAGATTTACCCTTAAAGGAAATGTACAGTCAGACACAATCAATCTGAAGCATAATGTACCGGCACGTTCTCATGACAGACTTCTAATCCATAAGCCAAGAGCCAAACCTTTAAAGATCTTAAGCTGTTGTGATTATCTGACAATCCTAGAAATGACAAAACCTGTTGTACTGCTATTTTACAGTCTTGAAACAAATCCTTCATTTCCGGCAGTAATTTCTGCAACGAGCAAGCAATGCTTTGCAGATTAAAGTCTTCCCACAAAAGTGACAAAAACATAAGTTACCAATTGAAGGAAGAATTTACAATGACTTACAATAAATTGGTTATTTCAGCTCAGGATAAAAAGAGATATGTTTCAGGGAGTACAGGTTAAAGGCCTCACACTTTGTATTGTAAAGAGAACTGATTTTTAGCAAAATAAAGTTTTCATATTTAAGTTGTGCAATGGAAATATCTGGTAAAGTTTTGCCCAGTAAGTTACACGAATTCAATGACTTTTTTCTTTGGTGAGAAGTAGAGTTGGAATAGAATAGTCTTCGTTTAGGTCCGTATCATAGTGTGTGGTGAAAAGGGATTTACAGGAGTTGTTTTTGTAAGAATTAAACCTATGTCAATCTTGCTAACATTTAACTGTTTGATGTATATGGACATTTCACAGATTGTAGTGGGGCACACATAGGCCCAGTGGGTTATGTTTTGAAATACATGGTGTCACTCAGGTAGAGAACATCAACCATCAATCAAACTGTCATCTCAAATCAATATCAACTCCGATGACTAAATCTGACAAAATCCAATGAACTTCAACTTGCAGGTCCCTGTGTCTTTCTGTAGAATCTTTGGATCACCACCATCCATGACTGAAAGTGCAAACCTGACCCTTAAGCCCAGGGCCTTACCTTGAACATCCAAGGTAAGCGTCTTCCCCCCTTGCCACTATCATGACTATGATACTCCCCCATCGTTGAAATCAAGAAGATTGACAGGCGTCCAATTTAGCTCCTCTTTTCCGTTCAGGTTTTTGGAAAGAGCTTTCAATCAATACACACATGGGTTCTAGTGTCTGTCTCAGTGACAAGCATGGCAGTCGATTTCCCCTTTCACTTTATTTTCTTCTAAAATTGAGTCGGTCCTTCTGGAGCCTAGATGATAGTGATATCAACACCTCCAGGCATTTTTGTATGATTGGTCAAAAATTGTCTTCAACATTAAGCAGGAAGAAACTCTTAACCATGCAAGGCAACGACACATATTACATTCAGCCTTCATATAAACTGCCAATGACCAGAAATATTTGCTGTAATTGTTACAGACACCCAGAGCAAAACATTTAGAATTGATTTTTCTTTTTATTAGAGTGACCTTCAGAGTGGGTAAACATTGAAGTAGCCTAGACTAGAAGGACTGTACAACAGAAGAATATTAAAAGCTTGGCTGCCTTTTGCAATTAATAAAAACTGCAGATATCTATAGTATACAGGAATCAATGGTGAATCTATGCAGTGTTTGATCTTCAATCTCTACTTCCTCAGGATGACCATCTCGGTACCTAATCTATGAACTATCTGCAATGTCTGGAGACCTCTTCAACAACACCAAGTATTATGCAACTATTGCCATTTCTGAGAAGCAGATCTCCTCAGATGCCATTTTGATACAAGCTTTTGATAGTCCCTATAGCCCCTGGTTACTAAACAAATCCAGCAGACCTCTGTAACACTATCCCTAGCTATTTAGTTTGTATAGCATTCTGCTAGCTTGTCTGCTTGAGGCCAGTTTGATTGTGTACTAAGTATGCACATTGTTGGCACATATTCCTTTCCTAGGCTCATAGTAACTTCAATATTTATGTAATGCTTCTGACTCAAATTGATCAATCTATGATGGAAACATATTACTACATGGTTGTTGTACACTAAATTAGAAGGGAAAAAAATCATCCTTATTTGTCACAGCATTTTCTTGTCCTTTTTGGCTGGATAAAAAATAGTACAATCAAGTACAAGCAAGTACGAACAAGCAACTACCAATAAGTAAAAGCATATGCCCTTGATGCCTTAGTAGGAGAAACCATGGCTCCCAACCAAAACCCTGTCACCACCAAACCATCCAAACCCCACGACACCAACCCCACCCTACCACACCATCCACAACAACCCAAAACCCCACTACACCAACCCCACACTACCACAAACACCCCACCAACACCCCACCACCACACCAAGTCAAAGACTTTTTCAAAGTCACCGTACCACCACACCATCCTAAACAACCAAAAAAGCCACTTCACCAATTCCACCTGACCACCAACACTCCAGTTTAACCACAAAACACCCCATCACCACCACTACCACACCCCATGACACTTCACTACAGGATATTTTAGTCTATTCTGTGGGGCCCTACATGTATTTCAATAGATCTGTGCTCTGTACCATGAATCCAATCAAAAAGTAAGTTTTGCTGATATTTTAAGAAATCACGGTAGACTAGTTGTCTTTCTGTATAGACTAAACCACAATGAAGTCAAGATGTGGTACCATCTAGCCTCAGTAATTTAACCTGCATCATCCATCAAACAGGACTGGTGAAACCTTGGTAACAATCCCATCTTGAAATAATGGTTGCTATATTGCAGTGTTGTATGACTCGAGTCCAGGACTCGGACTCGAGTCCGTCTCGAGTCACAATTTCGATGACTCGGACTTGACTCGAGTCACGTCTGCAAAAGACTCGGACTCGGACTCGGACTCGACAATCATGACTCGGACTTGTCCCCGAGGACTCGTGACTCGAGTCACGTATTTTCACAAACAATACCTTTTTTAAATATTAAAAACAATTCCAATGATCCGATCGTCATTCTCGGAGTGCACATGGAGTTAACGTCTAGCACAATAAATAAGTACACTGTCGTATGGTGTTGCAAGTAATAGTGTTCGTGATTATTGTGTAGATGGCCATCTACGTACAGCGCGTGTATGTTCGATTCGTATGTTCAATATGCATAATAACACTGGGATGCACGACACCAGTATTATGCTTGTATTCTGTCAACGTTAACACCATAGCCACTGACTGCTTCTGCTTGATGCATATTACCAGAGAAATGGCATGGGGGATGTCTGGTACCTGTAAAACACAGCCTGCATATTGCACTGTGATGGCTGTGTGTTGTTTGCACCAGTTTCTACACATGGTCGACACACACACACGACGTCAAGTTTGGTCACGTCACTAGTAAAAAGTAGTACAACATTTTTTTAATCATGGCATCTGCCGTTCCGCCCCGTATTGTTTCTTTTGGTTATACCCACTGTAACAAAAACTTTAACAGAACTTTGTTTTAAAAAAATTTGTTTTATTTTGTCACTTCCAATTCTTATTTTACGACATTTGGTTTGCAATCAATATTTAAACAAGTGACTCGTGACTCGGACTCGGACCAAGTGACTCGTGACTCGGACTCGGACTCGGACTCGGACCAAGTGACTCAGGACTCGGACTCGACCCAAGTGACTTGAGACTCGGACTCGGACTCGACACAGGTGACTCGACTACAACACTGCTATATTGTAGCTCAGATTGTTGGAGTAACAACAGTCAATTCCCTTTCTTCAAAATAGGAAAAACAAATAACAAATAACAAATTCAGTAAACCCACTAAAAGAGATTTGTTGTTTTGCATGGTTTTAATTGGAGAACAACTCTTTTACAAAAGACTGCCTTTTACAAAACTTGATACAGTCTCACAGAGCTAAATAAAGAATGAAAAGTAACACCCAAACATTAAAAAAATATTCCCTTTGCACTTTCACTTTAATCTGGTAGTGACAGGGCATTTGAGCAGGTTTTATATCACAGTAAATTATGCATGGCGAACACCTACAAGCAAGTACCACAATCTCAAAAACATGTTTGTTCCGCTTTGGGTGTGATTTAATTAAAGTAAACAATGCACAGAAAACAACCAGAAAACATCTCCGAGAACTGATGAACAACAACCTTGCTGAGTGCAGTAGGAGCACCACAAGTGCCTTTATAGTCTTTGCTCTACATTTGGTTTTAATGAGGTCTGGCATCCAGAGTAATTCCTGCCCACTGGTAATCATCTTGTTTGTGTTCATCAGGAGATACTGACATTACAAACACCTGATGGTGTAGTACCATGAGAGGTGAAATACTGACAATGGCTGACTAGATTATTACTCATTAACAGACATAGCAACAGTAGAGAGCAGTATTCATAATACTATATTATTGTCAATAAAATTGATTATTACTCATGGAGACAGTGTGAAAACGTCATTATTAAGAATTCAAATATGAATGACCTACTTAAGGAGGCAAAAAACCCATTAATGATTAGGTTTCACTACAGCCACAAGTTGTCTTTTAATAAAGTAAGAATTAACAAGGTTTTGATATCTATGAGTGGGTAACAGCAAGAGAGTGTTGAACAAAACTACATCGTACTTTTCAAGCAGTTACACTTTTACCTCGAATGTACATTAAGGCAACGAAGGAAAGTTCTTGTGTCTCTAAATCAAAAACAAAAATTTGAATTTTCTTTGTTTTAAATCAAGAAAATAAAATTTTCTACATATTAGTATTTTGATGTTATTTCTTACCACTAAAAAGGAAATTTCTTTTTTAAAATGCCAACATTAAAGAAACACTGCTCCAAATACATGTACGATAGGAAAAGAATTAAAGTGATGTTCAAATTAGGCTGGTACCTCATATGTAAAGAGACTCACTTTACATGAATCAATACAGCAGAAGTCAGGAACCTGACAAAGTAGTAGTGTTGAAAGTATTTAATGTTTTTTTAAAATATCACAAGATCAGGGGCAAAATTCATGGAGTTCTTTTGCAAACAAACTTGCAGAATTGTATAGAAAAGATGCACTTATAAATAAAACAGGTCCCTAGTCAAAATGTAAAGTAGGTTTTTGACTTCTTCCATGGGCATTTAAAAGTAAATTAAATAGGTTTGTTCCATGCAACACATCTAGGCCCAATTTCATAGCTATACTTACCGCAGAATTCTGCACTTACAGGCCATAGAACTATGTGCTTTACAGAATGCCGTAAGCGTAGAATTCTGTAGTAAGCACTAAGCAGAGCAATGAAATTTGACTCTGATGATAATCTTTATCAAATTGGGCCCTAAATATTACATGGACCTTAAGGCTGTGACAGTCAACTTGGACTGGTTGCCAATGTACTCAGTTATGATTGTAAGCTGGCTGTCATATAGGGACCATACTATGACATGTTTTAAACTCACTTTAGCCATATTTGCATAAAAAGATGTTCAGTGGTCATCTACCATCATCCTGCATGTATTAGAGTTGCATTAGCCAGGGATTCAGTGGTCATCTACCATCATCCTGCATGTATTAGAGTTGCATTAGCCAGGGAGTCTTAAAAGGACAGACATCATCTTGGCAAAATGCCAGTACTGCATCTGACCATCAGACAATCTTTATTGATTAGACCATGCTGAAGGTAGAATTATTGGACTCAGTGCCTGGAAATGACTCCCGAGATGGGAAAGTAATCTTACCATAGTCCTTGAGCACCCTAAATAGATCTTAATCATAAGGTGGCAGCCATATTGCTTTCCCATTTCACCAATGTCTGGGTCTGTCAGTGCAGTCCTAGTTAAGGCTACATCGATACTAACAATGTAACATGGATAAATTTGATCATTAAAAATCAAAATAATTGAGAATTTGTGCTAACAGAGAACTGGGCCTTAATTCAGCATAATTTGTTATTCATTGCAGAACTGTTTGTTTTTAGAAAGAGATACTCAACTACAAACTAAGCATACTTTGCCTGTAAACCTACAGCATGATCATGGCTAATTTCATAGTGCTGCCAAAACAAGTAATAATACTTACCACAAAAAACTTTGCTTAAAACCAAAAGGTAAACCAGCTTAAGTGTCAAATAACTATATTGTGTAACACTGGCCCTACAAGACCTTATACTTTGCAGACAAATTTGCTGAATCATTATTATTATTTTTACAGCGAATTGTTATTAAATGCTAAGCGAAAATGTAGCAAGGCACCAGTCACAGCAATGTAAACCATACATAACACTTCTGGCTGGTAACCTGTTTCTGTTAAGCAAAATTTCTCTAAGCTCAGCAAATTTTGGTGCTGACCAGCTTCATGAAATTAGGCCCATGTAATTGTAGCTTAGAAAGGTATCATCTCTTCTAGCTGAAAGACCTAAGTTTGGGCATGAGTGGTCTGCCAAGAACCTTGCTAAATAAATCCAAAGAACAGTTGGGTAATGACAACATCTATGAAGTACATGTAGACCCAGGAGATTGCGTAATTGCAGGAGAATTTGAGAAGGAAACGGAAGTACAGGAAGTACAGGACCGTGTAGAGATGGGGAGACATTTGAGAAGATAGTGGGCATCCCACTTATCAGTCATTTTCTATTATTCTCCTTGCTGAGAACAATGGGATGCCAGTTAACAGTGTCGTCTCAAGGATATCCCATTGTGATTGCATGAGAATTACCTGCAACCACACACTTCTACAATCCACAGTAGTATTAAACGAAAAGAGAGCTGTTTTGGGTCTTTCTTTATTGACCAAACCAAGTTGTCCTTGGACTGATGATGTGATTATACTATAATTGTCATATTGCAGACATTTTAATTTGTACAGTCAGTACACTCTAGTTAGGATGGATGTTTTTGTTCATGGTTAATTTTATTTGCAGCCCAAAGTATAAATACATTACAGGCCACCTACAGACATAAGTGCACAGTTTGTAGAGTTTGAACATAAAACAAATAAAATACTGTCCTGAGTTGCATCCCAACTTCCTAAATAAGCAATAATTGAACCTCTTCCCTTCATTCTAAACCTTTAAAAAATGGGTTACTATTTAGTCTTAACATTGACAATATCGACACTAATTGTCAAAACAGTTCCGATTGGGATAAAGTCCATAATTGGGATAGTTTGGGTAACATAAAACCTGCCAGTCTAGACTGTCACTGAGGCAAAAAGAGCTGTTACAATCCAAAGGTTTCCCAATTGAGAATCATTCATATCCTACACGGCCGTTGCAATCATGATGTACAACCTCAATTGCGAACAGGGTTATTGTTATAAGTATAACTCCTAAGATTTCCCAATTGAGAACCATTCAAAGAAGGTAAAAGTTTGGATACCCAAGGCTCACAGGCCTTACTGAAGTGGTAGGTGGTGTCATTATGTTCTCTTTATGCGCTTAGAGGCTTTTGCATTAGGCGCTTTACAAATATCTTTATTATTATTATTATTATTATTACCAGAAGAAGGGGTCCCAATTGGGAACAACTGATATCATAGAGATCAAATATGGTCATCAAGTAGAACTTTTCTTTGCTAACTGTAAATCTCAAGAAATACGCATCCCACAAAATGATAAACCCCACCCCATCCACATGAATATTTACACGCTCTCCAAGCTCGAAGACAATGAAATTTACTGAAATATGAGAATTCATTTCCCATTCCAGGTCTCTCCTGGTTGAATCTCAATAAGGTAACGGAAACCCCAAAACTTTTAGGTAGTATGGTGTCTCCATATCGGGTTCGTACAGGAGAGAATGATATCAGGTTAAACTGCAGCCAGGAAAAATAATCAATTTGGGGCAAACCGAAGCAGCCAGCCAAGTGGGTCACGTAACTTCATTAGGTAAGGTGACTACCAGGGAACATGTGATATGATGAGTAAGGCACCTGGCTGGAGTTCCAGGTCCCCTTTGGTATGGGTCCCTTGTCAGGGCAATAGGGAAGGTGATCGCTTGACACTGGTCAGACAAATATAACAAATATCAACAGAAATCAATACAACCATTACTTTGTTATTGGCGCTCAGATGGAGTCATGAAGGCCTACACTGCAAACCTAGTACCAAGACTACTTCAGTTTAATGTCCATTCATGAATCAACAATATGCAGACTAATAAACCAAAAAGACAGCCAACCAGGGCCAAAAGTGGAAGAGGCTTGCAGCCCTGATACTTCGGCTCTGAAGGGGCAAGGCAGTTTTGCCTTGACTTTTTGTAAAAATTTAGGGCACCAAGGCAATTTTCAGAAATTTCAAAGGGCACCAAGGCAATCGTAAAAAGTTGCGAAGGGCACCAAGGCAATATTGGAAAAAACACATATTTCATAAATTATTCATAAAATGCACATCACTCAGTTCTTCTGTTCTGCTAGTTTCCTTCATGACATACATGTATGCAAATTGGACACCTTTTTCAGGTAAGTTTTTTTTTATGTAATTTTTTTTTTATGTAAGTGTTTTTTTTCATGACATAGGATGGGATTAATATGAGGTAGAAATGACTAAATAACACAACTTTTTTGCATTTACAAGTGCAACCAACAAGTGGAGCCTTACAATACATGTTTCTAAGTTTTGGTCAAAGGAGAGGAGACTCGATGTTTGGCAAGTTAAAACAACAAAATTGTATCTAGGGACTGTTTACATCGCGCGCAGTGAGGTAAAAGATTCGCCTCGTATAAAGGACAACCTACGATGTCATGAAAAAAAAAATTACATAAAAAAATAATTACCTGAAAAAGGTGTCCAATTTGCAGCATTTTAATGCTGCAACATTTAGTTGAGCCAATTTCTTTTGCTTGGTTCTTTCCTGGTACGGCATTTTGAAAGCTTCTGAAGAACCAAAAAAGCAACCAACGTTGGTTGGACACATCACCTAAGCCAAGCCAAGCAAAGCAAGCAAGCTGCATAACAACAGCTTCTTCTCGGTAGTTTTTCTTTTTCGAACAGTCCCACCTACTGGGGCTGAGCGAATATTTCAGCGCGTACGAGGTTGAAACGATGTGCACGTGTTTATTGTGCGTGTTTTACAGTCTGGGCACCGACTCGGATAGGTGTACACATGCAGTGCTGCATACACGTCGTAGTGTGAAGCTGACTGCACTATACTATTGGTTTGTGATGATCGTTGTATATGTACAATGTATGTACGATGTTTCCATGTGTGTGTTCTGTGCGTGTTGTTCGTTGCGTTAAATTTTTATATCACACAGACATCGCGACTTTGGACAGTTGCTATTTCGGCTAATTCTCTGTCATTTTTAGAGATGAATGTCGAACTTGGGATATCGTTAAATATATTTTTTTTTCAGGAGAAAGGGCACGACGGCAATGACAAGAAAAGGGCACGGCAAAAATTGCCGTGAAAAGTGGGATTTTTGAAGGGCATTGCGGCAATAGGTAGGGGCAACGACGGCAATTGCCGTCGTTGCCGTCGTGAAGTATCAGGGCTGGGCTTGAGTGGATGGTATGCTCCAGGCTAGGAATTTCATATTTGATTGGGCAAGGCCATTTTCATTTTGAGAAGGGCACTTCCATTGGAAAATCTTCATGTCTATGGGAAACTTTTGAAGGGGCACCACGGCCAAGACAGGGGGCAACAGAGGCCATGGCCTTGGAATAAAATGAATGAAACCAAACAGATCCAACAATTCCCAACACAGATCCAACAATCCCAACACAAATCCACAGCAATAATCGTACATGTGTGTAACTTTAACAAGACAGCAATGGCACCAACTATCTGAAAATCCAGACGTGCTGTCCCCTTCTTCATGGAGAGGTCTTATGTACCATCAAAGCAGACTAGACTCGTCAATCTGAAAACAGATTAATCAGATTCTTGTCTGATCTGAATCATGAGACAATACTAAGAACAAGAAGCCAAAACCAATCTTTAGTGTTTACATCTGTATACATCAGATTCTATAAATAGAAACTGGCAACAAGTATTATTATCATCAGGCACTAATATCAAAAGCCTTTGAACAAGGAACTTATTTGACCACAATGTAGGGCCTACATGTACATCATTGGCATAACCTATTTTTACCCAGTCTAGTCTTAGGTGCTATTTATGTGTCAACAACACCTCATGCATTACACAAAGTACACATGTCAACAAATCCAAAAACATGGACATTTTATTATGTGTCACCACACAAAATGGTGGACACTTTACAGACCATATTTAGTTTTTCGACAGATTAACCAAAAAGTAGAGACAATTTATCATTTTTGGCTTTACTTTCAAAGTGTGGCTTGTAGGAACAGCCAGCAGGGGGTTGAAGCTACATGTAAGCAGAAACCTGCTGTTTGCTTCAACAGGAAAATTACAAGTTGCACTAGACATAATTTTTTGTAGGAAACAAAAAAGAGGTGTTTGGTGTGACCTCGTGTTTCAAAGAAATGTTATAAACATGTCTGTGTATTAAATATTGATATACTTCTATAGAGTCTTTAGAATGGTGGTTCTAAAGATTTGACCAAACTTTTTGGATGTAACACATCCCAGCTTGAGTACATGCAAAGTTTCCATTTGATCACCAAAGTTGTTCTGTACATATAGATCTTGTAAAACACTACCTTGGTGTTGACATAACATGAAAATCGATGACGTCGTAAAAACGTCACTCAACATTATATCCTTGTAGGACCTTCCAAGTCTCATGCAAAATGAAATTTGACTATAGCTTGCTTTGAACTGAAGATATGTAACAATTGGTCAAAATTTCAATAATTTGTAAAAAACTAAAAATGATGACGTCATCAAGTGTCACTCTAGCTTTAAGTAGTCAATATCACTGTCTATCAACATGCCAAGTTTCAACTCAGTCAAACTTGTGGTTTTGTAGATACACAGCTTCAAAAAGTAAACCTTTAATGCGATACCACGTGGTATCGTCATCAATCTAAAAATTCACACATATGTTGTCTTTATGAAGGTCATTATGTATACCAATTTTGAAATGA